>WBNH01008443.1:82829-113572 GCA_013401255.1 Urocolius indicus | reverse complement strand
TCCTGCCCCCGCGCACCGGCGCCGCCGAGTCCCGCCGCGCTCCCGCCTCACGCCGGCCCCGGGACGCACGGCTTCCCCGGGGGGACGCCCGCCCGCGCCCGCGCTGCCACCGGGCGACGCGCGGACCCTCTCCCGCAGACAAAGCTCCCCCTCTGCCCCCTCACCCTGCCGGCGGGGCTTGGGGGACGGGGCGCCGCTGCCCCTCAGCCGCCCACGGCACGGGCGGGTCCCCCCGCGGCGACGGCGGAGGCGAGAGGTGCGGGCACTCGGCGGAGCGAACGCGGGGCTGCGTGTCGGGGCTGCCCGCCGCACCCTCAGCGGCCTCCGCAAGCAACCCCGCCCGCCCATGGCGGGACGAATAATCCTCGACACCTACACCTCGGGCGGAGGGGCCGGAGTCCCTCGCCGCTGCTCTTGGCGGGGCAGAGTTTGAGTGCTGATATAATGTCTAATTACGCGGTCATCGACGGCGGGGTCTCAGCCCGCGCGGGACGCAGCTGTGAAGGAATCTTCCTTCCTTTGCTGAGTCCGCTGGGAGGCCGAGATTCCCCAGGAGAAGCCCGGTCCAGGCAGCTTTGGGAAGCGATGTCAGCCCCTGCGAGCCCGAGCCGGCTGTGCACCTGACTCACCCTGAGCAGGCAGCGCCCGCCGTGCAGAGCTGAGGTGCTCTGGGACAGGAGCTTTGCACGGGGCTAACCTCCATTAGCTCCTGCCAGTTGCCCCATGACTATCAGTCACGATCCCGCACGTCCAGAGTCCGGCTCTTGGAAATGGATTGCTGTGAATGCTTTGCAGGATTAGAGGGTGCAGGAGGACGAAGATTCCTTGCTTGCTTTCATAGAATCATGGAATGGTAGGGGTTGGAAGAGACCTTTAGAGATTACCTAGTCCAACTCCCCTGCTCAAGCAGGTCCACCTAGATCAGGTTGCACAGGGAATGTGTCCAATTTGGTCTTGAAGACGTCCAAGGAAGGAGACTCCACACCCTCACTGGGCAGCCTGTGCCAGTGCTCCATCAACCTCACAGTAAAATAGTTCTTTCTTATGTTTAAATGGAACTTTTTGTGTTCCAGCTTCATCCCATTCCCCCTTGTCCTGTTGCTAGCTACTATAGAAGAAAAAAAGGATGCCCCAACCCCTTTCCTCAGCCCTGGCGGAGCCCTGACCACTCCAGCCTTATGCGTTATCCTTAGTCCGTCCCTCAAACCCTTGGAGGGGGAGAGAGGTTCATAGAATCATAGAATGGTGGGGGTTGGAAGGGTCCTTTAGAGATCATCTAGTCCAACCCCACTGCAGAAGCAGGTTCATCTAGATCAGGTCGCCCCACTCTCCTGACATCCATCATTTAGATATTTGTAAATGTTAGTAAGGTCTGCCCTCAGTCTCCTCTTCTCCAGACTAAACAGCCCCAGTTTCCGCAGCCTTTCCTCATATGAAAGATGTTCCAGTCCCCTGATCATCTTGGTGGGCCTGCGCTGGACTCTCCAGCAATTTTCTGTCCCTCTTGAGCTGAGGAGCCCAGAACTGGACACAATATTCCAGATGAGGCCTCACCAGGGCAGAGCAGAAGGGAAGCAGAACATCCCTCAGCCTGCTGGCCACACTCTTCTTGATGCATCCCGGGATGCCATTGGCCTCCTTGGCCACAAGAGCACATTGCTGGCTCATGGTTAGTTTATTACCAATCAGTTGTACATCCCAGCTTCAGCAGCAAGGACCTACTTTGCAAGGAACCCCCCAGTATTAGACAACAGCCCTGTAAGAGCCTGGGGAATTATGTGCAGATACAGAGTGGGGTAAGGAAGTCCTGGTGTATGTGAGCAGCTGGGGTTGCAGCTGCTTAGCTTTGTTACCTGAGGCATTTATGATCAGCCTACCACATCTCACCAATGTGTCTGGAGCTCCCAGACCTCTGGAGACACTCCCAGGGCTATGTATAGATGCATAGCACCCTCAGCCTCACAAGAATCCTTCAGAGGATTCATGTTTCAGGGATGCTACTGATGTTGCCCCTACTCACCTTTCTTGGGTGATGTTTGCTCTTGCTTTGTTTTTCTGCTGGTAAGTGCCTCCCTCCTCCTTTTCCCTCTGTGATCATCAGGCTGCCCTCCCGGCCAGGGAAGGGGCTGCTGCTGCTCAGTTCAGTTCCCCTAGCTCTTCTTATGGGGACACACAGCAGACAGAGACTGCACACAGCAGCGAAGAGTCTTGGCAAATGCAGTAGTGACCTGCATGTTTCCCTCTAACCATAGCTTTTGTACTTCCAGAGAGGCAGCTCTCCTGCTTCCTGGTGGCAGCAGAGTTTTTGGGTTATTTTGTGAAAGCCTCCCCCTCTCGGGACTGCTGGTGAACCAGTCACCGAGTTCTAATTATACTGACTTTCAATGCCTGAGGCGAGGGATGGCAGGACACAGGACTGGGAACCACCATGTCTAAGATTCTGAGTTGGTTTCTCTCCCCAATGTTCTCCAGGGCTTGGGTAAATCTCAAAAATTCCCTGCTGTAATTTCCTACTCACCATTAGGAGAGGAAAGATAACTCATATTCCTGAGTGACGTTGCAAGTGAGCTGCTGCTGGGAGTGAGTGCAAGTGACATCTGTGTGTTTTCATCGGCTCTGCACTACCCTAGCTATCTACTCAGAGCTTTAAATGTGTTGAAATGTCTTCAGCAAATTTGCAAAACAAACAAAAACAAAGAGAGGATCTTTCTTGCCACCTCTCTGAACCCTGGAAAAACCACTGGTCACCTTTCCAACTCGTCGTTTCTCATCAAAAAGGACAATGAAGTTTATGCGGAGATATTGGCTATAAACAGCAAAGTAATGCAAGTGTGTAAGGATACAACTCTCCTTAGTCTGATGTAACTGCTCCTGTAATTAGGGCTAATTGGCTCAGCTGGAGCATTTTGCTAATAAGGCTAAAATGCTTCCAGCACTCAAGATAGTAATCCAAAATCCATCTGAATGTTTCTGCAAGGCGTGTGCTCTGCTCCACAGACGCACAAGCAGGTCCATCGCTGACCTAGTGTGTTTGCCTTTCCCAACAGAAAGGACAAATTGCTGTGGACGTGCTATCACTGGTGGAATCCAAGGCAAAAGATCTACTTTGATATGTCAAAAGGAATCACTTATGTCATTTTTGCACAAAATGAGCATTTGCTGTGTCAGTTAAGAGCAAATTTTGGGATTCACTGATCATAAATCAAATAAACATAAACCAACACTTTGTCTCCACTGCCCTCTGGATGCTTCTTGGATTGGGAGAATGCAAGTGGAATGCTGAGGTGTGTCTAGGAGGGGAACCTGAGGATGCATGAAAGAATTGCCTGTTAGAGTGGGGAGATAAATTGAGTGACTCATATCACTCCAGGGCAGTATTACAAAAGCTCAACTAACCTTGATTCTGCTGGTTATAGCTGTTGCCTCTGAGACTGGGAAAGAAACAGGGTTTGTTTTATTGGTACATGTACTACACGTTATTTAAGGAATAAGAGAAGGTACCATCACTGTGTAAAAATTTGGCATAGGTACAGCTGCCTGTCAGGGTTGGTCTGGGTTGGTCTGGACTTGTGGTGACCTGAACTGTGAGAGAAGGGGGAAATGATTGCCATACTAGTGACCGACTTGGTGTACAGAAAACTGCCACCTAAGAAGTCACGTGCTCAGGCAACATCTCCTGTGTGGTCCCCGTTAGCTGTCCCACCACTCCAGGAGCTGCCCTACCCTGCAGTGAGGTTAGTGCTGATGAGGACATGTGGCACTCTGCTCTGCAGGCAGGCTACACTCGTATCTTAGATGTGTTGTCTGATTTGGAAGAAGTGAAACTGTTATGACTGCTGCTACTACTTCAGCATTAATGAAATATTGAATAGCTTCTGAAGGATGATGTGGTTTTATCAGCACTTCCACTCAATGGTGGATAGAGTCACTTTGGGTTTGAGGACACAACCATCTATTAGGCAAAAGGTGGAACTTAATACTTACTGGAAGGTTCCCCTCTGGCCCTGTAGCCAGATGCAAATGTGCATTCTTGTTGACCATTTCCTTTTGCTCCAAATGGATTGGAAAATCCTGGAGTCTTAATGTGTTGGTTTAAGATCAATAGATATGGCCTGGTTTTCTTTGCAAAGCCTCACAGGCAGCTGGGATGGAAGCTGAGATCCTTTTGTGGTGGCATTCCTGCTGCCACAACTATTGACTGTGACCAATTGGTGAATATGTCTAAAAGAAATAAAAATTATTTTTGCATGTAATG
The DNA here is from genome assembly GCA_013401255.1 of Urocolius indicus. NCBI lineage: Eukaryota > Metazoa > Chordata > Aves > Coliiformes > Coliidae > Urocolius > Urocolius indicus. Next base: position 109,317 of record WBNH01008443.1, on the reverse strand, counting down.
CTTGTTTAAATACTAGAGAAGAACTGTTGCAGAATATTGCCAAGTCTAAAAGAATAAGTTGGAAATGGATTTAAATAAATTTGTAAAGGCTACGTCCTTCTCGGAGTTTTTTATCCAAATGATCTGAGCACAGCCTGAATTTGACAGAACCTCTGACTGAGAGAGAATATTGCAGAGGAGGGACTCTTCTAAACACACTTTGTTCTTACTCCCTCATGTCAACAAGATAGCTATCCTCATTAGGCTTGGTTGCTGACATTCTATGGCCAGCTTTTTCTAACTGGAAGTTTAAAGCAAGCTGAGATTAGCCCCACTGCATCATCTTCCAACTGTTCTCAGACTTCCCATAACCACAGGCAGAAAAGTGCCATTTGTTTATGAATCTGCTCCTTCTGTAAGTGCCCTGACTGAAATGCCTGTTTTTCTTAGGAGGCAAAAAGCTTTGCACAAGCTCTTGTGGCATTTGCAGTATAGAACAGAGGAGGGAGGAGAGTCAACTGCTTCACTAAGCTGGAAGTTTACAAGGCAGCAATAGCAATGTCTCGAAACAGACTTCCACCGTGACAAAGTGGAACTCCAGTGGACCACAGAAAGGCCATCTGGTAGCTAAAGAAACTGAACCATGAAAATGAGCTGAACATTTCATTTTGTCTGACAGCGCCTCAACAGAGTGACAAACACTGATCTTTTGTGGCACGCTGATGGCATTAGCAATGGAGTTTTACTGTGATGACTCTGCGGTATTGTGCCTTTTGTTGTGACGTGACGTGCTTAGTCACTGTTGTGCCTGCTTCGTCTCATTCCTGGCTGTGAGGGCCATGACAGTATTTGCTTTTGCAAGCCCTATGGGGACCATTGTTTTCCTTAATTAAATAACCATATCCCAGAATCATGGCGTGCAAGGGAAAAAAGGGATCATTAGATAGTTGCAACTTTCTTTTGGTATGGACTGCAGAATTGCAACGTCTGTCTCCTACTGAAAACTGGTGTGAGATGGGTTACATGAACCACACCTGCAGACCCCACTGACAACATACTAGAGGAGCCTACACTGAGTATGTTTACTTGATCGTTTTACTTGGGATTGGGGCTGTGCATTTGAAGTGACCCTCTTGATCAGCTGTACTGCCTTGGTTTCATTTACATTGCATCTGACATCTATATTCCTTTAGGATGAAAACAACTCAAAAGCTGAGCCGCAGGAGTAAGCATTGCCAGTAGCAATAAGGAACAGGAAAGAAGGAGTTTCACAACTGCAGTTTGGGATGTTAAGATGATGACCCAATACAGTTCAGTGGTCACTTTCGTAGCAGCACTGGTGCAGTCAGGAGTGAGCATGATCTCTTTGATATTTGCCTGAACAGAGATAGGGAGAAAGAGGATCTTGCTTGGATCCAGGTTATAGCTATTAAATTGTGACTAAAAAAGCCTAGTTTTGTGCCATCAGTCAGTTAAGTTGGAGCATTTGAAGGCTATTTCAATTGCATTTGGAACCTACCCATATGTTTCTTCCCTTATACTTCTCACGCTTCTGTTTATCTGGGAAGCAAAGCCATGGGAAATCCAGTTACAGCATAGCTCCTCTGGGCAGATCCTCAGATTTGGTATATTCTCAGATGATTTGCTCTCACCGAGGACATGCCTCATGCTTGGTGCAGCGTGTTTTCTCTCCATTTTTTCTTCTGGGAACTTTTAAAGATGATGAGGAAAATGCTACTTGCTCTATGCAAGTGAGAAAAAGCTCACACAAAACTAGCCTGTGCTCTTTATTCTAAAAGGAATAATTGACATAATTTCTTCTTCCCACAGATACAAATGTCTGTGACACAGGAATCTTTAGATTAAAGTAAGAAAAAACAAGTTGAACACCAGAAGGAAGAGCAATCCTTGCTTGGAAACAGTTTACTCAAAAAGCATTAATATGAGGAACCCCTTCACAACTTATATCTGCTTCAGTCTGGAAGGAAAACTGATTTTGATTATGAAGCCAGCATGCAGGAGGGCAGGAGAAACCTCTTGAACTAGGTAACCTAAGCTCACAGACTGTCCTGAAGCAGCAAAGGGCCATGCAATACTTCACACAGGTTAGTAATCTTCAGGTCAGAGTTGTTCAGTGTTGTAATGATGGGCCAGCTCCAACTCTGTTACCATTGCTTGACATGTGGATCGGTATTATCTCCTTCTTTCTTGGCACTTCCTGATTTATTGGAGGAGAATTTGGAGTTAGGAGACCCTGTATTTCACATAAGGAGTAACATCACAGAAATTGTGTGGATAACAGTCAGAAGAGACTGCTTCTGCTGTTCTACACAGTTTCTTAATCCAGTGATTCCCGCACCCATCACTTTGGATGAGTTTCTGAGGGATGTCCAATACTTTTCATTCATATAATCTCACCATACTGCGTATACCCTGCTATGATACCTGCCCCACCACTCTTCACACCCTGTTAGCACAGACCTCACCAGCACACCCTCAGGTGAAGGGTCCAGCCAGGTAGCCTGATCTTGCCTTTTGTTGCCCATCCTCATCACTGGGGATATTGGCAAGGACAGCATGATCAAATTTTCATGTCTGGCATGAGGTTAATCTGCAACAGTCTAGGTAGAGCTTGGAATCATAAGCATCTTTACTTCACCTTAAAAAAAAAAATAGAGGAGCATAAGAGAATGTTAGACTTCATCTGTCCAGATGTATTTATTTTACAACAGCTAGATCAATGAATGAGGTAAAACAAATAAGCAATGGAAATGGAAGGCAGGCATACCATCAGCGTTGCCCACACCTCCCAGAGGTGTTTCTACAGAGGCAGACAGCAGAAGAGACATTCTCCTCTTTCCATGCCCGAGTTGCTACCAGTACCACTTACTGGTTGCCCAGATAGCTTGATGCTGCAGTATCTGGTGTCTGCAGCCATGTTCTAGCTTGAGAAAAAGCTTTACTGGATCTTTGCCTGAGGTCACAGAGGTTTGAGTGGAAAGATTTTGGGTTGCTAACATTAATACTAAGACTCAGCTTTGACCATAGACAATCATGAATCCCCAGCTATTTCTGCCTCCCAGTACTTTTGCAGCTCAACAGATTTAGAAGATACTGGTTCCTGCCTCCTAAACATAGGTCTCAGCCTCTTAAGGATGAAATATCAGCATTTTCTGTTTTTTTTTTTTTTTTTATGAAACCATTCAACATCAGATCCTTTGTTTCACATTCATATTGCTTGTGAAGGATTTAGCTGTTGAGCTGGAGGCTCCAGCGTTCACAGTTCTACAGTCTCCACTTTATTTGCACTGTTTACTCCTCCAAGAGAAGAACAAAGTTTGAAAAGATTCAGGCTCTGAAATCAGCCTGAATGTGGAGAGGCTTAACGGTCCTAAAGAAATAGCAGCACAGGCTGCAAAGAAATGATCCCAAACTGGCAGCACAGGTATAACCTCACTGCCCAATGTCACCAAAAAGAGACCAAGTGAAAGGCATGCCCCACCTAGCCAGTTTACTGAAGCTTCCCAAACAGGTGCTGTGAATACTCTGAGTTTCTGTGATCCATTCATCATTGCCTCATAAACCACCACGTGCAGAGCTTGCCAGCTGGGAATTTAAGATAAACCTAGCTCCTCTTGAGATGTTTGTAGCCTGGAAGGGCACTATCTGGGAGACACATGACCACTACAGGCTGCCAACAAAATATGTTTCTATAATGGTATTGCCTCCAGCAGCTTATCTTTTTTTTTTTTTTTTTTTTGTTAACAAACTAAAGCACAAAGAGAAAGATTGGGTTATTTTTATTTTTTTTTTTGCCATACAGAGCCTTATTGTTATTGACACAGGGTTTTTGTTTAAAAAAAAAAATCTGTTTAGTAGAAAGTAAACAATCAATTTTAACTATTTAATCTTACTGGCCACACAGCAAAAGGAACATAAAAACTTTGTCATAACCTACTTAATGCTTATTTCCTTTTTTTTTTTTTTTTTTTTAAATGGGAGAGCAGCCCTCACCCCTTTAAAAATACTAATGGCCTGTTTGTAGCAACAGTTCATCTCTCAGTCATTCACTATATCTTTGCAATGGTAGTTCCTTTCCTGAATTGTATCTCGAAGGTAGTTTGGGATGTAATTTATCCTAAAGGTTGAGCTTGGCTATCTGAGGGTCTGATCAAGAGTATGCACATTCTTATATGCCTCCAAATACATTGTGTTTGTTAAGAGATCTCTCACTAGTGGATAAAGGATCAAGAAACTATTTCCTTTGGATTTGATTCACTTTGATTTTTTTTTTATTATATTTAAAACAAGAACAAGCCAACAAAGAAAATGATCAGTAAATAAGATTCTAATTAATGTTTCCCACTGGTATCGTGGAACAAAAGGTTTTAAAGTTTCTGTAACATGTTGGACATCTGTGCTCAGTTTCTACACACAATGCAGAAAGTCCAAAACATCATGGGAAACCTTATTCTGAAGGGATGCCAGTCCTGATCCATGCTCTGAAGAGTTTCATATGGTTCGGATCAGTTTATAAAAAAAGCCTCCTTTGCTAACATGGTTTTAAATTTAATTTTTTTTTAACCTCAATTCAACGGAGCACTTAACAATACACTTAATTATAACCACCTCTGGTTTTCAGAATCATGCTTGTTCTTTGTTCTCTTGGAGTTCATTATTCCTATAATAAGAGGAAATAATGAAGTAACTTTTTTCAAGAGCGTATACTACAGCAGTAGTTTAAACTTTGCCATTTGGCTCACCGACTGATTCATTTGGTATAAATTCGAGTGAGGGCCAGCATGTTGCAAGCACAGGAAAACCCGAAATCCATTTTATTTGTTTTTCTTTTCAAACTGCTGCTTTGTGGAGTAGTTCTGAACTTTGCTGCAGTCAGAATATTACACTAACCAGCTGCTGATCAAAGACTTCACTGAATCTAGGTCAGGTCTAATTTGTGAAGCTCGCAGAGTTAGTCACTGTGGCAGCTTTCTGAAAGGTACAGATGGAGAATCCATGAGCTGTGGGAACAGTATTACGGGGCTTCTTCTCACCATCAGTTTTAATGCAATTTGTTTTATTTCCTTTTCCAGGAGTTCCTTTTTCTCAGAGTTCCTAGTAAAAGAGAGATTAAATGTGACAGCCACATCTGTTTTAGGAAATTCCCGTGGAGATATCAGATTGGTAGCTGGCTCCGGTGATGTTAAAAGTGAATGCTTCTGGTCTGAGCAGGTGGTCTATGAACATTATGAAAAATCTGTAGCCTTTTATAGTCACTTTCATCTCAGGATCTCAAAGTGCTCTATAAATATCATTTGATCAAGCCTTACAATTTCCCTGTGTGGTGATCACTTTGAAACTGAGGGAGTGGGTTTTATGGCTCACAAGTTTGCTGCTGCCTGTGAAATCCTATTTGTGACTCACACAATCTGCTGCAAGTAGAGAGATGTATTGCTGCTGTGCCTGGAAATAAGATGGAGATAAGCTTGAGATGCAGTGGTTCTTGTGCCACTGGTACACATGTTCTTTTTCCCTTCTGGCCTGCTCTGCTGTTCCTTGTTCTCCCACTCTTGTTTGCTGGTGCACCCTGCCAAGTCCACACACTAGCTGTGCTTTCTTTTTGGTGTCCACCTTGTGCTGTGTTTTCTGGAAAGAGCTTGACTTAGATGCATGATTTGCAGATTGTTTCTCTGCAGTTTCTAGGACCAAATGTTTGTTAAGATGTACTTTGGCCAGCCTTCTCCCAGGTGCGGAAAACAGCAGTGCTCTCGGTTCTCAGTATTGTTAGCGTTAAAGGTTTAGCTTAGCATTACAGAGACCACGTCAATAGGCAGAGATCTGGCTGACCAATGTCCCTGCAGCCTGCAGAAGCTGCCTTGTCAAGCCTTCCCACCTGACCTGCAGACAGACCGGAGCATAAAGTTCACCAAAGGCATGTTTGCTTCAGTGAATATTACTTTTGTATTTCACAAGAAACTATGAACAGGCTCATTCCAGAGCCCGGTCTGAACATTATTTATGCATGTGCATCCACATTTATGTATATGTGTATAGGCACTGCTTATTTGGTAATCACTAACACTTCTTAGATTTTAGGGCAAAATTAATCTTTGGTGTAGCTTTTGTTTATTTGTTTCCATAGCGGCAGAGGCTATTTATGTTGAGTACACTTTGACTTGCACTGAATATATACTCAAAAATCATCTGTGTTTTAGCTGTAGTTGTGACTTCTTGAGACATGGCCTTCCAGGTCTTTTAAAGACTGTTACTTTCTCCAGTAAAATATGGCATGGGGAGCATGGAGAAAGATCTGTAGTTCTAGATGGAAATATATACACTTGCTTGGGTAAAGATGATGGTTTGTTATCTGTATAGTTACGCTCAGGTTACAGTGATCAACTTTTGACAATGTTTACCCACAATCTGTGATGCTGGCTAGTGAATCCTGATTTGTTGCTTTAAGCATACTGTAAAATATGATTACCATCCAAGGCTGAAAGTAGAGTCCTTGCCAATGTTGGTCTGCAGCTTGTACTGCATATTATACTTCTCGGTATAATAAGGTTAATAATATCAATTCTATCCCCAGCCAACATTTAGAGCAGAAGAAATTCTTAAATGCAAAGATGTTTTAGATTTTTATGCTATTCCATCAGAGGAGAACTTGACATCGATTTTTGAGTGCCTATAATTTTAAAATTTGCTTTGTAAAGCAAATTTACCTTCCTATCTCCATAAGCAGTCAGCACATCTGGATCTCCACCCTGATTGTGACCTCTGGGTATCGCCATAATATAAACATGAAACAAATGTAATTATTAATAAAAATTGGGTAGGTTACTTCTTCCCTTGATTTGTTGTGTAAAAGATTTCCGCAGACATGTGTTTTTCCTAGTCTACAGCTACCAATAGAGTAACACAATGACCAAAGTGTAAGGCTAGTGTCATAGTGTCATTGAATTAAAATAGCTGAGGATTCTTTTCCAATGGCTGAACCATTTGTGTTGTGGATATATCACAACAAGCTGCATATTTCTTAGTGAGAAGTATTGAACGATCAGATGGAACCGAAAGTAATCCAGAAGAAACTGGGAATTCTATTGTGACAGAAGAAGCAATCAGGAAGTTTACTACTGTAAAAGTTTATTCTGTAGCCCAAAGAGGAGCAAGGAGAGTAGTTTCTTGGAGATTAAAAAGGGTAATGGCAGGCAAACCTTTGTACACTTAGAGCATCCAGTTTTCAACGCAGCAAACAGTAACCTAGAAACATATGTGGTGAGCAATAACACTCATAAATCTTGAGAGATTATGTGTTCCTAATGTGAGACTTCAGACTGATCTATTTTTTTAAGTGCCAAACTTCAGCATGATTCAATAAAGTTTTCTTAATCTGAATTTATTTACTCTTTGTGATGATGATTCATTGAAGATATCTGTAGTCCAGTCTGTTGAAGTAATTTATCAGGCATTTTGATGGACTGGTGATTTGTCTTCTCAGAACATTTCATAGTTTATTTATTTCTATCATCTGGATTGTGTAGAACATGAACTGCAGTCCTGCTAAGAATTAAACATCCCCCAATGATGCCTTTAGTAACAGGAAATACTCTCTAGATAGGTATTCTTGTTGCAACGTAGCCAAACAACTAAGCCAGGAAAACTTCTCTTATCTACAGATCCAAGTCCCCTGACAAAATTCCTGTGTTAATCTGGGCAGATTTGTATCAGAGCCACAAATTGGAAAAGATGGAGGGTCAAGGGGTAATGGCTTTAAACTAAGGGCAGATATAGATTAGATGTAAGGAAGTTCTTCCCTATGAGGGTGGTGAGGCACGAGGACAGCACCCAGAGAAGCTGTGGATACCCCATCCCTGGAAATGTTCAAGGCCAAGTTGAATGAGGTTTTGAGAAATCTGGTGTAAAGGGAGGTGTCCCTGCCCGTGGCCTGGGGTGGGAACTAGATGATTTCTAAGGTCCCTTCTAACCCAAAGCCTTTTGTGATTCTACAGCAACAGTGGTAAGGTTTCTCTGTGCAGGACATAGAGGTTTCCTAGAGGCTGGCCCAACAGCATAGCTCATCCCAGGAAGAAATAAGACACAAGTGGTTTGCTTACATAATCCAATTAGCATGCAAGTGCTGTGCAGAGACATTTTCATGTGAGCCATCCTCGGGCTTTTATGGATAGCGATAGTATGAGACAGGCCAGGCTGGGCTGCAGCATAAGTTGACAACTTAAATACATTCATTTTAACTGTATTTGAATGACTGTTCTCTGCTGAAATCTGTGTCACTATGACCATACTGCTGTGACTACTTGTTAAAGCTAACTTTGGAACAGCTACAAGCAGTTGGCATGCCTACCTTCAATGCAGGTATGTTGCTTTGGCCTTTCTTTTCCAAGGTAATATATCTCATCCAGTGATTTTCAGAAAGACTTCCAACTCTCTGCCTGTGAAGGAATTTAACAATAACCATGTGGAAGAGGCAAATGATTTCCAAGAGTGGAAGGTGCTGATTTTCTGTTCATGCAGGTGCAGAATAAAAATCCTCTCTTCTCCAAAGAGGTGCAGCCTGATAGGTCTGGGCACCCAAGAATTAGAGATATGGAGATAACAAAAGTGAGTCCAGGGAAGGGTCGTTGAGATGTTTAAGGGACTGGAGCATCTGATATATGAGGAGGGATGGTGAGAGCTGGGTCTGTTCAGCCTGGAGAGGAGAAGGGAACCTGCTTGGTAATGTGTGTAAAAGACCTGATTGGATAAGGAGGTGCAAAGAAGGTTGAACTCTTCTCAGTGGTGCTCAGCGACAGGAGTAGAGGCAATGGAAACAAACTGAAATGCAGGAAATTCCACTAAAACATAAGAAAAAGTCTTCTTCAGTGCAAGGATGATCATACACTGGCACAGGCTGCCCAAAGAGTTTGGGGAGACTCCAACCTAGGAGATATTAAAAATCCGATTGATCAAGATCATGGGCAACGCACTCCTGCTTTGGGCAGGGAACTGACTAGAGGCTCCCCAGAAGTGCCTGCCAGCCTCAGTCATTCCATCAGATTAAATTTGAAAACCTCAAATATTCATTCACACAGATTTTCCTGACAACTGATAGTGGTGAGAGGAGAACTTTGGTTTATCAAGTAGATGTTAATCCTCAATTCCTGGAAGCATGATATTCTTTTGGCAAGCAGCCAAACAGTGAATATAAATCAGAGATCAAGCACCTTAAGTGGAGCAACAGTGCTAGAACAAGTATGGTAGTAAATGTGTGTACAGGCATGTAGCATGAATATCAGTTGAGGGTGTAAGAAGCAGGGATGTGATTTGGGTACCGATGGTACTTTATTTGCCACCATTCAAGGACTGGTGATCCTGCCATGCCAATGAGCTTAATCCCTTTGATTTTGCTCCCTTTGCTTATTGCTGCTGTTTCATGGACTACATCAGCCTTGAACTTGGCTCAAAGCTTTCCTTAAGAATTGTCTCATTTAGAGATTTTGCCTTGTCATTAGAAACAAAGAAATTGTAAAAATCTGATGATGTGTGGATTTATGCCATAAATTACTGGAGTTCTAAGTAACAATGATGAGGCAAAAGTGTGTCTTTTTTTCCTTCTCATACCTTTTTTTGTCCTCCCAATGAACTGATTTGCTTTGTAGGTTAGCTAGCTCTAAAGAAAAAAAAATCAGTTCCTAACTGAGGACAGTGAAATGCATCTGAGATATCCCAAACACATTTGGCATGTTTAAACACATCCTTTCAGCTTGTCTTCTTTCACAGAGCTTCTGAGTGATGCTAATAATAATATCATTTCTTTTGGATGATTGATTCTGTGATTCTTGCTTCTGTATCCCAAGTGCAATACTTCTAGCCTTGGCTTCTTCCCTTCTGCAGGAAAAATGCATTAGATTTCTTCATCTATTCTAGATATTTAGAGCTGGAAGATCAAGACTCATTTGTACACAGGTCTAAAGTTATTAAACAGATAGAGGTACTTCGGACCAAATTGTTTTATTAATCCCTCTAAGTTGACTTTGACTGAGGTGAGAGAAGAAGAAGAAGAATTTAGATGAATAATTTAATTGAGCCTGTAATGTATAGACATATGCAGCAGATCATTTTAACACAGGAAAACAGCCATATTTAAGTGATAAAAAGTATTTACGTAACAGTACTCATTGCTGGTGTTATTTATCTAAAAATAACTCTACAGCAATTAGCATTATTAGAAGTCTATAAACCTGTGGAAGATCGAAGCAGAGATCTACGTTTCCAGTAACCATTCAGTTAGAGATCCACACAGTGGGTTGTTTGTCCCTAAAAGCTGTGGAGACAAATGTAACTGTCTGACCCTCTGTAAACAATATGGCTTCATTTTTCTATCTGGAGGAGAGCCAGTATGGTGGTTTACCTAGAAAAGGAACCAAACTTGAGGGAAAGAAGCTGGAGTGGTAGAAGGTGTCAATTTGTTTGAAGAGTATCTTTTTGAAGAAAAGATGTACCACTGTTTTCCCATGGAATGCACGAGTCATGTCTGAAGATAGGAAAATGCAAAAACCATCTGACAATAACAGCATATCAGTATCAGCAGCTCTGACAGTTCTCTCCACTCACCCGCTGAACCGTGCTGAGGATACAGAAGTTCCAGTTCTGCTGTTTACCCAGCTGTGGATCAGCTGGTTCCATATGAGCTATTTGTCTTTCCAGTTTACTTTTGTAAAAATCTAAGAAATTACTTGAAGTGGTAAAAAAAAATAAACCCCAAAGAAAAGAGCATAGTAATTGCCAAGCCAGGCTAAGAAACGCCAGAACTAGAATTGCCACAATCAGGTCTACTATGTGTGTATCTTCCAATTTCTAATTGCATGACCACAGATTGATGGGGGTTTTTGCTTTGGTTTTTTTTTTCCTCTCAGTGCAGAGGATGGACCTGCTGTGGGATGAATCATAGTTACCTCATAGCAGAAACTGTGGAATTTGGAATTTTGGAGGGTGATGGCAGAGGATTTCAAGATAGGAAAGGATTGTACTGTGGTTTGGGAAACCGAGCGTTGTCCTGGTATTGGATTTTGTTGCTATTATGGATTTTGTTGTTATTCTCCTGAACATCATTCCTGTGTAATGCTGGGCTAGTCACTTAACTCAAAAGTTTTCACAGATGGTGACTGATTTTTCTGGAAACCCTGATGGCTGGAATCTGATATGGGATATGCTGAATACTCACTATTATGGGAACTGTGCTTTGAAGATATGTTTTAGACTTTGAAAAAACCCTGCTTTTTTAAGCATCTTAAATGAGAAACCAAAGTTTAGGGTTTCTTTTGGAACCTTTGACTCAAAGACCATGAGTAAACTTAGAAGGTAATACTTCCTTCTCATCTTCAGGAGCCCTGGGAAGATAAATTGCCAGTGTTTGTAGAACACCAGGATTCTGCAAAGGACAAGACCATAAAATAGCTTTTTTGGGAATAAATAGCCATGTTTCATCACTGTGTCAGATGATAAGTGACATATATAGAATAACAGTAAGATTTTTCAAACATTGCTGCTGCTGTTTCTGTGTGGTGAATTATCAGAGAATCGGAGCAAAGGCTTTGAAAGTTCATCTAATCCACTCCCTTGCCTGAATGCAGGATCAGCTAGGCCTATTGTGTTGCTGTTAGGTGCTTGCCTAAACTCCTTTTCCATCACTTTCCATCACTTTACTTTCCCTACTATTAAAAAGTCCCCCAGTAGCTAGCTAAAATCTGCTCTTTGCTGTGCTGCTTGCCTGGTCCTCAGAGGAGGAGAAGTGTTCATCTGTGGCACTGCCTCATGGTGCACACGTAAAGGATGCGGAACCGAGATTATCTCTTGATTTCCAATTAGATTTAAAAATTGCCCCAGACGAGTGGCTTGCAACAGCTGAGAGTTGATTGCCTAGAGAGCAGCTTAGCAGAAGAGGACTTAGTGGTCCTGGTGAACAGTCAGCTGGCCATGAGCCAGCAATGTGCCCTTGCAATAGAGAAGGCCAACAGCCTCCAGGGAAGCATTAGATAGTACATTGCCAGCAGGTTGAGGGAGGTGAGCCTCCCCATCTGCTCAGCACCTGTGAGGCATGCTTGGAGTGCTGGGTCCACTGTTGGACTCTCCAGTACGAGAGGTATAAACATAATGGAGCTGGTCCAGTGAAGAGCTGTTAAGGTGTCTGAGGGGCTGGAGCATCCGAAGTAGGAGAACAGGCTGAGAGATGAGGCTGTTCAGCCTGGAGAAGGAGTCTTATCAATGTGTATAAATGCTTGAGGGAGAGACAATGTGAAGAAGATGGGGTCAGACTCTCCTCTGTGATGCCTACTGACAGGACTAGAGGCAATAAGCCCAAACTGAAACACATTAAATTCTACTAAAAACATCAGAACAAAAACTTCTTTAATGCAAAGATGGTCAAACACTGGCACAGGCTTCCCAGAGAGGTTCAGTCCCCTGGAGATATTCAAAACTTTACTAAACACAATTATGTGCATCACCCTATTTTGGGCAGGGGATTCTCTAGATGACCTCCAGGGGTGCCTGCCCGCCTCAGCTACTGTGCAATCTGGTTCTTCTAGGGGCCATATGTAGAGAGCATGAGCCTGGCATTTACCTCCTCTGTAATGAAGATATTGTGCAACTATTCTTTGCACTAAAATTGGAAATGACTGTTTCACTCATGGACTGTCTGATGAAAGTAGAAATACTTAATGTTGGAATACCTTTTATGATTCTATATGGTGAGAGTTCTCCCTTGCTCGTGAGGATCTGGAGTTTGGGTGCCTTCCCAACTGTCTATGATAAGGCATAATTGTTTGTTTGGGTTTTTTTAAATTAATTTCCATCCTTGTGTACTTTTTCAAAACAGTGGCTGTTACCTACGTAAAGAGGTACAGCTCGTTGCCAAGTCTTCCCTTGCCAGTGGTGTATTAAAATGCTTCTCACTTTCACTTTTATCCTTATCTTTTCCAGACAGCTGGGAAGTCAGTTCTCAGTGTTTCATGCTTGAAAACATGTTTTTCAATAGATTTCTTTTCTCTTTCCCTTCAGCCCAGAGCACAAGATCTCATTTTGCAAGCCATTATAAACTGCCTCTCTGAGAAATGGAGTTACCTACATGAAGAGTAATTTTCCAGTGTATTCTGGACATTTTCATGGTGCACGAGAAAGAGGTTTAACACCTTTAAACAATGATCCTGTAAGATACTAGTGCTACCATGTAACCTACCATGTAACCAAAGCTAGACTTCAAAATTCCCTTGTCCATTCCTTTCATCCTCATACTACCTAAATTCCTGAGCCATCTGCATGTCTGTCAGCCAAGTTCCTCTCAATCACCAGCTTAGAGTCCTTCCTCCAGAGCCATTCAAACCTATATTGTGCTGAGAAGTCAGCTTTGGAGTTCACAATCCACTTGCCACCTTGCGCTTTTCTTCTGCTGAATGCTTTTCAAATTCCCTTCATGTCCTCCCTTCTTCCAGAGAAGAAAGTAAAAGCATGATGGAAGGGTTGGTAACCACTTCTTCCTCTGCTACGCTGTGTGGTTCGTGCACTCTTTGTGGATCTGGGAGATGTGGGATCAACTTCAGACTGGCAAAAGAGGCAGAAATCTCAGGTTTCTCCTGTCCCGGAGGAACAGTGCAGCCCCTGAGCTATGAAGTGTCCAGGTCCGTGATCTGAACCTGACTTTTTCCAAGGTGGTACCTGCTGGCAGGTCTCTCATTTCAGTTCCTTGGCCTTTCTCTTTCTTTTTTATTACCTGTCCCCTGGTTTTATGATTTTTTTTCTTCCCAGACAATTGTACTGTTGGAGCAGTTTACAGGAGAGAGAGGCTCACCTCTTCTTAAGATTTTTGGAACACATGAGATGCATTAGCAGATAAAACATTTTATCTGTACTGCAGTCACCCTGGCTTCAACTGCCTTCTACATCTCTTCAGTCCACCCTCTCAAATTCAAAAACCTATTTCCTAGATCCTGTTCCCCCCTGTGTTTTCATGCAGGTTAGTTTTAAGGGATTCAGAGAAAGAAACATGAGAGCTCTCCTCAGGTAGCTGTTTCACAGGGTGCTACAGCTCACCCTGTCAATGAGTCAGCCTATATTTCTTTTAGCCTTGTTTCTGACACTCATTCCTCCTCAGTCCATAAATCAGTCCTCCTCCCCCTTTGTGATGTTTACACTGTCCAAATAGAGGTCCCCAGGGTGGTTCCTCACCTCCAGCAGATTGTCTCAACATTAACGCCTGAGCACACTCTGCACTCTTTGCTCAGCTGTCATGCAGCCAAACTCATCTCATATTGACTTAATTCCTCATAAATCAATAAGTTCAGATACTTACCCTCTTGCTTCCTTTGGGATGAGTCTGCTCCACAAGTTAACAGCCAAATTGTTGGTCTCTGCCGTTATCAGGACCTTCTGTCTCCCTTCTTTAGGCACATTTCTCCACTTCATGTCTGCGTCTGAGGCTGAGCTTCCTCCTGCACACTATTGCCTTGTGCCCATCTGCTTGGCTCTCGTTTTGTTATTTCCAGCCCATCTAGGTCCCTTTATGTTTTGTATCTGTCCCCATTGGTTTACACAACACCTCTCTAATTCATAGGAGTTGTTACATCAAATATAAATTGAATGAATCTGGTGTTTACTGCTTCCTTCCAGATCTTTAATAGACATTAAATAAAACCAGACTTAGAGCAGATTTCTAGCCATCCTTCCTTCCCTTCCCCACACCCAATCCATGCCCCAGATATTCTCCCATCAACTCTTTATGTTCATGTTTATCTTTTGTTCCTCTTTGTTTATGGACTCACAGCCTGTGTTCAATCTCTGTGACAGTGCTCATTTCCCAGCCAACTTACATTCATTTTTCAAGTTGTGTTTTGTAGCTGAGGCTTTTCTCAGGACAGGCTGTAGGTTGCTTCTTCATTCTCTTCATCTGCTGGTTTTGTAAAACAATAAGAAAGGAGTGATCATGTTTGTGTGGAAAGATTTGGTCTTTATTGACTCTCTGGAACAACTTTCATGCTGGTGCTAAGAAAACTCACTGTCATTGGGGATGGGGGATGTATTCTCTTTTGCACTAGCAAGGATTTTTTTGCCTTTGCTCTTCACTGCTAATTGGATTTATTAATCCCATTGTAGTTATTAATCCATTCCCTTAACAAAGTAAAAGGTGTGCTGTGATGGCCAGCTGGTTGTTCTTACATGCTGGCTCTCACCTGCCTCCTACCTGCAAATGCTTTATTCATTTGCTTAGGGACATCTCCAATTTGTAGCAAGAGGAAAGAGATTGCCGTTGACCAATGCTGAGAAAGAAATGTGACTGATCTGGGAGGGTGGAAGAAGGAGGGACATTCATGCAGTTAAAATACCATCTCCAGCAGAGCCAACATCCCTCCCACATTGCGGTAGATCCTGTAATATGACTGTAGCAACCTCCTCTCTGAAGGCAAGTTTGGGTAATCCGAGCTCTTACACCCCATCACTTATTGTTGGCACTCCATAAAGTGCTGCTGCTGTGGCACAGCCATACAGGCTGGTGCAGAGGAGACACTGAGGGGAATTACTAGCCTCTTGAAAGAGAGACAGGCACATGGAGATCAGCATCACTGAGACCCAATGAGATTATAAGGAGTAACATTGTGTGCAGTTTCCATTCCACTGTCAGGCCTTTCTGTTTATTTCTCTGAAGTCCATCAGTGCTGAGAAATGCAAGTAAAAAAATATTTTCTTTCCACAACAAATATATCTCACTGTCCTGTCAGTCTCTTCTTGTACCTTAGGGGCAGAGTTCAAGGCTTTCAGCCCAAATAAACAATAAAACACTTCTGGTCAACCTGATCAGCAGTAGCTCAGCCCATTTGTAGGCTACCTGCTGCAAGTGTTTCCTGGATGGGCTTTAGGACAGAGGATTTGCAAGGAGGGATTTCAAGGTGAGCAAGGTATATGGATGCTGCTGGATCTTGAATAAGAAAAACTAATAGGTAGTAGAGATAAAAGCATGAACTTCCAAACCAGGAGATTCAATGGATTCAGAAAGTGTAATGTGAGCAGAGGTATGTGCCAATGTCCAGTAAGAGTGGGTGTCGTGACAATGTTTGATCCAGTACTGAGCTGGGTAGAAAGCAGGGCCATTGACCATAGTCCAGGCAGGCTGATACCTGGAATTTTTTTGTTGCAGGAGGACCACGTTTGGTGACCAAGTGAAAGATACAGGACTCAAGGAAGGGTTCTGTGCCTACAACCCAGTGAGTAAATTAAGTGTGCAAAGGCCGAACCTCTGGCATTGAAGCTAACTGGCACAAGAGGGGCCTTAAGTTTGCTTAACTTCCAAAAAAGGATGGCTGCATGCAAACCCTAACTGGAGCTACATCCCAAATCATGTCTCCAGACTGTTTAGGAGGGTTTGCTGGCGCAGGCTCAAGGCACAACAAGGGTTGCTCTTACAGCCTTACAGTTTCTGTGATTGAGTTCAGTGCGCAGAAACAGTCTCTGGTGCTTTTCAATTTGCTTAAACAGATGATACTTTGTACTCAGGAAGGAACAAGACAGAATGCAGGCCAGGGTTTGGAGCAAAGGCTACAAATGCCATCACTCACAGACCCACACACATGTGCTCTCCAGTCCCCCGTGGCATACTATAGATCCTGAGTAAGGTCAGACACCAAACCTACCCAGCAACTTGTCCTCACATCTTCTTGTCGTGAGTTGCCTCATGCACTGAAACATGCACACACACGTGCACTTGCGCACGCACACAGACACACATACATAAGTGGGTCCACTAGTAGACCCTGAGACTTCATGGTCTCTCCAGGAGTTGGCCTGGACATCCTGGTGCGTCCAGTAGCCATTTCCTCCAGTGATCTCATTCACAGACAATGTACATACCCCACCCAGGCTTGTGGTCACCTTGACAATCAGCTTCCAGGCCACTTCTGCACTCCAGCTAATCTGGCTCAATATTTCCCAGCAAAGACATCCTATCATACAGACACTCGCTCACTTGGGTTGCTAGCACCCCAGGCACATGGGCCTTTATAATGTGTGGTCCAAATCCAGTTGCTGGCACTCAGATGTCTGTATACACTTGTGCATGCAGAAAAAAAAGTTTCCTTATCCAGGGAAACAGAGATAAATGACAAGACAGACTGTGCTGGTCAGGTGCAGGGCAGGGCCTGGTAAACACACTGCATTTATGTGCAACCAGCCCCTTTTAAAATTTCCTTGTCTCTCTTTTCTCACATTTATTCACAGTATCTCAAGGGTTGGAAGGGACCTCAAAAGATCATGTAGTCCAACCTCTCTGCCAGAACAAGACTACCTAGAGTAGGTCACACAGGAACTCATCCAAGTGGGTTTTTTAATGTCCTCAGGAGGAGACTTCACAGCCCACCTGGGCAGCCTGTTCCAGTGCTCCCTCACCCTCATAGTGAAGAAATTTTTCTGTATGTTTCATTGGAACCTCTTATGTTCCAGCTTGTACCCGTTGCCCCTTGTCCTATCATTGGACATCACTGACAACAGCCTGCCTCCATCCTCTTGACACCCGCCTTTTATGTATTTGTAAACATTAATAAGATCACCCCTCAAAACAATCTTGATCCACTCCTTTTCCCAGTTGTGGTACTTCTCATCACCTCATAATAAGTCTCATACCTCCCCCTCAGACTGGAAGGTGCTATGGCGAGCCTTTCCATTGGCTCACTCTGCTGAGTGTCACTCTTGGCCCATGGGGTAGATCGTGCCTCAGTGACAGCCACTGAAAGCTTTGAGTCAGGATCTCTGTTTCTCTGATAAAAAATCTTAACCAGACTAAAGCAGCATCAGAATTCCCATATAAAAGTCACATTTTAGAAGTAAAATATAGGAAAACTTGAAAATGTGAGGAAGAGTATCGATGCAAAACCTTGGGCAAAAGTTAAAACCTGACTACTGATTGATCTTTAGTGACCAAGACAGAAAGATGTTTTCAAGAGAGATGTTAAAGACCTTCTGTTTGGCTTACCCTGAAAGCTTGATATCTAGCAGTCATGTTTCAAGACACATTGTGATGTAGAAGTTAGCTCTGCAACACTTTGACAAAGACAACAGCTGACTGGGTGCTTCTAGGTGAAACCAGAAATGCCTGTCTAAACTCCAGCATAGCATGTTCCACAAAGAACCATACATTTTCTGTATGTCTGGATTCTGGATTCTCTGGAGGTTTTCAAAACCTCCCTGGATGCGTTCCTATGCGACCTGATCTATGCAGACCTGCTTTAGCAAAGGGATTGTACTAGATGATCTCAAGAAGTCCATTTCAAGCCCCGCCATTCTGTGGTTCTGTGATTCTGTGATCAGGATATAATTTCAAAAGTTGCTCAGAGACAAGCTGACAAGCACTGGCACCTTCACCTGCTGCCACTGCTCTATGGCTAGGCAGTCAGGCTGGCGGTGAACAGGTACAATACATCAGGTTTTATACCTCTTCTTCTGCTGCCATGTGAGAAAGACTGGCAGTGGACTAGTCACCTTGTAAAGCACTATTTGGGTATGTTGGGCAAGGAAGCTGCTGGGATGTACATACATGAAGATGAATGAAAAAAAGCATTTCCTTACCCTGCCTTGCACCGTTGAATGCATGGGTGGGTGGGGTTTTGTCGCTTGAGTAGGAGAGCAGAAAGACCACGGACATCTTGTTGCTCTATTTGCAGGGTTGCTTTAGGTAATGACTATTATGAATGAGATCTGGATCTCTTGGCCTTAACAGAAGTCTTATTGTAAAGCCATATGCTTTCTGTAGGGATGCTTCAAATCATAAGGGCTACAATGTGAAGATATTTATTTTGTGAATGATGATTACTGGTGATTTTGTCAGCCTTTTGTAAAGGGCACAAAACTAAGACAACTGTGTACCTGCAGATCCACCAGCTGAGGAAGATCAGGAGTTTTTGCTCTTTTGCATAGGTAGCATAAGCATTGCACAGAGGCCCTGGTTCTAAGATAGGAATAACACTTCATGGGAATAACACTGCAGAAAAAAATCTCATTTTCATTACTTTTTCAGCTTTGTTTTCTATCTAAGCCTGTAGGAGGAATAAGAGTATTAGGGTAAAGGGATGGATGGATTGCAGTGTCTTCCACTGAATCCTTTAGGAGCTAAAAGCACTAAATGGTATTAAACTTCTCTAACTTGGTTTGAAGCCAGAGTATAACAGAAGATTAGGAGCTGATAACTAGTCCCTGCTGTCCCTTCTCCTCAGTTTTACTAAGTAGTCTCAGCTGCTGTGGAGGATATGACCTTTTCTATTTGCAAGTGAAAAATGTTCTCAAAGACCATGTTAATAAAGGCACGGAGCATCAATTGCACCAAGTCATGTAGCTGTGTTGTCTGTTTAAATGGGTAAAGCCACCCATGGTTTGACTGACATCTGCAAATATCATTAAAATGTTACTGTTCAGCCAACGTGGTGATACTAACAAGAGGATTCCCAGTGCAGAGACACAGCATTTAGCGAGCTGCCAGTGTAATTCCCAGCCCCATGCACCGTGCTGAAACCGCATCTGCAGTAATGACACCAGACTTAGATGGCTTGGTGAGGAAAGTTATAGCTGGCTCTGGTCTCTGGAGAGAGGAAAAGGAAAGGGTTTAGAGTCACTTTGCACCTGTGATACAATATGCTGCTATTACAATGCCTGGCACCAGTCAGTCCTTGTTCCAGGGAGGCCTGGAGTGCTTTAGAAAGCTTTTTGCAACAGGTATGGTCTCTATAAACACAAAATGAGAAAGCGGCTATTAAAAGATTTTCAAAGGCTGTCAGTAGGTTTCTGCTCTCCCTATAGCTGCCTTTGGAAAGGATAAGCTGTGCAGTCCCCAGCACTCCTGAGACCCAAACCTACTGGTAATTGTTTTAAGCTAATGATTCCCTGAAGTTTGATTGTTGCTTGTGTGCTGAGGGGTGAGAGGCTGTAGTTACAGAACATATGAAAACGAATGGGCTCTGTGTTAAGAAATGCCAAGCTGCCTGCTCAGTCTAACCCACTTCTACATTTTTTAAGATCTGTTTGCAAACTCTGAGCTTGAGCTCTGCTGATTAAATAGCCCCCTGCTAGGATTTTCTGGGCTAAATCCCTGAGCCACAGCAGGGCAGTGATAGCAGGTGACTGTCCCTCCTAGTTAAATTAAAGATGGCTTCAGTGTGTGTATTTAATGCAAATCACGTTGGCCATTAGGTTCTTGGAAACTTTTTCTTTTGGAAAAATAGGAAAAATTATTATCTTTTCAGCAGATGGGAGTTGTGTTTAGCCTCTGTCTGCGATTAATCAGCTGCCTCTCAAGGGTACTAGACTTGAGGTGGAGTTGGAAAATCACCTGGTTTCCAGAAAACCAGCAAGGAGACTTTGTTCTGGGGCTGGATTCTCCAAAGAACTTGGTTACGTGAGTCCTGTCTGCATGAATCTGTAGAACGCAGAGTACAAAATATGGTTTCCAAACACCCCAGTTCAGGAACTGTCTAATTCTAGACACCTATCTGCCTGACGTGAGCTATGGAATGCCACTGCAGGGACTGATGGGGTATACATATAGTAGTGGAATTGGTTCAAGCACTCATATGCCTATGCCATCCACATGTTCAAAGGCAGAAGAGATTCAAGTGCTCTCCATTGATCACATAAAAATCATACCTGAGAATGAGTATCTGCACTACATGGTGGGTGATTTTGGCCTCCAATACAGCATTAGGGTGGGAAAGCAACATAGACATAACACTTAAAATTCCAGCTTCGTCTTGAAGCAAGGATTCATTTTGTTAGTCCTATTTTTGATGGTGCATCACTAAAAGTGCGATTCCCATTATTGTTTCTAACATGCTTTTCATCACTACCAGCCCATGCATTTCTTCTATAAACAGTAGCATGAGCCCTGAATTTTTTCCATCATGTGCAGGCATTGAAATCATTCTGTAAACGCCTCAGCAAATAGGACACAAGCTTCTCTGGGAACCTGTGCGTTTTATGTAAGATGAGTATGTGATCATTTTGAACTCAAAGGCTATTTTTGTGATGTGAGGGAGAGAAAGGCAGTTAGAGCTGAGAGCCTGGATGATTTCAGAGGCATGCTGAGCTTTGCCAAGGGAGGCGAACTTTACCCTCTCTGGAGCTTGAGTCTTTCAGTGCAATCACTGCTACATTTTTTGACAACAGCAGCTTTTTGGCTGGATAATATTTGTTATTATCCACTGAGGGAAGAGACACGCACAAGATACCTACACACAAGAACATGATCTTTTTCTGAATTTAACTGATCAGAGTGGGAAGCAAAGCCTTGAACACAGTAGTATTATTCAATCTGCTGACATGAAAACCAGCTCTTTTAGAAGCAGCAGGACCTTCACAAATCTCATAATAGGCAGCTGCTGTTTAAAATAATGTAACACAGAGCAACAAGCAAATTGAAGTCAAGAACAGTAGATTGCCTACACATTCATGCTTTTTGTTAAAAATTACATATTGATTACACCCCTCTTTGAGAAATATTCCTTCCTATGGCAATACTCTGTTCAGTTATATCTAGCTGCAAGTTTCCAAGTAAAATAAGCTAGTAAGTGCATACACATTTATGTTTCTCTTGGTAATCATGACCTTACCATAGTATTGTGCAGGCAAATGCTCTAGCTGTCAGTGATACAATACAGATGCAAGTTTCTCTGTCAAATAAAGCTGTGCACTAGACATGCAATCTCATTGCTCTTGAAATAAAATCATCATGGAAATATTTTTATTTCTACAGTAACTTAAATTAGTAAAAAAAAATTGCAACTGACTATAATCTCCAAGCAACTAAATGGTATGCATTTTGGAACTTACACCCCTAATAAATTGACTACTGTAATCAATACGGTCTGCGTCATCTGCATGAAAAGATTGCTTTCCTCCCATCCATACAATAAGGCACATAATCACCTCTGCAGGCCAAGAAATCCTTTGGCAAATGTACAAACAAAGAAATATAACAAACATCTGAACAATTTCTATCAGTGATGGTTTTGATGGTACCTGTCACCTCATTTTAGATTTCATTATGTGATATGTATCACTGGTGAATCAAAACTTACAGTTACCCATTCCAAGAACGCTTCTCTGACAGTTACATTTGTTAGGAGATCAGGCAAATTTTTTAGCAGCATAGTTCATATATGGAGAGGATTTTTAAGCCTGGAAGGGACTGCCATCTGAGCCCAACCTCCCGTGTATATTCGGCTTTTCAATTGCTTCCCATTGCTTCTGAGTCCAACAACTAAATTCAGCTTGCAGAACGGCATTCAGACTTCAACGGGGGACATATGGGAAAATTATGGAAAATCTATCCCTTCCAATTTTGTTTTCCCCGGTTGTTAATTGTTCTCATTGCTAAGGATTTGTGCTTTATTTCCAGTGTGAATTCATTTGGCTTCGTTTCCCATCCATGGTTCTCATTATGCTTTTCTCTATGAAAATGAAGTGTCACTTTAAATAGGGTATTTTTTGCCATTAATGTGCTTGTAAGTTAGTGCTTTGTCTTTTTTCTTTTTTTTTTAATATCAGGCTTGTCTCTGAAACTCTCAATACAAGGCATTTTGTAATGCTTTCTAATATCTCATCACCTTCTTCAGTTTCCTAGAAGCCTTCTAAACAACTCGAGAAAGAGAATGCTGATGATACACAGTACTGTGGTTTTGATGCCCATATTCAGTGGCAAACTTCAGTTACTTTTTCTCACCATCAGTTCCTCTATAATATTGCACTGGAATTTTCTGTTAAGGTATTTGTTTACTGGGACCTAGCTGGAGGCTGTCACGTCAGGCTAGGATCTGTCCTCTCTGCAAAGATTTGGTCTCCCTTCCTTGTTCAGCAGTATATAATATAGAATTTGCCTCTATTAAAGTGTGTTTAGATAGAATGAGCACAGCCTCAGTCTTGCATAACCGTCCAGCCCACATAATTATTTACCTTTCTGTTACCCAATATCTTATTAGCAATGATTTTATGCTTCTGGATCACCAGTGAAGAAACCAAACAGTGCTAGGCTCAGCATCCAGTCTGACAGAAGCTTAATGAAGTCAGCCTGATTTCATAATGATGTGTCAGTTCCTCATCAGGTTAGTGTTCACTTGATTGATATTTTCTGATGTTACCATGCATTCTGTAAAACTAGATTTAGTACCTTGCCAAGATGTAAGTGTATTGTTTATACAGATTGCCTTTAACAACCAAAGATGTGATGAAAAATAAAATGAGGTCATTGGAAAAGAAGTACTCTTTACCTATATATTGTTGTGGACTTGCTGAATGAACCTTGATCAGATCTAGAAAACTAAATTCGTAGAACATTAGGGTTTGGAAGGGACCTTTAGAGATCATCTAGTCCAATCTCCCTGCAGAAGCAAGTCAACCTAGATAACCGGAGAGAGGATATGGAGCTGCTCAATGTGTATCTTGGTGGTGCGGTTGCAGCCATGAGCTCACGGCCACCAGCAGTTCCCAGAGCATCCTGAGGACTCAGCTTCTCCCTCCACAGCCTGTCCCAGAGCTGCACTCACCATCACACTCCTGCTGTTTGTCTCATTCCACTTCAGCAGGCTGGAGAGATGACGCTGCCAGGGAGAAGGTTTCATTTACATTCATTTCAATTTAAGAAGAGGAAGCAAAAATGGAAGTTTTGACCAGCCTAGTATTATCCTCTGAATGCCTGTTTACCCCAGGATGGTACTTTCTCATCTGTGATTGCCTTTTGTGAAAGTCACTGTGAGTCTCCCCTGTGAAATGCCTTCTCCTACCCGAGGAGCCCGGGAGCCTTAGATCGTCTATGGTAGCCCCACATATGTCCATTTGGTGACCTTCTCTATCCTTCCACAATGACCCTCTGCAATTGGAAAAACTGCATCTCACTATATAAGCCAGCCTTAGGTTAAATTTAGAACATCAGTGGAGGGGAATTTACTGTGCAGCACTTGGCTGGCTATTGCAAGAAACCTTTGAGTAGCCAAACTCAAATGTGTGTGGGTTGCAAACCGTGTGAAGACTCTTTTCTTCTCTTTGCAACTTCTCCCTCAGATTTGATGATTTCTCCTTGATGGCAGGGCTCTGCCCTTTTTCTTTGTAACCCAAGCAGATTATTGCTCGTTTGTGGCTTTCTGAAGAAATGTCACCCTTTATTGCTCATGAGCAGCAATGATATTAAAAATAAACCAGCCAGTTGTCACAGATCAGAAACATGCATATGAATTAGAAACAGACAGTGAGCAATATCTGGGAAAATCCATATCATCAAAAGCTTAGCGGGTTGTAGTCTAGTTCAGTTAGGTCACAGGTGAAGCTTTTTGAAAACAGGAGCAATAAATAGGTTTGTATGAACTGTGAGAGTATTTTTAGTGAAACAAAATTTAACTGGCATTTAACCACTTTCCTGTAGAATCTGCAGCCCGAGCCCCACCACACTGAGTTGCTGTGGGAAAAGCAGGAGAGGAAATTGAGTAGAAATGAGCTATAAACAGAAATGAAACTAACTCAATTATTCTAAGTCCTAAGTGTGAACATAAAATGAGTGCCATTAAAATATGGAAATTTTACACCACGGTAATTTATCTTTCTGTTGGCAAAGTCTAGGGAATTCAGAATAATCCCTCCTCACATAAAGTTCAAAAGTATTGATGCTGACAGTGAATATTCAGCATTGAGTTCTGTCTTCTGTAGAGGATGTGATACCCTCATGCTGA
Organism: Urocolius indicus; assembly: GCA_013401255.1. NCBI lineage: Eukaryota > Metazoa > Chordata > Aves > Coliiformes > Coliidae > Urocolius > Urocolius indicus. The sequence goes on along the minus strand of WBNH01008443.1, from coordinate 84,598 downwards.
AACTACAAGATGCTTGTCTATGTATAAAGCAGTATGGTACCTCTTCTGAGAGCCCAGCTCTGTGCAGAGGACTCTGGTGCTGAGAGCTTTTCTTTAACTGGGAATGTGATTTGAGGGTTGTGGGAGAAATTTGAAGGGGTCACAATAGGATTTTACTGAGTGTCAATGAACCTTAATGGCTTATCTACTCAAATTGTGCATCTGTGAAGTGAACGAGATATTTTTTTCATCCATATGACAATCAAGGGAAGTTATCTACTAATATAATAAATCCATAGAGTAAGGGGCAGTTGATGACTAGATTGTGATCCTGTGAGTAAACAACATATTGCTCCATACTCTGGGTTAGTGGCAAAGTTACTCTTCGCCATGAAGAAAAATTGATATATGAGATTGATGACAACAATAATTTTAACACAAGTCTCATCATATTTCTAGATTTTTTTTAGAGCTGCAGAGAAAAGTAGGCTATGCTTAAAAAAAGGAAGGATAGCAGAGGAAAACTCAGAACGGGACACACAATCTTCATGCCTCAGAAGACAGAGGGAAAAAATGATGAAATGATAGATTGATCTGCTAAAAATCTCCTACTTAAACTAATATCATGGTTTCTATTTGTCAGCATACGTCCTGAGTGTTTGACAGCTTTGGGCAACTCAGATGGTGCAGCAAGGAAGTAATAGGGGTAATCTGAGTTAGTAAACGACATTGTCACAGACATTCTGGGCAGCCCAGGTAAAAGAGCAGTTTGGCAGTGTTTGCACACTGCTTTTAAGCTAGCAACTGTGTTTATGGATGCTTGGTGTGTGGCTCCACGACAGCTGGATACAGGCCAGGGTGCGGCTGCCTGAGCTGTAACCCTGGCTGCAGCCAAACACAGCTAAACCTCCTCGTGCTGGCCCTGGTGCACGTGTGGTGGGAACTCACATAAGGCCTTCTGGTTTGAAAGGAATGGGAAAGGTCTGAGGGGTTAGGTTGAGGCTACAGATTTTCTTGGAGCTTTCCTTGCACGTAAAAGCCTGGAAACTCTTTGCAAGCTTGCCTGAGTGCGGAGCTGTGCCTGTGGGATGAGCTTGGGCTGAGGGCACTAGCCTCCTCCACCAGCAGTGGGCCATGAGTGTTATGTCTAGCCTGTGGGAAACATGAGTTGCTTGATCCACAGGTAGTGGCTGTACTTCGTCTCCCTGTGACAGCTGGTGATGGTCTTGCTTGAATCTCAGGCCCATTGCTCACCTTTAATGCTCATCTCCATGGCCTCTGGACTGTAAGGACCAGCTAGGGCCAGAGAGGATGCTGATCTATGAGAAGGGGCAAGTGAGGCTGCTGAGTATTCCCCTTTTTCTACCCAGGATGCACACCAAGATGTGAAATCCCTCTTCAGGTATGAAATGTGGTGAGGGAAAGAGAGGGCTACAAACAGGCTTCAGCCAGTTTGGGTAAGGAAATGAACTCATGGCCAGTAATAATATAAAAAGGACAGTAGAAAAATTACAGCTGTGAGCCTGGAATACAACACGAACACAAAATAAACCTTGAAAGTTTCCGGAGAGAACTGCAGAGGTGCCTCCACCCTTTTAGGTTGTCAGCAAGCATCTCAATGGCAAAGCGAGTGGAAGGCATCAAAATGCACTCAAAACACTGCATTCCTTCAGGATCATAACATGCAATTTGTAAGTCAATAAAGCAGGCACCAGTTCAGTGACTGACAAAATTTTTTAACCGCTCTCCAGATCATCTCTTCCCTTCCCTTCCCTTCCCTTCCCTTCCCT
>WBNH01008443.1:44643-82719 GCA_013401255.1 Urocolius indicus | reverse complement strand
CTTCTCTTCTCTTCTCTTCTCTTCTCTTCTCTTCTCTTCTCTTCTCTTCTCTTCTCCATTACGGAGTAATGTATTAGCAGGGATCATTAATTTGTCACCTCAAATGGCAAGATGAAGCACAAACTCATACTCAGTTGTTTTCCTAGTCAAAGAATAGATTTAAAATCTCCCTGCCACAGAAAAATTCACTGGGCCAAAATTTGATGGTTGCTGCTGGCAAGTCTCTCTCAATGAAAACAGGTGTCCCTCACATGCAAAACCCAATGCAGAGTCAGAACCTGTAAGCAGAGACCCTTATGCTTCTAAGTCAAGGATCCTGATCATGAAAACTGCGACATACAGACCGAGTTCTGAATTACAACACAGTGGATAATTGGCAGTGAATGACTTGCCTAGTGAGCATTACTGGCCTTCCAACTAGGCTTGCCCCAACGTTTCTAAATGCATTCAATGTGAGCTGCTCAGGCACAGATGTCTGTGCATTGCTCTGGCTTTGCTAGCTCGCTTGGAAGCAATTAATGATGTTAGCTTTGATGCTCAAAATTCAGGCTGCAGAAGTCTCAGGAGTTTCTTTCCTCCCTCAGAGTGAATGGTTTGTGTTGTTTTGGAGCTGCAGTTAAAGGAAGCATTCAAGCATGTGCTGATTGATGGATGGGGCCAAAGGCAGGCTCCCAGGGTAGATGTGTGCAAAGCTGAGTTCTTTGTTTTCTCTTGTAGCGTATGCTGACGCTACCCTGTTCTGGCTCACAAGCTTGCAAGTATAGTCATTGGCCAAATTCAGTGCTCCAGGCATCTTCCTTACCAAATTTGCCAAAGATTCATGTTCCAAAAATCTCATCTTTCAGTTCTGAAAAAGAGATGTTTATAGTCCTCATTACTGTGGAATAATGTGAAAAATGTATAAACCATGTCAGTGCTGTCTTTAAGCCTTTGTTATTGACAAGTGGGGCTCATTTGAGACTCTACATGCTCCCAAGTCCATGGATAGATTCCTGACTTCTGGCTCAAATAAGCTTCAAATCAAGATCTTGTCTTGGACTACATCTCCGCTGTCTTGTAAGGGACACCTCAGGACCTTCATCAAGAGGGGCTCTGCCAGCCACCCTTACTCCTACCCTCTTTGGCACAATCAGAGGTACAGCCTGCACACATGTTCCAAGGGATGTTGGAAAACACACCCAAATACAGCGGCACAATGACCTGCCAACAGTTTTGCAGAAGCAACCAGCCAGCAGTCACCATGACAGTGTAGTGCCCCAGAGGTGCACGGGGTGATGAGTCCATTATCCTTCAGAGACTATGAGATTTAATGCCAAAATCCCAGGAAAGACAGATGAGGATTTGAGTCCACAGCCTACTGAGAATGCAGCAAAACACTTAAGCAAAGCAGCACTCCAGCAAAGCACTTAGCATGCACTTAACTTTAAGCCTGTAAGCAATTCATTTTTGAGTATTCATAACTCTACAGAATCAAAAGGAGAAAAGCTGTCCTATATCACATCGCTGTGCAGATTCATAAGCCTGCAGTGTAATATTCTGAGGATGGCTATATATCTTCCTTCCTTATTGAGCAAAATGAGACCTTCCAAACCTTTAAAAATGTCTTATTGATAATTATTAAATTGATTGGTAGTGTCTGAGAAGGAAAGTAAAATGATGATTTGGTCTTTATTCCTCAAAACCCACCAGATAAACAGCCACCTTCCTTCTCCAGTGCTCTTACCAGTGCTCTCCTGTAACACCGCATACTGCGAACCTATGAATATATAATACTGTAAGAAACTCCAGCGCTGTGCAGTGTACAATCCATCCTTGGATATTTAAGCTGTCTGAGTCACAGTGCATTTGGACATTGCCTTCCCTGTAAGTGTAATCTATTTACAAGCATGTGTAGGTTTTCAGAGTTTCACAATAGCTGGCAGAAGAGCATAATTTATCTAAAAACTCTCATTTTGTTCTGGCTTGTTTTCTTGTCATGTGAGTACAGCCATTTTTTTGGAAAATACGATGTCTGACTCCAAATTTGAAGTAAAATTTTGATCCTGCACTATTTAGGGTGCTTTATTTGAAAGCAACTATCTTGCGAAAGGCCTTTGATATTCAACAATGAATGTTTTAATGCAGAATAAATGTGAACTTCATCCTTGTGTTTCTTGTAGGATCCAATATATTCATGTCCTCTGCACATTTCAGAAGTCGAGGACATTCAGGCAAATAAAAGCCACTGGATTGTGCCTAACACAAAGCTGGTACAGAGTATAACTTTTACAAGCCTCACAAGATCAATTTAGACTTAGAAATCTTTATTATCCTCATTCCTTTGTTGAAAGTAATAACTGAAACCACAAACTACTTCTGATGAAGAACCACCCAAGCAGTGAGTTGGTCACTGGCAGATCTTTTATATTAGACCACTGGGGCTAAATTCCATTTGTATTTCTGTGCCTGACGTTCCTATTGACTAGCTCCAGGCAGCTGACTGCTTACTGCCTTATTTAGGTCCTATGAATCATTCTCTGAGGCTTCCCCACTGCCATAAGTAGATAGATGAAATTTCGGCTACAGGTTTTTCTGCATCTACTTAAAGACAAGGTGGGTTTCAATGCAGCTGTGCATGTGTAGGGCTAGGTACACAAAGCTTCTGGCTCCCTCTTCACTGACCTGGGAACACCTACAACATTCTTGCCTGTTTACTGTCTGTGTGTCATAGCAGTGATGTTCTCTCGGATAATAGTCCTAGGCAAATGCCTCCCTCTTTGCCTTTTCTTCCTGAATTGTGTCAAGCAATGAATCAAATTAGTAATATGGTCATTCCAGGGGCATATGGAAATAAAAGGGATTTGTGTTGCTTTGTGAAAACATTTTGAAATGTTGGAGCATGTTACATACAAGCTAGGTGTTATTATCATTACCAACAACCAGCAATTCAGCCCAGAAAATAAATTCAATACAGCACTGCAGAGAAAAGTAGAGCTCTCACTTTTGAAGGCTTTGCAGATAACACTTGTATTCACAAGAGATGCTCCTGGAATGTAAGTGCTCCATAAACTGAGCTTGACATGAAGTAAAGAACAACAAAATCAAGAACTGCAATGGAGTATCACCAGTTTTCTCTGTATTCGGTTGGTGGTATAACTCAGATATAGTCATTATTATAGCCATTATATAGTTATTATTCACACCAGGTACTTGACTGGACACAATGGAGTCTGCCTAGACCTCATTTCTGGGGTGTAGGAGAGTGCAGTATTCATTTGTAGGCAGTTCTTGCCCGAATACTGAAAGGAAACACAGTTAAAGTGAATACCAGGATCAAAATTCTGAGAGGCACTCACAAGTCCAGGAGTTTGCACACAACCTGTGTAATTTGTTTTATTTAAACAAGCAATTTCTGCCCTCAGATACATGCTCACACCTCACCGTTTGGAGTTTGCTCCTGTGTATCCGGCAGCAGAATTTAAAAGCAACAAAAAATTACCAAATAAGAAACCATGAAGAATCTGTCTCCTGGGGTAGGAATCTCAAAATCCCATGAAACAGCTGTGAAAGCTTCCTGCAGCCAGCTTTGCAGATAGTCCCTCTTGCAGCCAGCTTTGCAAATAGTCCCTCTCTGTGGTTTCAGGCAAGTAAGAGATGTGCAGATCGCACCCTGGTGAAGTAACTTGTAAATACCTTCATTACTAACTGCAGTCAAGATTTCAGGATTATAGCTACAGCTACAGAACTATAACTTCCTTTCCTGACAACTGGGAGAGATGGACATCAGTTTGTTTGGGTATATTTAAAAACAAGCTGTTTGAAAGGGAGTGTTGCTAAGACCCTTCAGGCATGTTCCTTATTTGTGCTGTAAAACCTGAAAAAGCAGGAGAGTTTCTGAAGGCTGATGCTCTTTCCTTCATATCCATCAATAACACTGTGCTGTATTGCTTGGAGGAGCTACTCTGGGCAGTACTTTGGTCGTATTTTGCCAGGAAAAGGAAGGCTGATTTCACTGCTGCTGCTGGTTAAAACTGCTCCTTTCCTACACACTGTTGAATCATCTGTGCTCATGAGGACATATCTGAGGCCATGCCTCCTCTTGTACAGAGACACCTATTGGTTTTTTTGGGAAGCATCACCTGTGCCAAGTAGCAGGTATTTACAGTTGGGGCTCAAGTGACCCTGAGCCTCCATTCAGGTTCTTCCTGCAAATCCCTTTTCTAGCTGATCTTGCTTGAGCACTTTTTCAGGAGCACAAAACTGGTTTGTGTCCCTGATATTTTTCAGAGAGTGTCTGTGAAAGTTTCTGAGACTGCAGATGTTTCTCAGACAGGACAGAGCTTACCTGCACACAGACCTTTATAGCTGCTGATAGTATTGCCTCATCAGAGCTGTGAAGAAGTGCTTTGCTTAGAGTGGGATGATAGGAAATCCCCTCTCCTTCATGTGAGTACATGCAGCCCTCAGGAGTTGCAACTCTCGGCAGTGAGATTTAACCATGGGAATTAGGAAAGGATTTTCTGTGACTGCCTTGTTCAGCTTAGAGCCATGTCACTGAGACAACTCCATGGCTAAGGCTAATTTACAACGGTGACTGCATCAAGACTATCACCATCAAGTGATGCTGAACGGAGGAAACAGGCTATAGTGTCACGGCTCACACAGGTACTGCACCCAGCCTTGGGGATATGCAAACACACATCTGGTTTCTCTAGAGAAAGGTACCCAGGCCAAACCTCAGGTGCCAGCTAGGTGAGAATATTGTTAGATCTGAATCTTGAGCAATAATCAGTACCATAAATCTTTACCTTTGCCACATCACTTTTAAAATAGATCTTACGAGTAAGAAACATACAGAGACATTTTTACTACTGAGGAGCATTTAACATTGGAGGAATTTATTTAGAAATGTGTTTCTGTTGGTCAAATCTGTGCTTGAACATGCTCAACAATAACTCTGAGTCATGATGCAGAAATCAGCCCCTGAGATTTTCTATGGGACATGAGATTTATTTGCCTGCTTACTAAGTATCCTTACCTTCCTAGACTCTACATCTTTCTTTTCTGTGCCTCAGAGTAAAAAATTTGACACATACACACTGTGGATCAAATTAGTTGGGGTCTGAGAGAGTCACAACAATTTATATTTCCGTGTCTGACAGTTTTTATCTGTTTTTCCTCATATGTTATATAACCTCTCTCTCATAGTTTCATAGAATGGTAGGGTTGGAAGAGACCTTTAGATATCATCTAGTCCAACCCCACTGCTCAAGCAGGTCCACCTAGATCAGGTTGCACAGGAACGCATCCAGGCAGGTCTTGAAGACCTCCAAGGAAGGAGACTCCACCTCCTCCCTGGGCAGCCTGTGTCATTGCTCCCTCACTTCACATAGTTTTTTCTTATGTTTAAATGGAACTTTTTGTGTTCCAGCTTCATTGCATTGCACTTTGTTCTGTCACTAGATACAACAGCACAAAGGGATGCCCCAATCTCCTGACATTCCCCTCTCCTGTGCTCTCATTGCACAACAAAAAGTGGTTTTTCTTTCATTTCCTCGATTCTGGGATTTTTTTTCATGGTCGTGAAACTTTTACAATATTTTGGTATGATTTGAGTCATTCTTGAAAAAAAAAATAGATCTAGTCCAAATCTATTCATTTCCGTTCAGATAGTCAAGCATGTAGAGTTCAAATGCAGTTAATAAGGCTGCATGTATGACAGGCAAGGGGATGCTCTCCTCTAGATGGCCTTTTAGTTTGGACTAGATTCCTCATTCTAGTACTGAGTGTTTTGTTGTGTCACTAGAGGTGGTCCTAAACAAGAGAGATATTGGTTTGGGCCAAATTGGCCTGAAAACATCTTTCCTGTCTTTCCTACTTATTTTCAGGAGTTGCAGCAGTCCCACCCTCCCATTTTGTCCTGTAGACAGAAAGGCTGGGGCTGGGACTTTCTGTCTCAGTGCTCTCAGGACTTGGCTCTGTAGCTGGGAATCAGATGGCTCCACCTGAGGCTCTGCAAGATGCCAGCATCCCTGCCCTGACTCAGGGAGCCAAGACTCAGTCAGAGCCAGAGCTTGTAAGCTTCTTACTTTTTGGAGTTGTTTGGTCTCCAGATTCAGGGTGTACCGCCTGGCATCCCTTCCCAGCCCTTGTACACCAGGGCTGGCTGCCAGAGGCCCTGAGGCCGGGGCTACCCTGCAGAGGACCTGACTGCCAAGAGCCTATGGCAGACTCATCCAATTGGGCTGGCTGGCATCACAGACCCAAAGAGAGGGGCCTTGGTTTTGTGTATCATGCTCAGAATCCAGGCAAGGCTGTGATTATTTCACTTGGTGAAAGCTTGAATGAACAAGAGACTTTTCAAACAAAACCATTGCAAGAGTAGAAACAAAAGATTTTCCCATGAAATATAGTTTTGTCTGGAAAATTCCTAGCCACATTTCCTATGAGTACAGGTAGTCCCTAGAGCTAGTAAGATGCTTTTTTTTTTTTTTCCCATAATGCATTTAGAGCTCCAGATGTGAAGCAATGGACCCTCCTTGATGGTGTTTCCTATTAGCCACTACAGTAATCTGTATTACCTTTCTCACTTCCCTCAGATTTCTGAAAGATAAACTAATTCCATAGTGATGGAGCCTGACCAGTCCAGACCAGGTGCCCTGAAGAGTAAGCAGTTGCTTTAAGGATCCCTTCTGACCTTTGAAAGGTTTGCAATAGAAACCTTTTGTAATTTTGCTTATCTTCAAAGAAGCAATGTGAAAATTCATAATGGGAACAATAAGCCACAAGAGTCAATATTTTTAAGCAGCATATAATTTGTCAGGACTGCCAGCTGCTGGCCAGACACTGAATTAGCTGCCTTCCTCAAACTGAGATGTTCCCCTGTCCGCTGAATAAATGCTCCTTTTCTGCACGTTTTCACAGCTAAGGTTTGAACCAAGAGCCCTGTGGTCTGCAGACAGCAGCTCCACAGCGACAGCCAAAAAGTTTCTTGCTCTGGACTAGACAGGCAGGAAGCTAAAGCCTTTCTCAGCTGGAAGCATTCTTTGCCTATCTCACAACATCCCTTCCAATCATATAAAAATCTTTGAAGGAGAACATCTCTCTGCAATCCTTCACAGAGCAAATCCACTCAGGCAAGGCATATTTTTGGGAAGGAGCCAGCTTTGCTTGGTGGTCCTGGCTTTTGGCATCCACCATGACTCAGTAGGGAACAGAGAATAAATAAAATGCTATTAAGAGGTACAACAATGTTACCAAATGGGATTGTGCCTTTCCCAATTAGAGTTGTTTTTCCTATCTCCATATGTTGCATATTACAGAGCCCTTTTGTTGGTAAACATATCCATGGCTCCCTGCAGGGGTGCCAGGGCTGCTCACCAGCAACTCAGAGACTGAAATTGTGCGTGAAGTCTGACATGCCATGCAAAGATGGTCTTGTTTCCATGCGTGCTCTGCTGCAACACAGAGAGACTCTGAGAAGCTGGAAGCTGTTGGCAGTTGGCGCAACAATTCTTCCACAGGTACCTCTCCCTAAGAAAAAGGAGGAAAGATGGGAATAGTCTTAGTGATTTTTGTTTCTTCCTCTAGTAGATCCATGGAGATAATAAAGCAACTGAAACATTCCCACCGCTCCTTTGCACCTGAGAATCTCAGACTTTACCAAGGACTACAGTAACAGCACCTTTGTGACTCAGGCAATGTTATTGCAGTTTGTGGCTGATAAGAAGAAGCAGAGTGATTTTTTTCCCAGCACTTAGAGACAAGAGCTAGTAACAATGGCTTAACAACTCACTGTGCACCAGTTGAGCTGTGTCTGTGTTTCTCCTTTCAGACCATGACAGACCCAACTTAACTGTCTTTCTCTGCAGACCAAGCTAAGTTGTTACCAAGACTTTAGTGGCAGACTTAGAGGTTATAAACACATATACAGACAGTTACTGGGGCTTAGCCATTGTATGATTACCTGCACATGATGGTAACTCACTTTTGAGTCTCAGCTTTGAAATCACCTGACATGCTTTTGGCAGAACAGGCAATAAAATTCCCAAATCCTGCTCCTCGGACTTGCTTTAAGCACTGGCCTGTCAGTTCATTTAACGCTGCAGCAAACCAGGCGCAACTTTGTAACAAAGCTTGAGCATGAACCACAGGAGACTGAATTTTCTTGTGTAGGTACAGTACAGGCTTTGATCTGTTTCTGAGTCCAGCTGTTATTTTGCCAGCCTTTCCCGGCTAACAGACTAACAGCTGATGGGCACCGGAAAATTTCTTTGTCATCGATTTCTCCATTAATTACCCTGAATATGTGTGATTCAAGAGTGATGTAAATCATCACTGCCACCTCACTCTATTTATCTGTTTCTTCAGCAGGCTCTCATGGTAACCAGCAACTACTGTATTTAAAGAATGCACTGTACCACACCTACTCGGTCCAGTGCTTTGCTGTGGAAGACTGAGAGAAAGAAAGAGAGAAAGAAAGAGAAAAGCAGGAACAGAGAAAGACAAAAAGAGTGAGAAAGAGATGGAGGGGAAAAAAACCCCACCAAAACCAAAACGAGGACAGAACCTCATGTCATTTATCAAAAGAAGGGAAAGATTAGATTTATTTCTGGAGTGACTATGAATACCAGATCAGCTAACTGCAGTTTAGGAGGTCTTTCTATACAGTCTACCCAGTCCCAGTTATTTTAATTCTGTGTTGCCAGCTGGCCTCTGCAGAAATCTATTCAGGGTTCAATTCTAAACAGTAATGTTTGGGAAAAGCACAATCTAAAACAGACAGATCTGTATGTGCTTAGGTCTTGCTTTCTTTCCACTTTTAAATATTAAAAATTGACTCCAGCTGTGGGGTAAAGTAACGCCCAACCTATAAAGACACTGACAAATAAATCACAATGCAATTTGCTGTGCATTTTCTGAGGTCTAAACATCAGCTCTTGAAAGGAATTTTCCATGATTACATCTTGGAAGATATCTTCACTACCAACAACTCGTTTGACTTTTGTACTTCTTAAAAGTCATCGCATTCCAGTAGGGCCAGACCTTGCCATTACTCCTCTGGCACATACCTCAGGAGTTAACTGAGCTATCTGATGCTACATAGGACATATGCAAAGCTTCACTATCCTTATCTAGGATGCTGTTTACCAGAATAAGCTACCTTGTGTTTTCATAATCCACTTTTTACAAGGGTAAATCACTGATGGACTGTTCAGCCTCTTCAACTGATCAGTTCTGCTTGAGTCTACTTCCTTGCTGTGTCAAGTTTAGGCAACCTTGCCTGAAGTTAAAGCTTTTGTTACTGTTCATCTCAAAATCACTGAATAGCAGAAGGTTTCCCACTTCATCAGGGTGCAGCCCAGAAAAGTCAGGTTTAGCAGCTGAATTCTGATCCAGCTCACCCTGGTTCATTTTGTGGCCTGCAGCAATCACTCCTGCCTGTCCTACATTTCCTCCTCCTCAAAAAAAGATAAATATTTAGTGTTTGAGAAAGGAAGAAAGAGATGGAAATTCCATCCTAAAGGCACCGCACTTCTTTTTTTTCAGGGAGCAGTCATTAATCCACAGAGTCCCCTTCATCTGCACAGCCTGGGTAATAATCTAGAAATAGCTCTGATGTCGATATCATATTTTAAAAATTATAAATTAACTTAAAATTGAAAAAAAGCTGGCTTGGCACCAAAACCCCTTGAACTATCCTATTTCAATTATTTATAAAACATTTTTAAAAGAAATTGTATGGCCATTGCCCTGTTCTTGCCAAAAGCTGCAATGTAAACTTTTTTTTTGTGGGGAAAAATAATTAAAGCAAAAATTCCTGACCAGTTCTGCTCTGCATGGCATTTCACTGGCTCTTACTTCAGACCTGCAAGTTGGTCTCCCCTTGAGAGCCAGCCTGCGGAAAGCCTGTCCCAACCACGAAGGGGATTTAAGAGGTTCCTGCTGTTCCCTGCCTCTGGCTACGCTACTGCTGTCTCTGTGGCACTGGCTCAGTGTTTTGCGTAGTTTTGTTCTGAAGCAGATCAGTGAAAAACAAAAAGAAAAGACTCTGCTAAAATGTGCTTTTGTTTCTACTGGATGGGTCCTCTGATCCAGCCAAGATTTTGCATTTTCCTAATGAGAGGAATGAAAAAAAAAAAAGCTGGTAGTGGTAGTGTGGAGCCTGGTTGCTGGAGGAAATCCGTAGTGCAACTTCAATGGTAAAATATACCATTGAGCCCACAAACAACTTGTTCTTTTCCTAACACCTTCACTCTCCTTGTTCAAATACCTACACATAGGTTCACTGGTGGGCAATGTCAGACCATTCCTTGGAGCACTAAACACCTCCCTCACCACTAGACTCAGATGAATCTTTTTGTTGGGGTTATTGAATCTTCTTACCTTGGACAGGAACATGTCCAGGTGGGTCTTGAAGACCTTCGAGGAAGGAGACTCCACACTCTCCCTGGGCAGCATGTGCCAGTGCTCCATCACCTTTTTAGTAAAATAGCTTTTGCTTGTGTTTAAAAGGAACTTTTTTTTTTTTGCATGTTCTCAAGCTGAATAGAAACTATAACGTAAGAATGAGGTAACTATGAAAAATACTTAAAGGCCTCAAAACTAGTGCCAACATCAAGAGTAGAAAAAAATCCAACCAGGCCAAAAAGGTTTCAGTGAATGCAGATGATGTAGAAGGTGAAGAAATCCTATCAGAAAGGCTGAAAAATAGGAAGTTTTAAATAGGTGCACAATGTCGTGCACCACTAACACGGGGACAGTGTGTTAAGACAAAGCAGGGGGATATATATAAAGTTTATTGTGGCAGGTTAGACTTTTGATGCACAAGAGCTTAAGAAAACTTGGAGAGCTGGGCCATTATGAAAAATAGTCACTAATCAGAAGCAATTTACTTTGAATCGTGACACAGAGTGAAGAGAGATAAAAATACCTGCCTATGAGGGGTGGGAAATTTATAACTTTCACAGTTTTGCGATGATTTAATTATTCAAATAACAGCATTTATTTAGGAGCCCCTAAATGGGAAAAAAATATTATAAGAAACATGAACATGGAATTGTCAAGAACAGATCATATCAAAGTAATCTGCTTTCCCTCTTTGAAAAGAAATGGACATCATGGAGAGGGGAAAGTTGATGTGATCTCTCTTGACTTTAGTAAAATTTTTGGCATTTTTTTATGTAAGATATTCTCGTGCAGAAACTCAGCAGTCTGCTTTAGTTGAGACCACTGTGGGGAGGACACATGAATACTTGGAAAATGTTGTTAATCAGGTACTTCAAAAGTAGTTCTCAAGAATTTGCTGACAAACAGGAATAGTTGCAGGCATGAGGTTTCATAGAAATCTGTCCCAGGCTTGGTACCATTCTGTATTTTCATGATTTAGTTGAATGATGGGAGAGAAACATGCTTGTGAAATTCACACATGATGCTGGCAGGCTCTTTGGGGGCCAGGAGAAGAATTTAAAATGATCTTGATAAATTTAAGAGATGGTCTGAAAGCAATTAGGTGAAATTCAATAAAGGCAAGTACAAAGTCCTAGACTTGGGAAGGGAAAAATCTATCACACAAAGACAAAATACATGCAGGAATGTCTCTTTCTTAGGAAAAAAAAAAAAAAAGGCAATTTTTGCAGTAGAAAGGATTCAAAATTGCCGTCTAATTTTCATGTTTTCATGAATCCTGAGGGCAACAAGAGTGTCAGGTAATAAATAGGCACTCCTCTAAGACTTTCGCCTTAACTTTTCACCTAGATGAATAATCACAGAACTTCTCACATTGCCATTTCCTAAAAGATGGTGAAGGGGCAATAAGGCTAGCTCTGTTCTCCTGTGATGCTAGGAGTCTTCCTTACTGCATTACTGCTGTTAGTTAAGGCGTATTTGGAAACTCTAGGAGAAAAGAATGAGGAAAAATACGTAACTTTTTTTTCTTCATAAAGATCAGTACATCGGTATCGAGAGTCTATTTTTCTGGCTGATAATATCCTGGTCACATGGAATTAAGTCAACACAGGCTGTTAGTGAGGAGGTAGCAGGAAATGAAACAATGTGAAGTCATAAGTAAGTATCAATGTACAAGGTTGACAATGGAGAATACCAAGAGTCCCTGAGAAAGCAACAGAAATCAGCTGAGGAGAAAAATGGTCCTTTCTGTGGCTCTGAGTGCATGTGAGGTTTGTTACCAGAGGGAGATTTTGTTTCCTGGCCTGGAAGCACAGTGGCCACCACAAGAAATCTTTATTGAATGTCAGCTTTGTGATGAGTTATTCTGCCCTGATCCCAGCATATGGTCAATGGAGAGCAACAGGCCAAGAGGATGCCAATGTGGAAGGCAATGTGGGCAGGAGCATCCGGAAAGAGCTACTGCAGGACAGACACCCACTTGGGGAGGGAAGGGGGCTGCCTGCTCTCTGTCTGCACAGCTAGGAGACAGGGGCTGGTGCTCTCACTTTTGCTGTTCTGCAGCCCTGCAAGGCTGAAGACATGAAACTTTGTTTTAATGGTGTTAGCGATCTTGACTCCCTCAGGCTTGTTTACAGGGAGAGTATTTCTCATATCCTTACTTACAGGGGGCAAGGCTAACTTACCACTAAAAAGGCTCCTCTGATCAGCACAGTGGTTTGGTTCAGTGGAGGCTTTTCCTCACAGAGCATGACGTGGGAGTCAGTGACCTCTGCCCCCTGCACTTTCTGTGATAGGGCTCTGCATCTGCTGCAGTTTAGCAAAAAATCATTGTAGTGGATATAAAGGGCGTAGGCATGTGAGAGACCTTGGGAGTTAAATGGGTGTAGGAGAGAGCATGTTATGTCCTACACAAACCAGCTGAAGCCCATGCAGAAAGAGAGAAAGGGAGAGACAGTGCAGCACTGGAAAAACTGAGCAAGTGACAAATGTTCTTTCTCTTAGTAAATGAGTAAGCAATAAAAGAAAACAAATACAAATTCACTGTTTAAACTCAGAGCCAGCTCTTGCTGTCTTCAGCATGCTGTTCCTGGGCATTGCAGCTTCCAGCATCATGCAGTTTTAATGATATCTCTGCAGGCACAAAGACAAATTTTGAGGAGATCAGTGGATTTATACAGGAAGACACATGGGTTGCTACTGTCTCCTTTGTAAGCTTTAAGAAATTGGTGGCAATTTTGCAAACAAGCTAAAGTTCTCGATATTAATATGCCACTTAGAGCCACTCAGCAAGTAATGACTGCTGTTCCAAAGCTGGCAATAGATTAAAATAAAAGCTTCCATCAAAAGCCCAGACAATCTCAGTATTAAATACAACTGCTCTGCAACAAGAGCTTTTTTTTTTTTTTTCCTTCTCCTTGTCTTGGAAAAACAGAGACAATATTTTACCTTTTATTAATTTATCTGGGTTTTGATTACATCAACAGCAGCGTAAAGGCTATCAACTGCCACCCAGAGAGAATCAGGATCATGGCAACATGACCAGCTGATATAAATTAATTGTGGCTGTGTGGTCAGAAGTCACAGTGTTAAACCAGGATTTGCTGTCTAAAGAGAGACATTATTTGAAGAGGAAACACTGCTGTGCAGAGGTGCTCAAAAGTAATTCAGACACACAGGGTTTTGCAGCTGGGTGATTTTCACTCTGTGTGTACTTTCCTTCTCTCATGCTGGTACCAGCTGGAGGAGATCATTGGTGTCAGCTCTTAAGTATCAAACTGCCTTTGAAGAGGTAAGGTTCACCTGTGGCTTCTGTATTTGCTGCCCATGGCCGGTGCACCGGCATAGCAGGTTAACAGAGACATCTGCACCTATAGCTGGGCTTTCTTCACTGCCAGAGGATGTAGTAAGTGTGGAGCCAAGGGCATCAAGCAACAACCATGAGGCTGTAGTGATGCTTGTAGCCTGGAAAAGAGACACTGTGGACTCATATGACACATAAAGGGAGTATGTTTTACTTGCAGTTGTGGGTAGGACAGCACTGCAAAGCAAGCACCAGCCTTTCTTCTTATAGCATCCTTTTCTATGTCCAGATTGTCCGGGTTTCTGCCATGAACACAAATTTGTTGCCCCTCCTGGATGAAAAATGTGAGAAATCCAAGTGTAGGGGTCAAGTGGAGCCTATCAGATGCCATGGGATTTAGGTTTCCTATATTCTCCAACTGAGATCATGATTGTGTTTGAGAACCATGCTCTTCCCTGGAGAGAGCGCACCTCAGGCTGTTGTGCCTTTGCTTGCCAACTCTAAAAGAAAAAGAAGGATAAATTAATCTCTTATGTGCTGAGCATGTGTGTCTAGCAATCCACCTAACTTGGAAGTTTACGAAAAGGCTGAATTCTACAAATGTTTATTGCTACATTATTGTGACATTCTTCTGACAGAAAATGTTGGCTTCTTATCAGTTACCTAGGAAAGGGGAAAATGTACTAAACCAGGCTCTTAACTCCACATTTCACTCTGCCTTTTGAGAAGTGAATAGTTACAACAACTTCTGCTTTTATTTACTCAGGTGTAAATCAGTTGCAGCCAACTGAGTTTTATGTAAGGAAAAATGTCATCAGTAAGACTAAACAGATCAGATAATCCCTTGGTCTCCCTGCTGACAGGGTGAGGTCAGCAGTCGCTTTAGTCCTTGCACCCTATCAACTGCAAAACAGTGTTATTATTACCACAATCCTTTTTTCCTCCTGCAAAATGCATCCACGTGGCAATATGCTCTGTACATCAAAATAAATTTCAGTGTAATTCTCCTGCTGTGCTCTCCTGTCTCTGCTTCTCTGTCCCTCACTGCACTGTCCTGAGAAGACTTTTTGTCTAGTGGAAATGTCAAAATTCTATGTGGACGCTTTGTGATTTTAAAGTATCTACTTTTGCCTGTAGGAAATCATTAAGTACCACTGGTTGGGGAGAGAGCCAGAGAGAATATTTGTATATGTTGATGTGTACTTTATAAATCATAAACTAACTTAGAGCTGTGAGACTGTATAAGTGCCTATGCTACATAGGCAAATGTTGCTGCTGAGATCCCTGCTCTCCCTTGCTCTGCTAACCCCCAGAGGTATCTAGTGTAAGTTTCCACTCCTCATCATGGACAAATGTCCTATTCAGGATCCAGCTGTGTTGATGGAAAAGATGTTCCTGGCAGTTGTCCACAGTCTTCATGCCCACAGCTTGCTCATGGGGATGCAGGTGGAAGTTCTTTGTAGCCTAACCCCAATGCTGCCTCAGGCCAGCAAATTTAACTAACTGCTCTAAATCACTGACCTCGTTTCATCTCGGATAAAGTTAATTTTCTTCCTAGTAGTTGGTCCAGTTTTGGATTTACTGTGAGAATAACATTGCTAACACACCGATCTTTTTGTCATTACTAATTAGCTCTTGAGTTAAGGAATTTTCTGTTTCCCAGACTCTGACAAGGTGGTACACAGAAAAGAGTGGGAGGGAGCATGTCCAGGACAGCTGACCATAACTAGCCAAAGGGCTACTCCGTACCATAGAATGCCATGTTCAGTATGTAAGCTGAGGAGAGTTGGCTTGGAGAGGTGGATCATTGCTCTGGCATGAGCCACCAGGTGGTGAGCAATTGTATTTTACATCACTTGGAGTATTTTCTTGGCTTTTATTTCTCTCTTCTTTTTTTTCCTCTCTTCTTTTTCATTGCAAATATTTTATTATTATAATGGTAGTGATGGTTGTTGTGGTGGTGATGATGGTGGTGATGATGAAGAAAAAATTGTTCTTAGCCTTCAAGTTTTCTATTTTTTTCCTGACTTTCTTCTCCATCCCACTGGGAGGAGAAGTGTGAGCAAGTGGCTGCCTGCTGCTTAGTTGATGGCTGGGGTTAAACCACAACAGTCACCCAAAGTAATTTGGACTGTAGGAGTCACACAGGATGATTTTGACTTGCCCTCTTTGATGCTCCCTTTTGGCGCTACAGAGGAAGGGACAGCCCAGAAAGACAGGCTGCAGCCTTGAATCTGAACAAGTACGCTGGCTTAATGGAATCCATTTAAAGCTGCATAATTAAGATGATGCATCTCTGTACATGAAGAATAGGTGTGAAGTCTCACCTGGGCTTGTTACTGTTACATTCAATTGGATTTGAAGCACATGAGAAAAGAGCTTGCACATTCCTCAGACTGGCATCTTTGGGTGTTTTTGCAATACCAGAAACTGAGCCAACAGGAATGTTGTTTGTTAGCATTGCAACTGGAAAGAGACACAAGTAAGATGGTTTACACTGGGAAATTACATCATGTTAGAGTATGTTGCTCGAGGCTCCTGGTGGCTACCATAGTGTAATTTCCCATCATAAACAGGGCCTGTGAGACAGCTGTTGGGAGGCTGAGCATCATTGGGCCGGGCCCCTCCTGCTCTTGTCTCAGCTCCCTGGGCAGCGGGTGCCTGAGTCCCAGCCCAACACCATCATTCCAATGGCATGGTGTTGGCACACTGCTGTAGTTTGCAACAAGCCTTTTTGTGTGTTTGTTTTCTTTTTTTTTTCTTTTTTTTTTTTAACAGCCTTCAGAGAACTAGATCATGCTTTTCATTTTTTACATTCTCAAAACAAGTAAATTCTCCCTTCCTTTCCTCATAACTTTGGCAGGTTGTGACCAAGATCAGACTATGAAAGTGTAAATGAATAGGCTGTGTATGCTCAGTTCTGTGACTATATGGGCAATCAGTGCTTTTAGGCAAGGATGAATATGGTAAAACATTGTGCTGGATTTGAGGCTCTGCTACTTAAGATTCAGTTGCTCAAAAAAGCAAGGGTTCATTGGCTCCCTGCTGCTAGGCAGCTACAAAAAAAAGAAAAAAACCAGGCACCGACGAGAACGGTTAATGTAAAATTTAAAAGGGAGCCTATGCTTTAATTATAAATAAGGAAAAGTTAAATACCAAAGGATAGTTGGTTGCATTTCAGATTAGGTTAATTATTCCCAGGTCACGCTAAAGTATTCAGATCTCTGCTGATATCTCTTCAGTCATCTTCTGCACGTGCTGCATCACTTTTCATAGGGCCTTAGTGAGGGGTGGTGGTCATAGGACTTCTCACACCAGATTCTTCAGCAAACTTGAAGTAACATGCTATTTTTGCATACTGTAGTGTGGGTATATTTTGTAGGGTGAAGTAGGAGATTTTTACATCAGGATAAGAGTAACTAAGCAGAAAAAGCTATAAAACTACCCCAGGAAAAAAAAAAAAAAAAGAAAAGGAAAAAAATAGTTTTCAGCCAGATCGGCTCTTGTGTCTGATTTTCCACAGGGCTGCAGGATTGCAAGAGCTGAAATGAGAGCAGGGAAGGAGGGTGCAACTGGGGCCAGGGCAAGAGAGATTTGGAGAAAAGGAAAATCTCTTCCAGTAGCAGTCCTGGTCAGCCTGCTGTAAGTCATCTGTGAAACCTCAGGACCAGTCACATCATTTAGGATCACTTTTGTTCCAAGACGAAGTTTGGAGAATTGAGAGTTGAATAGAGGAAATATGGATATCCTTTGGAATTGAGAAATTTCAAACTCTGAAAGGTGCTTTCAAGCTTGTCCAGGTTCCTCTGGATGGCAACCCCACCACTAAGCCTGGTATCATTTACAAACTTGCTGAGGGTGACCTCGATGCTACTGTTAAAGTCATTGATGAAGATACTGAATGGTTCTGGTCCCAGTATGGACCTCTGAGGGACACTACTTGTCACTGATCTCCATCTGGACATTGAGCTGTTGGCCACTACCCTCCGGATGCAACCATCCAACCAGTTTATCCACCAAACAGTCCACCCATCAAATCTGTATCTCTACAATTTAGAGAGGAGGATGTGGGAGGACCATGTCAAAGGACTTACAGAAGTTCAGACAGATGACATCACTAGCTTTTCCCTTGTTCACTGACATTCTCAATCCATCAGAGAAGGCCACTAGGTTAGTTAACTAAGCCTTCCCCTTGATGAAATCTTTCTGGCTGCCTTTGGATACCTCCCCATCCTTCAGGTGCCTTAGCACAGCATCTAGGAAGATCTGCCTCATGATCTTCCCAGGCACAGAAGTAAGGCTGACATATTGGTAGTTCCTGGTAGTTTTCAACTCTTTCTAAAAATGAGTGCATGTTTCCTTTTTTTTTTTCACTCACAGGGGACTTCACCTGACTGCCAAGACTTTTCAGATTCCATGGAGAGTGGCTTCGCAGCTACATCAGCCAATTCCCTCAATAACATCTGTGTTACTTAACTCTACTTTGCAGTGCTAAAGGTCCTGTGGAAAGCAGACAATGATTTCAGAGTCTTCAGTGTCTCGATGGAGTGTCCCAAAGCGATCAGAATTGCAATACAAGATGTACAAAGCTCCCACAAAGCCAGGTCCTCAAATAGCATTGCTATATGAACTATGCAAAACAAAAGCCTACGAAACATCTAGTCACTTGAAAGCCTTTGTCTATTACTACTCTCCACTAGATAAATAGGAAGCATAAACTGTGAGTAAGAGTTTAGGCCTTACAGAGGTACCATTGAGCCAACTTTAGAGTAGTTTTCTCATGATTTAATTTAAAAACACCTCATTTGCAATTCCAGTGTATTTTTTCCCTTGTGGTGTCACACAATTTCACTGAGAAGCAGCTCACAATGAACCACTTCAAAGATGACACTACGTTTGCAAAGGAAGGAATTTCTCTCTGACAGTTCAGCAGCACTAGTGCTGTAAAATAAGTATGCACCACCAGACCGTATGTGATGCATGGGGAATCCTAAACAAACAAGCTGCTTATAATGTCACTGCATGCAGAGATCTGACAGGATTTTGAAGTAGCTGCTTTCAGTAGCTTGGAGCATTGAATCATGCTGCACAGAACAGAGAGAAGCAGCTGTTGGTCTCCGTGTGAAAATCATTATTAGGGAAAAGAATTATCATTTTGTCATGTTTGTACCATGGAATCTTGGTCTGTGTTGGGGAACTGTAGGTGCTATCAGAATGCAATTTTTTAACAGTATCAGACAACCTTATTTGCTGAAAACAAGGGGATTAGAGGAATCTGTATTCACACCTTCAGACAACAAAAAACCCCTGAACTAATTTATTACAAAAGCTGGGTACTGGTAACATGTTATTTAAAACCACTAATGTATCTACACAGGAAACACTTGCAAGCTGTACCTGAGGCTGATGGGTGACCTACAAAGCTAAACTACTCAGCAAATGTGTTTTCCACTGACATTTTTCAAATTAAAAATGTGCTTTTCTTCATTCTTTTTTGTCCTTTCTGTGGCAAAGTGTTCTTTTCTGGACAACTGTGAAATGTTCACTTGGCCACCCTGAGACTGAACTGTGCTTTTTATCAGCTATAATTTTTTTAAAAGAAAACCACCATCACAAAAGTAAAACAAAGATCCATCTTCCAAGCAGCTTTACCAGTGCTATGACTGCTGATGGTAAGAAATTCCTATTCAGTGACACATAAGGTAAAAATAGCTAATGGTTATTTTTGACCACTTTGACCTGAATATCTGTGCAGTGCTACAAAACCAATTAGAGTCCAACCCAGTAGCCTGACACCCTGATCCCCATCCCCTGAACCATACAGCTCTGCAGAGTGCCAGGCAGCCTCCCCAGAAGGCTGTAGCAGAACCTGCTGTGCAGAAATCCCAGCTGAGAGCTGAAAGATAGTGTGTCCCAGGTATATTTTCCCTCCTGCCAGCAGAGATGGGCACACGTATCTGGACTGGGAAAGGTTGTGACATTGACATGGTGCTTGCCTGTCCAGTGGAAATTCTTATCTCCCAAGCTACCCTTGCAATACTTTTAGCAAGCAATTAGATCTGTACAGGTTACTTAATGCAATCTCAGAAGTCCACTACAGACTTAATGGCACAATCCCTACTTTGTCATTCCCATATGCCTGGACAGAGAGAAAAAGGGAAAATGTACACATGCATCCTTCATTCTGAAGGATAATGCAACACTAGAAAAGAGAGAGGAATGAAGAAAGACTTTATAGATGTGGCAATCACAGCTTGCATCCAATGTAAAAAGGGAAACCTGTTATATCCTTCATACTGCAAAATACCGTTTCTCACAGAGGACCTAAATCACCCTCTAAGGAAAAGGGAAAAAACAAAACCTCCTTTTAGTCAAAGACTAAAATCCCCCTCTGCCTTACATTTTCTATCTGCATCTCATCTATTTATAAAGCCAATCTCCTGTCACACATTTCAGTTAGAAATGTCCTGAACTAACAAAGTAATGGATACAAACCTGATCTGTATAACCATGGCAATAAGTGAAGATATCTGTGCACACTCTAAACTGTGCTTATTTAAATAAGAGGAATTGCTGCATTTGATTTATAAAGAGATGAGTAGGTTTCTGCATGAAACTCTGCTAATAGTTGAAAAAACCTGTTCTGCTATGGACTGAAAATGGGCTCTCCACGCCCACACATGCATCTGGGATTTGATCACTGGCCTTTAGGAGAAACCCACAAAACCTATTCCACATAGTAGAGTATATTACAGGGCAAAGGCAAACTTTGCAGGCTTGAGATTTGGGTGGAATCCATTTATTCCACATGTGCAAAGGATGAGGAATTGGAGGATCCACAACAACTAAACAGAAATCACTCCATGTGTTACACACATAAGCCACTTTTGATTGAAATCCTGTAAATCTTTTCCTTATATAATATGTTTCCTTGTCTGGTATAGCTTGATTTCAACTTATACTGCTCTTTTTTTCCTTTCCATCTTGTTCAAAACTATCATAAACAGTCTGTAAACTCTGTATCGCAAATGGTTTTCTAATAATAAAAAAGGTATTTTCAGAAGAAAGATCAGTTCCTCATGTCTGAGCTGAAAAAGGGACACTGTCATGCAGTCCAAGGTAAAAAATAATGATCTATTCATCTTTAAATTACTATAATACGGTAAAAAATATAGTAAATATAGGAAGGAATGTTCTACAGACTCCAAATAAGGAAGCAAATTTCTGGCAAGAAAACCAATATTTTCTCCAAAGGAAGTTAAAACTCATGCAGCATCCCTGGTGGAGGTATTTTCTGTATGATTTGTTTTTAAGAACTTGAATACATAGTTTAACAAAACTATCTATGTCTAGAAAAAAAAAACCCACTCACATGCAAAATATGAATTTTATTCACTAACAAAGTTAGCTTCTTCTTCAGTGAGGTACTTAAAACCCATCATTTGTCTCAAGAAAATGTAATATCCCCCCAATAGATACTCCTTCAAAATCCCGTTTACTAATACCGTAATCATATTCCTCATTAAAGCAAACATCTGCACTTTTGCAGCAAATGCCTCAGGGATCTCTACTTGCTCTTTCAGGAAACATCTGTGTCAGCACACCTCTGTGAAGATATTGTCTGTGAAAGAAATCTATCACCGAGTTCTTGATTTATTATTATTTACTGTTGTGCTGTCCAAATATTCCCCAAATTTTATCCCCATCTCTGAAGATCTGTATGGATTTTGTTTGCTTGGATGGCTTTACAAGGATGAAGGCAGCATTTCCAAAACACTATAGTGGGTATTGCTCTAGTTAAAGCAAAAAACATTGGACTTTGATCTTTGGCATTTTAAAAAGCTAGTTTATAATCAGGACATCTTATCTGTTCTTCAAAGGCAAAATGGTACATTTATGAAAACAGGACTTCTAAGGAAATAAGCCTATTGAATCTTAATTTAAAACGCAAAGGCATAAAAAATATTTTGTCCTTTGTAATGTGAAGAAAGCTTGTTTCCAATTCTCCAAATATTTTAACAAGCAATATTGTGTACATACAAGCTTTGTGATATCAATTGACTGGTTATTAAACATATTTGAGCCCTTCCCCTGCTCCCAGCACACTCACACACACAGAGACATATGTGATATTCATGTTAACAATTTATTTTTTGGAGGGAAGAAACCAGCGTGCTCTCAGTCCAGTTATCCTGCAGGTTGCCTCAGGTTATTTTAGTTTTTATGTTTAATATCACAGGGATTTTATGGATTTACCAAAATACCATAATTTTTATTTTAAAATCACTTTTTTTTCCCCCTCCAAACAGATTGGACCTTATCACACTCTGTTTCAGTTCACTGCCACCATATGTAAGTGTTGTCAAGGCTGTAATACATAAAATATCTGGCTCCAGGGCTGGTTTCACTGTGCTTTTGTAATACAGATTTTATAATACACAGTTTCCTTCCTCTGAACTCAATGGGCTATTCAGTGGAATAAGATTTCTGAGGCATGGGTCAGATCTTCAAAGGCACATAGGCACTCAAATCCTGTTTCAGGATATTCCACTGATTTCAAGCGAGGTGCCTGCCTTATCCCCTTCAAAGATGAGGATTCCCCAAACCACAGCTAGAGCCAAGCACTCAGGCACTCCCCAGACAATCTCATGACTGCTTGTCCTCTCAGCTTACTGCTAGGCCACTAACATAAAAACACTGGCAGGGCACGTCCTTCTTCAGATGAGATTCAGTTGATGCAAACAGAGCCATCCTCTGATTGCTCCATCTCATTCTGTGGATGAGATTGAAAGACCTGATTGATTTTTCAGCCCTTGAACTGCTTGGATTTCCATGATGATACTGCGTACACATATGCAGTAAGCTTGCTGCACAGATGTTCTGCACACACGTGTGTCTGGTATGGACATCTGATGCTTCTGGGATGCACCAGACTGGCTGAGCAGAAGCAAAGCAGCTGAACAGCACGTAGGCAACAGCATTGATGATGTCCAGAAGCATCGTGCTTTCTGTGTCTTCTCTATGAACGTGCAACCTCTGAAGCTCTGAAGTATCAGATCTGCTGTGTTGGTGTGTAGTGACAACAGCACATGCCTCCAGCAGAATTTATCTGCTGCAGCACAGTAGCCAGTGCTGCAAAGTCTGGAGAGGTGCCAGTGCACTTGGAGCTGTTGTACTGGACCTTCAACCAAAGCTTCTGTACACCCAGAAAGTCAGCCAAACACAGTGAAATCCTCAAAACTAAACTAAATCTCCACGAGAGGAAAAGAGAACATGTGCTAGAAAACTCAGACATATAGCATTTTGAATCCCAGCTCTAAAAGAATGTCACTTAACTTAGTTGTCCCTTGGCCAAATATATTACTTGGACTTGAGCTTTCTGTTAGACCAATGTTCTCTGTCTTCTTAGGATGTATGTGGACAATAGCAGATTTAGGTCAAAATTTGCAGTGGAGGAATAATGGTTTCAGCTCTGCATGTGTTCATTAAGAAAAACAGTTTTGAAACGGCCTTTCAGGCCAGGGCTACACTACATAGCCTTGTTGCTTTATCTGTTTTAAAACATGCATGTGACTGGAGGATGAGGAGAACATACAATATTTGTATGAGTGAACAAAATGTAAATCATTGAGCCATCAGGACAGACTGGGCATGTTTGGTTGTATTACAGCTCCCGTTGTAAGATAGCTAATAAGAGCAAGGGAAGAAGCCTGGCTGAAGGATCTCTAAGGTTTGCCCTTACTCTGAGGAGCTGTGTTGTTGACTTCAGTAGGAGAAAATCAAACCCTCGTATACATAGATTATACTCTAAAATTTGTTTTGAGCAGGAATTAAACTGGGTGATCCAAAGGACTTTTGCTTTCTGGTTTTTATCAGAATGAGAAACAGTACATCAGGAAAAAAAAAATCACACTACAATTTTCCTATTGTTCATATTATTTTCCTTAAGTCATCACCAACCACTCTCTGTGCCCATCTCCTTGGTGAGTTCTCATGTTCCTACATAGCCAGAGCAGATACTGCTGTGGTATCCGGGGTCGAGGTGTATCTTCCTTAACTGTGTAAATGAAAAACACATCTCTGGATTCCCTGTAAATTTGCCCTCACCTTGCCCTGGATCTGAGAAAGCTCCAGGTCATTGAATTCATGCTAGGAAATCCTGAAGTGGTATAGATTGGGGATAGAGCTCATCCAGGCATCTCATAGACCTGCAGATGGGGAGGAGAAGGGAAGGCAGATGGGCAGCTTCCAAGAGTGGAAGAATTGAGCAGATAACTCAAGCAAAACCTCACAGGCAATTTCTTCCAGCTGATCCCTGACATAATTTTTGCCGCAGCAAAGCTGATCTGCGACATCATTTCCATGAGAGGGAAGGCAGTTTTATCACCGCTCGTTTCTCAGAGGTCTGACACATGCTTTTAATCATATAGTGTATGCTGACATCTGGTGGCATTCAGTCACCAAGTCTTCCTGAAACAAATACTTCTCGGGTTTAAGGAGCTTTCCCTTAGTTGGGTCCAGAATCGAGATTCCTCTCAGACCACTTTGGACTGGGAAGTAGTCTAACACACGTATGAGACTAGCATGGTCCTAGATCTTCTGCCCAAGACACTTTGGTGGACACTGTCCTGCAGATAAGGAAGGGACCTCCAGCGAAGCAATGTAGCTGTGCTGAAATACAGTTATTCCAGCACAAAATGGAGCAAATGGCATTTTACTATTCCCCATTCTGAACAGAGAGAATCATTGCACTAAAAAAGAGCCATGCAAAACTACCATAGGCTTTAGCAGGAGCAGAGCCACTGTCTCAAGTGATAACACTTCTCCCGTGATTTATTTTATCTGTGTTTCAAATTGGAGGGAAAAAAAAGGCAAAAAGACACATATGAATAGTGAGTGAGGTGTACCAAAACCTTGTTTCATGGCAAGTGCAAATGAGTAGCACAGAGTCAGCTGTCATGGTTTAAAAGATACCTATGATGTAGCTGTTCCATTAAAATTTGGATTAAAATCATGTTTAAATTTAATTTCCTCCAGTCCTTATCCTGCTTTTGATTAATTTTAAGAGCAGTTGATGGTCTTGTGATTTGAAGATTTTGCATTTTAAATTTTGTGTACATGGTCTGGAATTTTATGTAAAATTGTGGGTTTGATCCTTGACCTCTGTTTACTACAGACCTGATTCGCCACTAATTTGATAGCAAGCCTTAAGAGCCTACTGTAAACAAGCTGCTCACTTTACATAGCTATGTTTGGCTCCTAAATGAAGAAGTATGTATGAAATATACTTTGGGTACTGTGGCCTTCTAAAGAAATAATACAAAACACATCACTGCTTAGCTCTCCAGGTAACATTTACATTTGGAGAAAATAAGTTGCATGCCTAATAGGGAGAGAAAATGCAACTCTTATCCATCCTAGGTTTGTTTGTTTAAAATTGTTCTCTAAAATATTTGAAGAGCTCAAGCTGTCTCTTTTGAAGTCAGTGGGAACTTTGCCATTGATTTTAAAAGGATCGGGATTAAGCCTAAATTGGTAGGGTCTAAAAGGCAAAAATGAAAATGTCCAAAGTCTACAAATCTCTCACTGATCCACCATCCAGAAAGGAAGAGCAAAAGCCTTCTCCAAGGTCTGTAACTTACATCTTGATTCCAGGACTCCTGTTTTTTGTACATTTGTAGACTTCAAGATGGAAAGCAACTTCCAGTCAGGAATGTAATTGATAGCATATGGAGTAGTACATACTTGCACCATGGACCTGTAAAGCTGGTGGAGGAAGGGAGATGAAAGTTGCTTGTAAAAATCAACTGACTGTGTAGACGTCTTCCACAAGTTGTCCTGCACTAACACTACACAGTGCACCCTGCTTACAACTCACCCCAGGTAGACTCCCCAGCTCCATACCTTCAGGTATGGCCTTACACACTGCTCCAGTATAAGTCTGCTTCTAGGCATTTAACTCAGAAACATGTCTGATCATCCTGCACAAGCTTAGCACTTTTTGCACTGATCTGACACTAGCAGCCATGTCCTCTGAGCAGCAAGTAAAAGCAAGGTCTTCAACTTTCTCCTGTATCAAACAGCTGGGACCATTCATCCCAGCAGTGAACATTGCAGCACCTGAGCTCTGTCCTCTCTCCTCCTGGAGAGCAAATGGTGGTGAGAATACCTAGGTACCCTGGAGTAACAATTCTCTTCCAATTTGGCAGAGGAACAAACCATAACCTCTTTCATTTTCCAGCTTAGGGAGTCTTGGTAACTGTGACCAGAGCCTACTGGTCAATGATGCGGACTCTTCTCGGCTAAGAATGTGAGTTATTTGCAGTGATAAAGGGTAAGCTCAGAGAAGTGATGGGACACAGGCAAGCAAACATTAAAGGCCCTCTTATTTCCTCTTCAGACACTCAAGTGCATTGAGAATCTGAAATGAAGTTACTCTGGTGCCCGGTCAAACTATCCATGAATGACTTCAGGAGGCTAAAGCAAAAGATAAGAAACTGCATAATGACTTTGTTGGTTTATGTGATCACCCATTGCAGTCTCTAAAGCCACACAACCCAACAGAGGAACATCATCTCCCATTAACAGAGACCCATGCTTGGCCAGAGTATCAGATAGAAATATAGCATTAAAATAAAGGAATCAATGCACTTAAATCCCACAATAATCTCTTGTGTCTCCATTGCTCAGAAGTAACCCAAACTGCCAAGAGAAGACAGATGTTATTTCTCAGGCTGTGTAGCCCCTTCACTTCTACCCTAAAATGACTGGCAAGAGAATGCCACCTTGCAGAGTACTCAGTTTAATCAATCTTGTTATATCTAGCAAACAACTTAAGCAGCATCTACTCCATCTTCACAGGTGCTACCTCTTGATATGTGCTACTCAGAGGGAGTGAGGTGCTACTCATAAGATGGATCAGTCCTGTCCTGATTCTGATGTGGCCCAGCCACCACAGCCAGACATAAACCTGTACTTCTGTACCTTTGCCCAGGTGTGAAGACAGACAGCTAGCAGTAGCAAGTCAGGTCATATTTCTGAAGACACTTTCCCTGTAGTGTTTTTTGAGCTACCCTAGATTTCCTGCAGTACAGAAAGGAAAATAACTGAAAATACACACAAAGGGAATCATACACAGGGCATTCTGAACATGTCCCCAGTGATTTGGTGTCAGAACTGTGCTGCGCTGCTTTGCTAATGTACTGTAGTGCTGTATTGGGTTTGTGTGGTGAGGTTTTTTGGTAGCGGTGGAGCGGCTGCAGTAGTGGGCCCTGCAAGAAGCTGCTTGAAGATCTTCCAGCTCCAAGTCAGGCTTATCTCTAGCCAAGGCTGAGCCAATCAGGTACCTCTGTGATAACTATTGAAAAAGCAAAAAAAATCTGCAGTGGCAAGAGCAAGTAGTGGGAGGAAGTGGTTAAGAGGAAGTGAAATGAGAGACCCATCCTGCATCCTGCGGTGAGATGGCAGCTGTTCCTCTACAGCCCATGGAGGGCAGTGCTGAGGACAAACTCTGCCTGCAGCCCATGAAGGATTCCGCACTGGAGCAGGCAGCAGTGCTTGAAGAGACTACGAGTCTGTGAGAAGTCTGCTGGAGCAGTCAGTTTCTGCAGGGCTGCACCCTGCGGAAGTGACCCATGCTGGAGGAGTTTTTGAGAAGCTGCAACACATGAGAGAGGTTTCTGGAGGACTGTCTACCATGGGAGGGACCCCATGCTGGGAAAGGGAAAGAATGCGAGGAGTCCTCCTCAGAGTAGGAGGAGGAGGAGGAAGAAGGAGCAGCAGAGACAACCTGTGACAACTGACTGCATCCCCCATTCCCTGCCCCCCTGTGCTGCAGAGGAGGGAGAGGGCAGAGATATCAACAGCAAAGCTGAGCCCAGGAGGAGGGGTGAGGTCAAGGGAAGATGTTTTTAAGATCTAGTTATATCTCTCATTATTTTACTCTGGTTTTTGATTGATTTTGGATGAAATTTTGTTTTGTTTTGTTTTGTTTTTTATTCCCCAAGTCAAATCTGAGTGATCCCTCCCTGTCCTTACCTTGACCTAGGACGCCCTTTGCTATCTTTTCTCTTGCCCACCCCACCACAGGGGAAGGAGTGAGTGAGTGGCTGCGTGGTGCTTTGCTGCTTGGGCTTAAACCACGACAGGTGTCCATTTGGAACACTTATGTATTTCCATGATTTTGAACTGGCTATATCATCTATTCTGCTGGCCCACCTTGCAGAAGACACCTCTGCTTTGAAGGACAATCAAAAAGAACTCAGTTTGGGGCAGAAGATGGCTTCACAAATGAGTACCACTGAAATCTGTAAAGAATGTTCTCAATCAAGTCATCTTGCAGGTCCATCTTCCATTTCATGGGACATTTCCTTGGAATATTTGAAGTGTTGGTCCTTTATGCCAATCAACTCAGCATCACTTTCAGCCTGAAAACAGCAATGCACGAGTACAGGAATATTTGTGTATATTGAGTTGTTTTTTTTGGTGGTAACCGAGCAGTAATAGTTTCTTGAAATACTCTTTCTTAATAGGGCTGGCTTGCAATATAAAGAAAGGATAAATTCATCTAAATAACTTTGGGTTCTTATGCAAGACAATCAGAAATTTGTAATAAAGAAAGGAATAAGGGCCTCATCCATGTTCAACAGAGTGGGCATGTCTGGACCCAGTGCGGAACAGCAATCGGTCACTGCTAGATCAACTTCAGAAGAAATTCAACAAGGGCTCCACATAGACAAATCATAGAAAACCTGTTCCAATAGCTTTCTTATGCAAGAGAAAAACAGAGTCACATTTGTATTTTAGGCAGTGAACCAACAAGAATGAAGAAAAACAACAGCAACTGTCCTCAGGAGATATTTCAGGCTGCTCTCGTCCTCCCACTCCCCTTACACTACTTTTCAATCTCTTACCAGTTTGTGCATTTTTGGCAACAAAGAACCATACTGATGAGGTCACTGGTAGGTACTGCTGTGGCTTTTGGCTACCATTAATAACCCCAGCCTGGGGAAGTATCGAGCTTTTTGCTCTCCATTTTGAGCTGGGGCAGATCTGACTGTGGGTGAAGGAAGCAGAGGAACAAGGAGAATTCTTGTCAGCCCAGCAACCTTTGACAACCAGTTGCTGCTTTTCCTTTTGGCCTCAGGATCTGTTAACCAACAAGTGCAAATTGAGAATGACAAATTAAGAACATTAGCCTGGTGTTTGTGCTAAAATGATCCGCCTTGAAGTAGCTGATGTTGACACTTAAAATTGTCAACAGACTTCCAGTTTAGTGCTCCAGTTAGAAGAATAGGTCCATTCACACTTCCCTCTGAGCTATTGTTTCAGCTCTCTCTAGAAGGGGAAAATACCACTGCAGCAGTTTATACTCCCATTCCACTTAAAAGGGGCTTTTTTGCAACCATAACCCAGATTGCCTAGAAACTCTCTTTTTTTTTTTTTTTTTATTGCAAGCTTAGATTACAGAGAATAATGACACAACACTGTAAAAATAGTCTGCAGGAATTTACATAGCTGTGAAATATTTGAGCTGGTTTTTCCCAGTGTACCTTTGTATACTTAACTACAGCTAGCTCCAATATTTACAGAGGACTCATTGGAGCTTCAATCACAGAAACTGGTATTTCTAGTTAGGCCACATACATCAAAAAAAAACCCCACCATTTCTTGTTGTAAGGCAAGGATTTGTATTTTGGGGTGTTACATCATCATCTAGCTGAAGCACTACCTTCCCACTTCTGACTTTCCTATATCACCTTCTGACTGGGTTCAAATAACATCCTTGTGGCTAGTGCAGACATTGGTTATATAGTCAAGTAGAAGAGTATTATTTTGACTTCTGTAATTCCATGTTCCTTCCATTTTCAAACAAGTTAATACTGACAGGCTATATCCTCATGTCTCTCTGCAGTCAACTTTGCTGCTGCGCATTTCTATTAGGTATCAAATCTCCTTGGCTGCTGGATGCTCTATCTCCAGCCTGATCTCCTGCATGGTGACTTGTTCTGTCTTGATGCATCTTGCCAATGGTAGGACTATCAGATCCACTGGAATCAATCCCACTTCCTCTTAAGAGGAGGAGAAAACTCTGCTGTAGCAAGTGCTGACCCTTGTCTGCTAGTAATTGTCAGAACTTTGGACATTTTCAAGCCCAGATGGCAAATGGGATAAACTAATACAACCCAGTACTTCCAAAGTGCAGTATGAGCTCTCTGGATTGCAAGCAGTTTTCTTGTCCAGAACCTAAAGACGCAGTGGCTTAATTCCTCCATTCTGTGCTTCTCTAGAAGCCTACTTCTGCTCCTACATAATTCTACTGAGCTCCTACCTTGCTAGCTCCCGCTCTCCCTTTTAAGGAGGGTTTTTAGTTGTTGGTTTACCCAGAAGGGCTTAAGTGATCAAATCAAAACTAACAGAACAAATGAATAAAGCTACAGCCTGGGAACAAACCCACTGCCTGAAATCTCAGCAAAGAAACTATTGAGGAAATACTTACAAGCAGAGAATACATGACAGAAATAAGAATGTGTGCGACTATATGCATATGGGAACAATATCTTCCAATTCCTGCAACTTGTTAGTGAGGAGTTAATAAGTGACCATTAGATTTAGGCACTGATTTGAAGGAGTTAAATTCCCAGCCTGCCTTTTCAGAGCAGGGTGGGGCATTGGGGAAGTTAGAGAGAAAAAAGAAAAAGGCACCTGAATACCCTGGGAAGAAGCAGCAAAACTTTCTGTCAAGCTCCCTTTCCTCTGCTGTGCTACAAATCCTCCCCAGCTGAGGGTCTGCCACTGCCAGCTGCAGCCCTGGGCTGTGGACACCTGCCTGCAGTGGCCCAAAGAGCAGCCATTCCCACACCAGGAAGCAAGTGCCACGTCCAGGTCCTATGCTCGCCTCTCCTCACAGCCACCTGTTCCCACTGGTGTGACAGCGCATGGCGTGGCCAGAGGCCGGGGCCTGAGGGCAGGGACATGGGCATCCTCCCGCTTTCAGAGTGGGCATCCTGGAACGCTTCTTTTGGGGGGCCAAGCACCGGGAGCGAGCCCCTCTCCACGCACTGGTACAGCACACACAAGGTAAGTACCCGCTGTACAGCACTGTGCTGCGGCCCAGCAAGTGGGCATGGGGAGAGTGAGGTAATAATTTAAGCTTCTCACCACCATCCTCCAAAGATTCCCCTTTCAGCACCTGTTTGCTGCTGACACCTAGACTCTCTTCACCCAGTTGTCCAGCCCACAGCACTAAGGCAGTCCTTTCTGTGCAGGAACACAGCAGAGAGCTGTTCTGTGCTAGAGCATTGCTGGTTTTTGTCATCAGTGTTTCTGTTGCTGTCAGTGCTGACAATGTATTTGGGCAACTGCAAAAGAGAGACTGAAGTGGCCCCTGAGAAACAGCAAGTCGAAGCATCTGCTAACAATAAAAATGAATTGGAGGTTGATTAAACCCTTTTACCTTTTCCCTGCTCTTTGCTTCACAAACTAGGAGGCATGAGAGGATACTCAACATTCTTAAATTGCATAAGAGGCAAACCACTTTTTTATGATGCAAAGTATTGGTATAAATTGTGCATAAAATGGCTTCCAGCTAACTGCTCCCCCTTCTCTGTGAGCAGCCCAGTAGCAGGTCACAGCCCAGGGAAGGTCTCAGAAACTCCTCTCTGGATTCTGCATTTGCTACTAGGTGGATATCCAGATGGAGGAGGCATTTTCTCATCCTCATGTTCTCAGAGGGAAAGCAAGCTGTGAATTCCTGCACTCCCCTGTACAGCAGGACTCTTGGCTGACAGCTGGTGGCAGTGCTTCCTGGGACCAGAGCTGTGATCTCATGTGGGAGACAAGAGCCCAGAGCAGAGGGTTACTGTAAGTTTGGGAGTTTGGGTCCCTGGGCTGATGTGCCTGCAGAGCTGCTGGAAGAAGGCAGCAACAGGGAACTCCCTTTGCATAGGGACACTCACCTCCATGTCATGGTGGGGTTATAGGTTTGCTTGCAAAACATCCCTGCCTGCTTCTGTGCTCCTCGGGGTGATTGTGTGAGGATTGCTGTGGTTTAAGCCTGGGAAGACCTGAATCATTTTTTAGTGTTGTTTGTGTATCTGTGATTGAGACTAATTTTCTGTGCTTCCATGTACTTCAGCTGAGGCTTTGGATCAGGTAATGGGAAACTATGGGTAATGTGTTGCTGCCAACCTTCATTTTCCCAAGAGGAGTGTACCCTCATTTTCACATTTTTTACTTCTGAAACATAAGAAACTCTTTCCTCCCTCCATTCTTGGCTATCCTGGCAGTGTTTCAGTTTCAGGTCTTTGCACAGGGTCTCTTTCTCTTCCCCTTTTCTGGAGAAGAGCTCTTTGTTTTTGTTCTCTACAAGAGACCGTAGCTACATGAGCTCTCATGTACCTGGAAACATCTCAGGAAAGCTGACGTGAACTGCGGGAGTATTCTTCAGCCCCACGAGCATCAGAAGGTGAAAGAGAGAAATCCCCTTTAAGGAGCCCCTAGGTCTGAGAGGCTTGGCTGGTCAGCTGCCTAGAGCCCTGTGAGCATCAGAGACATCCACACTGGATCAGCAGACCTGGCACATGCATTAGGGAAATCTGCGGTACTAGAGTAAGCTTTCAACAATGTCTGTAGATACGGAAGTTGTTGAAATGCCTGTGGCGGTGTAATGTAATGCCCCCTTGTGCTGGTATTACATTTATTCACCTTTGATTTTTTTCAGTTGGGGTTATTCGCCTGCCAGATCCCTGATCAGATTAATTAGAGTTAGCTGTTGGCATGAGGGTAGAAGAGGGAATGCATGGCTGTGGGAAGAAAAAGGATGGAGACAAAACTTGTCTTTGGCATCAACATGGGTGTAACTTGGTTGATGCTGCCTTAGGAACTGCACCTCTGAAATCAGCAACACAGGATCCCATGCTCCCACAGCAGGGCACACAGGCGTGTTTAATGATTCAGTAAAACCTGATGAGATATGAACTTAGTTACCTGAAGTATTTTCTGACAAACTAATACTATTGCAATATTTTTTGATCTGTCCATATCTGGACTTTCCTTAGCAGAAAGTGTATATAATTGCCTCGGTTTAGTCCTCTTTTATTTCCATCAACACTTCTCAAAGGTTGTTTTTTTCATTTCCAATATTGTTGTTTATTGACAAAATATTCTACAAGATTATTTGAAATTGTCATCTACAATATTGATCTTGGTTTGACTTTGTGTCAGAGAAAGAGAAAACAGCTGAGTGAGAACAGTCAATGAAAGCTTGGACAACATACTTCTTCCATAACTATTTCACATGGCTGTTGTGTGCTGTCACTATGTGTAGTTGTTCAAGTGTGGAAGCTGAGCTGAACATGGAAATTCATTTCACTTCTGCTTCTTTTTCTTGCTTTGCCTGTCTGTTAATAAACTTGAAGTTATTACTGGCTGCCCAGATGCTCACCTCGAGAGATTGTTTTATTTCATGAGTTGTGGTAATAAATCATTTCTGCTCTATATTGGAGATTTAAAATGTTGACAGCTCCTTCAGATGCATCTGTGGCCTCTTGTTCTGTGACAATACATTACAGCCTGTCACAAGCCATACGTGCAGGTGGCAGTGTGTGCAGCCAGGAAACCTGATCCTTTGTGTGGTCTGAGCAGCAGGCAATGAGGGCTGATAAAAGGTGTGACAGCATTCAACACATGGTGGTGAGGTCTTTCTGTGCTGCCTTCCATCCTACACAGTTCTAGAGAGTGACCATGTTTCCCCTCAGCCTCCTCTCCTCCAGACTTAAACATCCCCAGCTCCCTCCTCAGCCAGTCCTCATCAAACTTGTTCTCTAGATCCTTCATCAACTTCATTGCCCATCTCTGGACACATTTCAGAACACCAGTGTTGCTCTTGTAGTGAGTGGCCTAGAACTGAACACACTATTCAGAGTGTGGGCTCAGCAGCATCGAGTATAGAGGGACGATCACTTCTCTGGTCCTGCTGGCCACACTATTTCTGATAGAAGCCAGTATGCCATTGGCCTTCTTGGCCACCTGGGCACACTGCTGGTTCGTATTCAGCCTTAGCTCCTTTTCCTGGTCTGGCATGAAATGAGCACTCAGCTTATATATGCCACAGCCTCCAGGTTGAAGAAAAATCAGCTGCTGCATGGGAACTTGTTCGTTACTCAAAGCTAAGGGATACAAGTACAGGAGATCCTTACCCCTTTTCTGTCCTTTTGCACCATAAGCATGTTTGTGTCATTGTGACTCTCAAATTCCTTAGGAAAAAGTAGCTTTTTCTTTCAATCACTGCAAGCAGAGGGAGAGTAAGCCGTGGCGCTGTTTATACCTCTGAATACAGAGGCAGCTGGTGGGGCAGCAGATCTGGAACAGATGCCCTGGGTGAGAAAGTAGCCAAAAGACTGGAGGTAGCGTGCATCTTTCCCAGACGGCCTGAGGAGTGACCTGATTATCTTGTTTCCAGCAGACACTCCTCTGGGTCACAGAACAGCCTGATTTCATTCATAGTGCTGTGTTATTGACAGACCTCTATCCACCCTACTTAGATTTCTCCTTCTAAGGCTGGAAGGAGTGAGGTGCCTGTGGTAATTTCCCCCTAAAACCCAGCATGGTGCTGGGCAGCAAATACAGCAAACCAGCTCAGCTCCACATTTTGAGCTTGGAGCACACAGATACAATTTGAGAGACCTTATCCACTGTCTGTTCTGGACACTTTAATCTCTTCAGCATTGCTGTCAGAGCTGCTTGGAGGAGTACTTCCTAGCATCACAACCAACAAATGCTGGTGAGCAAAGCCCTTTTATTTAGGCTGACAACTCATGGTTCATTTTGACCAAAGCAGTTTTGTGGCTCCTCCTGCACACTTCAGCCAGGACACTGGAAAAAACTGCCCTCACAGGGCTGGGCACCAGCTATAGCTCTGCCGACCCCCTGTTCCAATTCTCTCTGGGCTATTTTTCCCAAGTATCAGACTGTTTTCAATGCTTCCCCTCCTAACAGCTGCTATGGTAAAATGAATTTTTAGATTTTTCTGAGGATATTAAAGAACATGTGCATTTGATTTTTTTTTTATGATTAAGGTGACAGTGAGTTAAACAGGAGCATCATAGTTAACACTGATCTGTTTTAACAGGTTTGAGAATGTTGATTTTGAAAATTTCTAGGGACTAAGGAACATTATAGTCTTTGTCATTTGTCAGATAGTGGGACGCAGAAGACAAATGTAAGGAAACCGAAGTCACAAGTAATATGTATCCTACCTAGGGTAGAAATTAGTTTTATGTTTGACTGCTTCAGAATGGTATTTTACAGAAAGTCTGGGAGAATAGTGCAGACTCAGTCCAATATCCAGCTCAGCCACTGACTACAGGACTTAAAGCACTGTCACTGCTCTTCAGCACAGTGATCCAGAGCAGCAGAATCAGATTTAACCTGGAGACAGTGGAGCAGTTTGAGTGCCTCTCTTTGCTTAGTCAGCACTGCGCGGTAAGGACTAGGCATGGGATGAGTCTGAATCCCTACCCTGATGTGTAGCTCTGAGCTGGTGTCCAGCTCAGAGCAGTGCTTTGCCCTCCCTGCCCCCAACTCGTGGAATTCTCGCAGAATACTCTGCAAAGAATGGACTTTAAACTG
The DNA here is from genome assembly GCA_013401255.1 of Urocolius indicus. NCBI lineage: Eukaryota > Metazoa > Chordata > Aves > Coliiformes > Coliidae > Urocolius > Urocolius indicus. Next base: position 47,399 of record WBNH01008443.1, on the reverse strand, counting down.
TCCATGGCTACCATGTTGGTTATGGTGTCTCATAGCCTTGCCTGGAAATTCCAAGGTGATGTAGGATGAAGATCTGGCTGCTCTGGAAAACACCTGTCTGCTCCTGAGATTTCATGAGGTTGCTGTGTAGATCTGGGATCTGAAGGATCTGCCACCTGAAGAGGTGATGGTGCTTCCATCTTGAATCTGTATTTCTGCTGTTTCATTTGCCCTTGTGCTAATTTATCTCCTTGATGAGGCAATTTATCTGGCTAAATCAATGGGAAAATACTCATTGATACAGTTTTTAAGATAAAAGTTGCCCTTCTCATAAAATCTCACCAGCGACACTGTGGTTCCCCGATTTTGTGACCCAAGGAAGACATTATTGCTCTTTGAAGCTAAAATATGATCTTTTGCTTCCTATGCTCTTGAAGTCTGCTTTGGGCATCAAACATAACGATGTCTGAATCATATCCTTGCACGTCTCCAATAGTCTGATGGATCCGATTAACTCTTACTTGAAGGAATTGAAAAAATCCAAATCACTCAAGTAGAAATTTGACCAAACTCGAAACCCCAAGGCTTTAGAAATATGAGAAAAGAGCAGACTGTGCACTTCAGCCATAAGTGAGGTGAGGTCCTTTGGCTAACCTAGTAACTGGAGGCTGCAGTTACTCCATTTGGAGTTTTGGTGACAAGTATAAACTGTTATGCTCATGTTTATAATGTCGCCACAGATTGTCCCAGAAGAATGGCATTTGTTAATGTGAACAGTTGGGAGATATGCTTTCCATTCTGTGACTAATCTGGACTTTGAGATGTACTGCCAGCAGCATCAAAAGACAGGCAGTTGGTGTGCTCCAGCCAGGGCTGGAGCAGAGATCTTAAGAAATGTGGCAGTGATATTTGCAGAGTGTGCTCAAAAGTAAATAGTCTCTATCAGACTAAACAGATGTGTACTGCTTAAATTGAGATTATACCAGTATAACTTTATTCCCTTCCAAGATGTCCATGGATGATTTACATCATCTAAGCTAGAGGCTTTGGCCGTGTTTGGTGATATGAAATGATTTGCATGTAATGGGGAAATGAAGAGAGATTATGGAACTGTGACAGAGACAAATTATGGGATCGTTGACATTTAACTCTTGGATGAGGTATGCAGTGACCCTGGCTATATTCCCCTCCATATCCTGCAGTGTTCTGCAGAAACAACCCTGTGATATATAGGCTATGGTGAACGCAGGGTCTGTACCATGGTAAGTGCAAGGTTTGGAGGAAACTCTTCATGTGTGGACTCACAGCAAAGTAAATGCTGATTATTTGGACGTGGCTTCTTCATACTGGCTGAGGTGAAGTAATAACGTAGAAGTACATATCCTCTAGGACAAGCCTAACTGTTTCTGACATTTAATCCCATACAACCAAACTGGCTTCATGGGATCTAAAATCTCCACCAGTCTTAGCTAATATGTCTGATGACTTAGCTGTCATCCTGCCCAAAATAAAGTCATTCTGCCAGCTGATATGGATTTAAGCCTTTTTCTTCAGAAGACAGGGATATCTCCATGGGAAAAACAATAAAACAACCAAGCTGTGGGGTTTATGTACATAACAGACCTGTACCCAGAAAGTTAACTCCCAATTAAATCCTAGTTTAATTTCTGGGTGCTTCAGCTTAGGAGTAAATAGATAGTGATTTCAGTTAGTTTGCTTTGTGTTTCTAACTCAGTATTACTTAATGTTTCTCTTTTGGTTTTGTATTTGGGTTTTTTATTTTCTTTTTTCTCCTGCTTCAAAATTGTCACAAGATTCTTGTATTTTCTATCTTCTAATAACTTTTATTTCTCTCCTTTGTTTCTCTCATTCAATGGCAATCTTTTGCTCCCTGCAGTGACTAAAACACCATGAACATTATCATTTGGTGTCTGTATTATCATGCAGCAATGACTCAGTCGTCATGTCAAGATGATGGGAGAGAAAAGCTTGTAGTGTCTACAGAGACTTTAGTCAAACAAGCAATAGCAGCTTTATCTCATCAAGACTCTAGCTCCATCTCTTGACTATTGTACTGGTATTTGCCATTGAGGAAAATGTTGACAGATCCTCAGCCTCAGTCCATGGCCTCTGTGCTGGGGGACTACCTAGAAAGGACTGCAAAACCTGCAAGTAATTTTCATGGCTTGTTCCAAAGCATATTAAGGTGAAGGAAATCAAATTTCTGTGGTGTATCTTTTTACTTTCTGGAAAACCTAAGGGCAGGATGTTTCTGTGACAAGCCTCATGCGTTTGGATGCACTGGAAGAATGTGTCAACAGTTTGAAATCCGGGGTCCAACAACGTGGTCTGTGTGTTTAGACAAATGTTTTTGTGATGAAGGGACTCGCATTTTATGCCAACAGTTTGGAATATTTAAGGCTTTTTCCTGTAGAAGTCCTTAGTTGACTGAAGTAGCACTATGGCTCTGAAGTTGTGTCTGCGACTGAATTCCCTCATGGAGGTTTGTCTCAAGACTTATGTGTGGGAAGCCCCGCAGTGCTGTGGATGATATCACAACTGGATGTCACAACTGGAAACTCTGTGTTCAGACAATCTTGTGTTTATTACTTCTAAAACTGGCCGTTTCACCAATCCTGTAGCCTCTAAAGGATGTTGAATGGCAGACGCTACAAATAGTGAAGCCTTTTATATTACAAAATGAGACCAGAAGGGTTGCGGTGTGTCTTCAGGGCAATGCAGCAAGCATTTTGGATTGATAGGGTGATCTGTCTTCT
>WBNH01008443.1:0-44292 GCA_013401255.1 Urocolius indicus | reverse complement strand
ATATTCCATACCATATGATGCTGTACTCACCAATAAAATCTGGGGGTAAAATATGGAAGAAGAAGTAATTTGTAGTGATGATGTTTGTCTTCCCTAGTGACTGTTAACACTGATGGAGCCCTGCTGTCCTGGAGATGGCTGAACACCTGCCTGCCCACGGGAGGTGGTGAATGAATTCCTGATTTTTCTTTGCTTATGTGCACGGCTTTTGCTTTACCTCTTAAACTGTCTTTGTCTCAACACATAAGCTTTTGTGCTTTCACCCTTCCAGTTCTCTCTCCTGTGTTACTGGGGTGAGCAGCTGCACAGGACTGAGCTGCTGGCTTGAGTTAAACCACAACAGCTATAGATCAGAGGCTGCCAGGACGTGTGGTTTACAAAAGCATCGAGATGACAGCATCTGACTCATGAAAAGGGTGCTCAGTTCTCCTTCATTTTTTTAATTCCTGAAATAGAGTAGACAGAATGTTTTTTTCATGGCTCAATCTCTACAGTAATCCCTGTCAAGAACCTTTTTTACCATTATTTCCTATCCTAATGATAAAACACCAGAAAAAAAAAAAGACAGCAGGTTTGATACGGGAGAAGCAACATAAGGTACAGTTGCTGAAAGATCAATAATACTCAAACCTGGGGGAAAAACCTGACCACCTTGTTATGTCTTTAAGTGCAGCAGAGACCTTAAAATGGTAATAACGGTACCTAGAAGAGATTATCCAGCTAAACCATTTTCTGTTTTCTGCAGCAGAAGGTAGCTACATAGTAGATCTTTTTGATTCTTCTGAACTAGACATCTACTCCTTATGTTAAGACCCATCATTAACTACAAAATAGTAACCACTGCACAACTGTAATGTGTCACAGGGAGGCAGCTGGGAAAACATCAGCCTGTTGCCTGTAACTCAGACCCTTGCAAGAAATTTACATATAAGATCACTTCTCTAAACAGTTAATTTGTTATCCTGAGATTTACATCTTACAGTTTTGTCCAGAAGTATCTGCAAATTAAAAGTATCCAGCTCTGTTTTTATGTGTGTACGCATCCATATACATATGTGTGAATATTTTAGAGCAAGACCTCTTGTTTGGAAATCATCACTGATAATCTAGCAGTTGTTTATATTTAAATGAATAATGTTCTGAACCAGAAGGTTCTGCCTTCAGGAGTCCAGTCCTTTTTTGTTTGTTTGTTTTTTTGTGGTTTTTTTTTTGTATTAGGAACTATCTGTAAATGATTAAAATTCTCTCTGGAAATGACCCTAGGAAAGTCAGGTGCAGGAAGGAATGCAAGGAACTAACGTAGAGCGCTCCTCTGCAGGAACAGCAGACTGGACGGGCCTTTGGGCTGCTTGTTCCCCCAGCATAAAATAAAGCAATTCTTTTATCAAATGAATCAAACATCATTCTAAATACAGTCAGATCTTTTCCTGTTACCATCTCCTGTGGTTACTCCTGTTAGAAGCTTTTCTGACATGTCATTGGCTTGGAAGTGTCCTCATTTCCAGTGTATGTTTATCCCTGGCCTACATGTGTGACACCAGAGCTCAACAACCAAGCATGGTCAATCAGGTTGTGACATGGAGAAGAGTTTTGTGTGCATGTCAAAGGAAGCATTAGTTATAGCTAAAGAGAATCAAGTGAGACAAGGTGGGAGACAAGCCTGCCTTTATTGGAAAGTGGTGCTGGATGGATGCATGCTGGAAGAGACATGTCATTCCTCTCATGAGCTCCTCTCAGCGGGTGGAGAGATTTTTATATAAAAGTTCTTTCTAGGATTTCGTAAATAATGTATTAAGCTGGCTATGTTTCTTTCAGGGTTTTGTGTCTCTGATTTAAGTGGAATTAGAAATAGCTCATTTTTATTCCAGCAAGACTTGTACTACAATAACAGGGAAGGAATGCTTGGTTTGAAGGCATGTTTGTGTGCATACGCAGAGCGAGCCATATCTCCAACAGTACTCTCTGTGCTTTGTTCTGCAACCTGATGTAATGCTTAACAGCACTATTTACTCAGCTGTTCAGATAACTCCCTTTTAAGCTTTGCCTGTCTTTCTGAGAACAGCAGAGTTAGATCTATCTGCCAGGACACAGACTGGTACACTCTGGCTCCCTGTGAGCCTTGTCTCCCCACCTCCACTCTTGATTTAAGGGTCCAGGGAGCCACATGAATCAGGGAGTGGAGCAACACAGCTTCTCAATGTGAGCCAGGCTGTAGCTTCTGGGAATTAGTACACCTAGGCCTTGAGGGCTCTGGCTTGAATCTTACCTTGTGCACCAGGAATTAATCAGGTTTGAACAGGAATATCCACAAAGCCTGCTCCTGGACAGTAATAGAGGAGTGTCTCCCAGCCAACTGTCCATTTGTGGGAGGAGCTGGTCAGACAATAATGACTTGCCTCCTTGTTTCTCCTGAGGGATGTGAAAACTGGCAAAAAGTTTATAACCCTGTTTTTTGCTTCTCCTGGTATGTAATTTCTGTGGTTGCCATGGAGCTGTTATGTGATGGTCCCTAAGAAAATCTTTCTATTAAGATGTTATCATCAATGATTGAATTTTTTAGAGCTTCTGTTATACAGTCATTGTAGAAGTTTTTATTTTCAGTCTAACAGGCACTATTAAAACCATGAAATGGGCTTTGATTATACAGCAAAGTATCTCAGGCTATTCACCTTAGGAACAGCATAAAAGTCCTTTCTGCCCCTTCCTCATCCTCCAATTTATTTCTAATTTTGAGATATGTTTTCTGAGAATAAGAAATTGGAATTTAGGATTTGAGAGGTTTGGTTGTAACTCTTCAAAAAGTTAAAAAATATTGCTACTCATAATGCTTGTTAACGTTATAGTGGACAGATAGGTTTGTATATAGCTTAGTAAACATTTTGACATTTACTTCAGTATATTTCGCAATTCCTATTCTTTGTCTCCATTTATTATCCATTATGGACATTAATTAAAGTTACCAGATTGGTGAATACCAATAAGATCTCATGAAAATAATTAAAGCATGGAGATGAATAGTAGGGTCCCACTTCTGTAGTTCCTTTATCCTCTCAAGTTCCCACACCTTTTCATAACTTACTTAGCTGTCCTTCTAGCCTTTAGAATTTATGTCTATTCAGTGAAAATATATATTTCAAATTTGTAAAACCTAGTATACACAAGGATGATGCAATATTAATGAGATAGGAACAACATCTAACTTGGCCTGGAATCTCGCCTGGTGACCTATGTAAAACCTGCAGACTGCCTTGTCTCCTCTCAAGTTTTTCTTGACTTAGTTACCAAGTCTCCTGTTTCCTTCTGTTCATCAAAAAAATGGTTTAATTCTCTTCTTCTTATACACTGAACAACGTCCTTTTTCCTTGATGTCACAACAAACAAATCAAATGTATTTTCTTTACATGTTCCAACACTTGTAATTGCCCTTTTATTTTTATTTCAGCTGTCCTTCAGTACTTCATATGGGCCTGAACCCATATATATGAATTGCACTATGAAAACCACTGAAACAAGGACCTTGTTTTCTTTATGCATCTGTAAAGCACTGAGCACAGCCAGAGGTCTGTGAATAATAATGGCTAAATGATAAGCCTCTCCTAATTCCACATGGTGGCTCTGAAAAATGTGGTTTTCATTAAAGGACTCTGAATTTCCCTTGCTTCAGAGTTAACTCAGACATGGAAGTTTAGAAGTCACTTCCCACCCTTTTCTTTATAAGATCCATTGAAATCTGACAAAATCCTAATTTCTGGAAACAATGTGTAGTTTTTGAAGAAATATATGTCATTACATTTATTGGGAACCCCTTTAGATCTCAAATAAATGCATAAATAAATGAAACTAGGAGGAATGGTTTAACTAGCTTTGATGAGTGAGCTGACAACATATGTTTGAAGTGGGTTTTTTTCTGTTCATCAGTTCAATTTATAAGCATAGCAAGTTTCCATAAATAATAGGCATATACCTTTTAGTCAATGCAAATTGAATTAATCCTCTAAATTTTGATTTCATAGGTCTGGCAACTACAGCTTAATGTGCATTAGGAAAACATACATGTCAAATGAATAAATTGCATCTCACTGTGTAACTGAATCTCCAGTGCAGATTTTAGACTGAAAGGGATAAAATTATTAGAATTAGTGCCAAAGATTTAGATTTCACCCTGGCTTTCATTTACCATGAACTCCTTACTTTACTTTGACAATAAAAGGAGACCTTACATGTAAAATGCCCTTTTAAAACACTGCCAGAATGATGTGAAAAGGTGCTAGGGTAAGTAAGCATCAGGTCTTGCATGAGTGCTCAGCCCAGGATCGTGTGCAGCAGTATGCCATACTGCTGCTCATTTATTTTGAGTAGCAGTATGTTGCCACTTCACTTGGCAGATGGATGCCTACTGATGGATTGTTCAAACCTCCCTTCCCCAGGCCTGGGCTTGTGCAAGAGCCGCGTGCCACTGGCATGGGGGATGCCAGGCAAATGTTGAAGGTGTCTTGCTCAAGACAAATCTGCCACTTTTCAAAGTGGTTTCCTGTAGCAGCCTCCTATACAGGCCATGTCACCACTGGCAAACTACATGAGGCCACCATTTAAAAACCCTTGCTGTGGCTTGTGAATTTTGATCTGCCCTTAGTGTTCAACACTGGCAGGTGTTTTATAAAGAACATGATGCCAATGGGATGTAATTTGGGAGAGATATTGCAAGCCTGGAATAGCATCACAAAAAGTTGTCTTAATTCAAATGAGGCAGTGAGGGAAGGGAGTGAGGGAAAGGAGGACATTCCTCAGCTGGCTTTGCCATTGAGGAAAATGTTGGCAGATCCTCAGTCCATGGCCTCTGTGCTGGGGGACTACCTAGAAAGGACTGCAAAACCTGCAAGTAATTTTCATGGCTTGTTCCAAAGCATATTAAGGTGAAGGAAATCAAATTTCTGTGGTGTATCTTTTTACTTTCTGGAAAACCTAAGGGCAGGATGTTTCTGTGACAAGCCTCATGCGTTTGGATGCACTGGAAGAATGTGTCAACAGTTTGAAATCCGGGGTCCAACAACGTGGTCTGTGTGTTTAGACAAATGTTTTTGTGATGAAGGGACTCGCATTTTATGCCAACAGTTTGGAATATTTAAGGCTTTTTCCTGTAGAAGTCCTTAGTTGACTGAAGTAGCACTATGGCTCTGAAGTTGTGTCTGCGACTGAATTCCCTCATGGAGGTTTGTCTCAAGACTTATGTGTGGGAAGCCCCGCAGTGCTGTGGATGATATCACAACTGGATGTCACAACTGGAAACTCTGTGTTCAGACAATCTTGTGTTTATTACTTCTAAAACTGGCCGTTTCACCAATCCTGTAGCCTCTAAAGGATGTTGAATGGCAGACGCTACAAATAGTGAAGCCTTTTATATTACAAAATGAGACCAGAAGGGTTGCGGTGTGTCTTCAGGGCAATGCAGCAAGCATTTTGGATTGATAGGGTGATCTGTCTTCTGTCCCAGGTCATGTCTCATTCATAGCTGGCTTTACTAGCCTTTTTTTTTTTCCTTTCCTGCTTTAAGTGCTGCTGTATATGATAGTTCTTGTGCATTAGAAATTGCCTGCTGGTTTAAGATGCATTCTGTGAAGTTTGCAACCAGATTTCCTCTTTACTGCATTTGTGTTCCCTGTCATTTTCTTCAAAACCTGCACGTCTGGGTATGAACCTGTGCAAGATATTTTTGCCATGTTGTAGCTGCATGGCGTTACTGTACTTTCATCTCATTTCCCTGAATGGATCCATGTGATATTTGACCTCCTTAGGGCATCGTACTCTGCTTTTAACCTGCTTTTAAGTCCAGCCGTGGGTTTGGAAGTATGGTGCTATCACCATATTAACCAGAGCTCATTAGTGCATGTCAGTCTGCAGCAGGCAGTGCAGTATATATGCCAACAGCAATGCTCAGGTGAAACATGTGGTCATTACAATAAAATGACCTGAGCAGAGAGGGTAAAATTTGAGCTCAGACTGCCACTGTGAGTTTGCTTTGATTATACACATGCACTGTTTTAACTTGTGTGCAGACACAGGAGGGTGCTTAAGTTAGGCACAAGGGAGTGTCAGCTCAACAGCTTTACATGTGTTTGTCAGGACCTTGATGGTGGGCCCTGCCTCAGCTGAGGGAAATACTGATCTTAGTATGCATGAGTAAGTACTGAGACAATGATCACATGCATATCCTAGAAAATGAGAAGACTGGGAAGACCCAACTTTTCAACCTTTTTTCTGTTCCTGGCAATTTCTGTAATCCGTAAAAGAGGACTGACTTTTGGGAGACTGATTTGGTTCATGTACAGGGTGGTCATACTGTTAGAAATCTTTTGTGTCCCGCAAGGATACCTGAGCCAAGCTCACAGATACCTGATGAAACAACCATCATGGTAGGAAAGCAGTCACTGTTCTGGGTAATGCAGGGCATTGGAAAACTTCCTGCTGGAGTCTTTGTCCATGCATTGTATAAATCCATTGATTCACAGTGTCTGGAGGCAGATGCTCATGTCATCATCAGAACACATATGTGGATCTGATTTTGCACATGTTTTTTAGATGACAGATGGAACACATAGCCTCATCCTCTGCTCACCAGCTGCATACAAATTTTACCTCCAGAGCTGGATGGAGACCGTTCTTTGTGCTGGCTCAAGACCTACCATGTTTCCTCCCTGGGGTGCTGGTTGCCTCTTGAGTCCTGCACAATGTCTTTGAACCCCAGCTGAAAGCTAGGAGTTAGGACCTGCAAAAGGGGTTATCCAGAGTTGCAGCCATAAGGGTAGAACTGGTTGCTGAAATGAAAAGAGATGCGGAGAGACTGGGTTCTCTAATGGGAATAGCGTGGATGTATTACAATTACTGATGTGAAAGCAATAAAATGATGCCGTAAATGAGGTGGCAGTTTCTGCTTTCTATTCCTTGCTGTCTCCTTTTTCTTAAGCTCTTCATGACAACTCCACCCCTTCACAAGGGAGCATGTTGTCATTTAGGAGAAACAAGTCTTTGGGAACAAGAAAACAATTTTGACTTAACTGCTGTTTTATTGAAGCTGCTGTGTGTGCAGGATGATGAGGGGAGTGCAATAATGCTGCAATAATCCACCTGTGAAGTGGTCAAACTTTGCACAAGATCAGTGCTCGTGATTTGATATGACAGCATCAAAGCCTCAGGAAGGAAAACTCACCCCTGCTCTTGCAGGACTCTGGGTGGGGACTATATGACAGCATTTCCCCAATGTGGAAGGAGGCTGATTGTCTACTCTTGTCCCTGTGACAGTGCCTGATCTCAGCACAGATGTCTGGGACAAGGTGTGCTGAGGCATCTACTGCAGGATGCTGGGGTGCAGGAAGAGAACAGAAGCTGGGAAGGACCTCCAGCTGCCAGGCACCAAGAGGGTAGGGGCAAAAAATGGAATATTGTCCATTTGTAATAAAGTAGTTGTTTCTTCACATTTTTTGGGGTTGCTCTTTCCTAGTCTGGGAATTATCTAGCCACAACAATATTCCCTGCCTCCAAAAGCTTACTGAACCACGTATTGCTCTTTATAAATATGGCAAGGCAACAGTCTCTGTGGTTGGTAGGCACTGCCTGTTCATTGATGCACAGGGACCTTCTTGAACAAGAGTCATGAAAGCTGAGGCTGTGATCACTGAGTTGAATGCTGCTTTCCATCTCACAAGTGATAGTAATGCTAGGTTCTGTTACCATGACCTCATTTATAAAAACTCACTCATAGTATGTTTGTCTCCTCTGCAAGCTGATGGGGCTCCTCACAGCACTATATCACTGACCTTGAGTGAATCCTGAACACACGACACTGTACCAATTGTTATGACGTTTTGAAATTAGATGGAGATCTCTACCATGTACCTGTTATTTGAGCTTGCTGAAAAGGCATATTTAAATGTCTTCTTTCCAAAATAATGAATCCTGCTTGAATGTTTTTAATTTCTCAGCTTCACAGAAAGTTTGCAAATCTTACTGAAAATTAGACAGACTGATTAGAAAAGAATTTGATGAAGTAACACAATATATTAAAGAAACTGTCAAGAGACCCATGTTCCTGGCTACCCTGTCAAATAGTGGATAAGTTAATTGTGTTCCAATATGAATGGTTTGATTGCTGTTGATTTTCCTTCTGGATTATGTAACAAAACAGGCTTCTTTTTTTAAAAAAAAAAAAAACAAAACAAACCTGTGTGTAGTGTTCATCTCAGACCTGTCTATTTTTTTCTTTAATGAGATTTAAGGAGGTGTTCTACTGAAGAACAGCAAAACCACCTCCTGCACTGGGATGCCTTTTCCATTCCCAATTGTTTACCACTTCAGCCCTAGTCAACTGTGCAGAGATATTTTTATGAACTCATTAACTCAATAACTGAAAAGTGCAATGATTTCTTTTTGATTGAGTTACAATGTGCTATCAGAAAAACACAGTTACATTGTTCTTAAACTAATAAATGTTTTTGTATTTCTTTGTTTTGTGATCTTACAGACTCAACTCTTGGGAGTTTTACTTGCTGCTGCCTCAAATTTTCTAATTAGCATCTCTTTGAATATACAGGTATAATTTTTTTTTCCTCTTTATTTCACAGTTGTTTATATTTAGCAAGTAACTTGTGTTAGAATTTATAAATACCTTTTGCGATATTGTGCCCCAAACCAATTTTGACCAATTTAGTCTTGCTTCTACAATTAGGATGAAAGAATCAAAATAAATATTATAAATCATAAAAGAAATGGGAGATGCTGACCTTATAACTATCTTCCAGTGTTTTAAATACTCTTTAGGAAAACCAATAGTTCTGTGTTGCTATTTGAGACAGTTTCAACTGAATTATCTTTTAAAACAGCTTTTTCACCACTTAGTAACAATATCTTACAACTATGAATAATGACTTTTCCTACGTCTCAACGTTTATTTTTCACACTTGTATTAAATTGATAGACCAAATTTTATTATTCTCTCTCCTTTTTGCCCCATGCAGTTGGTTTTTCTACCTCTCTTCCCTCTAGCTGATTATCAGCAAAGAAATGGCCCTCCCTTTGCAATATATTTCAGCTGGATTATAAACAGCCTTCAATTAAATACCATCCACATGCATTACTATGCAAAGAAAGCAGACATCTGGAGAAGGAAGACTGCAGGAGAGCCTTCAAGCTCACTCTCCTGTGTTCACTGCACATCTCTTCAACCACACTATATCCTCAAGAGTTATTCTTACAATAATCTGGGGAGAAACTAGAGCTCAGGCTTCAGTTAAGAACTTGTCCTGTTTGATTTCCAGCAGAAATGTACATTCAATTGTATCTTTAGTGAACTTTTTGTGTTTGTAAAAATGGAACATGCAAAATCCTGATGTTACTGTGAATTGCTCATCTGTGGCTCGGGGAAGTTTGACTTAATTATGCTCTTTTTCTCCTTGGAGGTATAAACTTCTTTTCAGGATTTCATCCCCTGAACGTGTTCCACAGCATGAAGATGCAATAAAGTGCTGCATCCTCTCAACAAGAGGAATGACCGAGACTACAGTGTATCGCAGACATTACTGTTTGGCCCATACTCTGTAGTGTAGCCTGCATAATAGAATGGGACTACAAGGACAATATTTTACAACTTCCCTGAGGCTTTGCAGGGACAATTCCAAAATCAAATATCAAGTGAGGTGGAACAAAAAGTATTTTATCATCATTTATCCCTTGATAACTGTATCACTAGGTTTCCTACTTAAAGAAGACCCCTGTGAAGAGGCTAGTGGGGAATCTGAGAAAGGAAACAATAATCTGCAGAACCAATGTGGTGAATGTTGCATCCTTCTGAGTCATGATGCTTTCCCCATGGAAACTGCCTGAACTCTGTTTCAGAAGATCTATATGATCAATGTAAAATGATCTTGCTATATAGAAATTCTTGCTGTACAGCCAGAGAGAAGACAGTTACAGCATGTGTCAATTATACCTTATCCATATAACAAGAAGTGTTGATGAACTATTACTTGAGTATACAATATACCTATTGATGCAGCTATAGATGGTTTTCTTTAGGAAGATAATATATTACCTGAGATCATCTTCTAAGGTCAAACAGAAGAATGTAGCCAAATTCTAGATTCTACCTAATTAATTTAGAATCTTCCCTACAGCAAATGTGATTAAGTGTTGCTTTTTAAAATTTGAAATTGTATTTCTGGTAAAGATGCGTATCATGGAGCAGAAACACCATGTTGAGTGGTCCTCTTCTCTGAGTTAGTCACCACGGTTCTGATTCTGCCCCATTTTCTTCCTTTGAGTGTTTCCAGATTCACAACACAACTGCCGAGCTTTGCTTTGAGAGGTGTGCAGTGATAGCTAGGAAGCACTAGCCAGTATTCACTTACTGTTTTTCAGTTTTATTCAGAGGCCTAATTTTTTGGTCGTTTCCACCACGGCTAAGAAAGCACACATCTGAAGCAGTGCTAAGTTAACACAAAGCAGCGTGTCTGCAACAAGCTGGAAGTCACATTTAAAAGAAAACCTTGACACACCTGGAATTTGAAGCTGACAGTCCCCTTAATTATTCCACTTTTGTCAGACGTAAGAACACAATGGAAGTCTTTCTTTTCATTCTAGTTCCTAATAATTAATTTTCTAGAAGTGCGCTCATCTCCGACTGGCTCACCAAATAGAGCCGAAGCCCTGCTACACAAGCAAGCTGTGGTGTTGTGGGATTACCCTCCTGGTGCTTGGAGAAGTGGGCAATTTCACAGCCTATGGATTTGCCCCCATTGCCCTCGTCGCTCCACTGGGATGTGTCTCTGTCATAGGTGAGACGGTTTGCCATTTCTTGCTTGGGTGCATACTTTAATTGCATGCTTGTTTGTGACTAGAGGAATAATGCCACAGAAACTGCAGCAGGAATGTAAGAGGAAAATGTTAATGTTGTGGTTTGAAAAGAAATTATTCATATAGTTACATGAACTGACAGTTTAACACAAACCCTCTACTTAAGGCAAAGACTTTTTTCCATAGTTTTGTCTTTTGTGTCACTGTGTTCTGTTCATGCCAGTTGGTTGCCTGGTGCTGTACTGCCATTGACAGCTCTGCAAAATCCCAAAGTGGGAGGATGGAATCCTCCTAACTGCACAGAGCTATGGTCTGATCCTGAGTACCTACATGTTTTCTATGTCACTGTCACACCAAGTGGTTTTTGCTACCTGCACCATGTTGCCGTGGGCAAACGTGCTTGACTCTGCAGAGCAGGACAAAAAGGGCCTAGAAATTTCCTGAAATGTTGCTCATTTATTCCTTCATGTGCAGATTAATTGGTCTTTATCAGAATCATATCCTTAGGAGTCATTTGTTATGATCTTACTCTTTACATCGTGTGTTTTTTTTTTATAAAGTAACACATGTTTTAAAATATGTTACCGTGTTGTGCTAATACAAAGCTGAGTAGACATGGTAATTTTGTACAGAGGCTGTGAACACAGGAACATAGGGTGCAGCTGAATCCCTTAACTGAGCTGCTTCACATCCACAGCTAAAACATCCTGGGCTGAGATATCACAAAGCTGTGCATGACAAGTGATAACATTTCATAGTCTGTCTCTAGCTACCAAGATTCATGCTTGGAAGCAACATTGCAGTGAGTGATTCTGAATGGGAAGGTAGAAAAGATAAATTATCTTCCCAGTGGACTGCCCAGCTGTAGTAGAAGGGGGCAGCCAGCCATATATGTGTGCAATTTAGCAAGGAGATAGTGGGGGGAACGAAACTGCAGGCATTTTACTCTAACTTTTAGTGTTAAAGTATTGCAGAATTTTGGAGAACGAGATATTAAACCACAGTGGTTCACCATTGTAGGAAAGATTTTTTTCAAATAAAAGGATGAGATATTACCTGAGAAGAAAATATAAATTAATATGACATATCCCAGTGTGATTTTGGTGGCAGTAGTTATATCTTTTAAAATTGTAGACATTTCCAGATGTCTCTGGACCTAAAGGGACATTGACCAATGTAATTTCTTGCCCAAACTAAAAAAAAAATCAGAAATGAGAAACCAGAAAGAAGAAGTGAAAAACAGTGGGAAAGGAGAAAAAAAAAAATCCATTGATTATTTAACTGTTACAAAGAAGAGGTCACATTTAGGGTTGATTTTTATCGGGGCAGATTCTTTCGTTTTTACTTTTGCAATATGCAAATAAATGTTGCATCTGTTTGCTATGTTCTGCATTTCCTCTTACTTGCAACAAATACCAAGCAAACACTTCCCTAACTGATATATCTTATCGAATTTCTAGTCTGCTTTTTTTTTTTTTCCCCTCTTTTTTTTTTTTCTTTACTGACCCAAAATGTATCTCCTAGAAGACCCCAGGAGGCACTTTAATATCCTATATTCAATTTCCATGTATCAGCTGACTGTATCCATTTCATAGCCCAAACAATACTAGTATCTGAAATTTTATTTAGTCTAGCAAACATTCCCTTAAGGAAGGGAAAGTAAAAATGATGTCGACAGCCAATTACAACAATAAATTCCCAGTAACACTTCCTATCACTAGATACTTTCCTGTCTTCTGAAATTCAAGCCAGAGAGAGAGGACATCCTTTTCATTTTAGAAGAGTTCATCATTTAGGGTAATGACAAACTTACTAAAACACATGTGCATCATTTGCTAACAACTGGCCAAAGGATAGTTTAATCATCGAGTCTTCCAACTGAAAAGATCAGGAAAAAATTTTCTCATTAAGTTGTGACCTCTTTTAGATGATGGAGGATGGACTTTGCAAAGTGTAGTTGGCAGTTGTTTTGAGGTGTTGGTGAATGTGTGTCTTTCATAAGTTAATTTTTTAACTGAAGAAATTAACTGCTTGATAACAAACTCCAAATGTATGTCTGAACCCTAAGTCCACCCTTCTGATGAACTTTTTTTAACAAGTTCGGTGTCAACACCCCACATTGTAAGAGCTGTCTCTCACTGATATTGGGGACTCTGTACTACAATGCACTGAGAGGAAATGTGATTTGCAGTATGCCCTGTCATCTGTGGGATTCTATGAAGATCTCAGTCACTAAGTCTGTACAGAAAGTGTACTTTTCTTGGAAACCAAGGTTTTGGAGGAGGATAAGGCAGACTGGAGGCTGCCCAGAATCGATTTGGGCTGTACCCATCATATGTATCCAGACCTCTGAGATGCAAAGTATCCTGGATCTTAAAATAGATGGAGCCAACATCTATTTTGCTGTGCTACCACATTTAACTGCTTCCAACTAAATTTTGCACTTAAGCCGGCATCAATTAAATAGTGAAAAGCTTGTGTCTCATTCTCTTGAGCTGGGTGCTTCTCATGGCTGGTTTTATAAAGAATCCAGTACCACAGACCATGAATTGGCATGATTTTAATTTTTTTTTTTTTCAGAATTAAGCTACAAAGACTATATTTTCCTTCTTACACAGTGGAAGTATTTCTGTGTGTGGTTGCAATGATGCAAGCTCTACATCTGTTCAGGGTTTTAAATAGTTTGAGAAGACAGCAGTTGTTTTCTTCAAGAGGAGAAATTGGTAAATTTTTAATTTTAAAGTGGAGGAGTAATGCATGTTTGATGTGATTATTAAAAAGCTTTTTATACTTAAAAAATTTCAAACCATGTTTTACATGTAGCTTGGGTAATTTTAGGCTGCTGTGGTTTTTAGCTCATTGTCTTGCTTTTGCTGCATAAATAACTGGAAGGTGGGGGAAGAGGGGAGGCCAGTGGTATAAGAGATTATTTCTGCTGCAGATTTTTGTCATTCTGTAGAGAATTGTTTTACACTTAACTCACTTAGACTAACATTGTTGAGATCCCTTTGCATTTTTATATGCTCCTTCTAAATAGCTGTGAGGCAAGAAATTGCTTTAGGCTTTGAAAATTGGTATCTCTGATGGTGCTTTAGGAAAAAGTTTCTCAGATACTCTCACAGAAATGGATTTCTCCCACTGACTGTAATGTAACATCTTTGTGGTCTAAGAATTTGGAATTTTGAGGACACTATTACTATTGAGAGCCAGAAAACATTTACCACACTATGCCTTAAAATAATTTATACGTACTTATCTAGAAGATTCAACAAAAGATGCAGCTTTCCTCTGCAGTGTGTAGGTAAGCTCACCTTAGTGATCTCTCTTTTGAGCAATTCATCGGACATTTGGCTTGTGTTTTTTATTAGCATATTGGCATTAAGGATGGGGGAAAATGTTTTCTGTTTTATCCACCACTTTTCCAGTACAAATGCTTAAAGTTGTTAGAAATGTTACACAAGACAGCTATCGAGAGATCATGCACCAACTGACTAAATTCTGTAATATCTTCCTCTATATTCAGTGCATCATTAATATTTGTCATATAAACTAAAAATAGGTTTGAGTAGCTAATTATATGTGATGAATTTGTTTCTAGATGTCTTGGACAGAGCTATCTCTCTGTTCATCTCTGACTGTGCACACAGGTAGCCTTTAAGTTTCTCCACTTTTGTGTTAATCCTCTCTGACACAAAGCTCTGGCCCTGAAGGAGATCAAGGTTCCACCAGGTGTAAATGCATCCGTCCTCCTTATATCTGAATCCTCTCCCCCATATACCTCAAAATGACCCACATTTGAGCAGCAGACTGGTTTTCCTGCCCTCCCCTTGAGTGAGACAGTAAAAGATGTCAGGCGGGACAAGATAAGGACGTTTCAAGCTAATAGTCTCAGGGCAATGTGATTCTTGGTCTTGAATTGACTGTAAGCAGACTCTGCTGTGGAGATGTTACTAGGTTCATTCAAAAAACAGCTGTGATTTTTCTATCAGTGACTGCAGAGTGCACATGGATGGACTTGCTTGTCCTTGTGCTTTGTGCACAAACATTAAGAACTGCCTGTGCTTCCTGTCCTTCTGTCCCCCTTGGTAGCCCTTTACATGAGAGACAGAGAGATTTTAGTCTACTATAAGGATGTGAGCACAGCTCCTATCTTCAAACTAGCTTCTTTCCTTCTGAATGTGCTTAGTGAAATGCTTGGGCACATTTAATTTTTTTTCCACACTATCCTTCAGCTAAATCACATTAATCTCAAGACTGCCAACGTCATCAGTTCAGCCTTTTATCTTATCTTTTTCGTATGCAACCTCTGGAATCCTCTCTGCAAATACTGGTACTTGACCAGTAGACCTGTTCCTCATGCTCTGCATCGTTAACCTCCTGCTTATTTGAGCTACAGTGATCGAATGTACTACCTCATCACCTCTCCAGATCTTTCTGACTGTGGGTCAGAGTACAATAGCCAATGTAAACAGTAGTCTTTGAATCAGGGCTATTATACCTCCTTTGGTATTTCATGAAAATTACCAATTAAATGGGTGCAAAATGGGTGCAAAATACGTGTTTTTTAATGCCTTTACCTGACCGAACCAGTTAAGTGTAACAGAAAGAGGCGAATGTTAAATTCTGTGGGTTTATTGGAAAACTGTTGGACAAGATAGAAGCAGTAAAAGTAGCCTATGCCTTTATGAGGCGAGTACTAGTCTATTTAAAGTAGTACATAAAATTTACTTAAGAACTGAAAAGAGGAAAAGGAAAGACATATTAATATTTGAGGTTCTAAACAGTTATGAAAGGATTATTTAGTGTAAGACCTGACAATAAAATAGAGGTAAAAACTCTTTCATTTGAGTTTTTAGGCTGTATGGAATAAAATACAGAAAATATACTCTACAGATCAGCATGTATTTCCTATCTTTAACTTCTCCTGTTGTGTATTTCTTAAAGAAACAATGAAGAAGCAATCCTAACTGCAGGTTTCATGTCTCAGAGGGAGAGGAGTTGTTCTGTGAACTGGATTCTCACCATTCAGTGTCTGCTAGTGGCAGAACCCACATATCACACTACTTTTTATTTCTATTTATGCTGGAGAAAACTTACATATGGAGATAATTGTAAATGATCACTCTCCTAAGAGAATAAGCAGCTGACTAAACTATGTGTAGCACCATTACAGCTCTCCCTTAAGGCACTTAATTGCATGTCATGCAGAAAATGGACACTTTGTACTGGTTTTTCAATTTAAATTGAAATTCACATGCTGCAGTGAATATATATTAATTCAATATACAGTGAATATACATTCAGTAATGAATACAAAGCCTATTTCATGCTGTTGTATGAGAAGATGTTGTTGATGTTTCAACATACTAGTTAAGCTTCTGAACAAACTCTCATTTTCTCCCCAATAGTTTTCATTTATCATGATTCTCATGTAGTACTAAGTCATACTGTTGATCATTTGAAATACTAACTCTGTATTTCCAAATTTAAGAGTTTCATGAGCTTTCAGAAAGACTGTCATACAGACACAGATATTTTCTTGGAAATTTGTGGATGTTGATATAAGCATGACACAATCAAGGTTGAAATAAACTCAAGGATTTCACTAGGATATATTGAGTCTGTAATATTTAATCCTTAACAGATCATCTCCAAGATTTTGTCCCTTCTCTTGATCTAACAGGCTATTTGCCACTGTTCTGAATAGGAGTAGGATCTATGCCTAGTTTTAAAAGTTTCAACTTAATAATTATTTTGAAAGCTAAAAATGTTCTGACTCACCCAAATGTATATAAGCTTTGTCAGAAGACCAGGGATGCCATCTTTGCTTCAATGACTTACAGTTCAGCCTTAGAATTGTGCATGTGTTGTATCAATAAAATCAGTGGTTCAAAAGCAAAGAGGCTTCAGAACAATGGTAAATCACTTGTTTTATTGCTAAGCTGTTGTCAGTTTACACTTTGACACAGTTTTTTGTTTGCATTTCAGTATTGTGCTCTATTGCTGACCAATTAAAAAAAAAACAGGAGTCTGTTCCTCATTCTGACATAGATATCAATCTTTATAGCTGTCTATTTATTTAAAACAAAAACCAAACCAAACAGCCAAACAAATGAACAGTTGCAAAGACACATTAACACTTTTCCTCACAGCAATTGCCCAGGTTCCTTGGTCTGTTTATCCATGGAGTTGAAGAAGTTGAACATAATGTTCAGTAATTTATTTCCCACACCAGTACAGTGGTGTAGGAGGAGGAGCACAGCTTCTGTGACAGAGGGGGAACAGGAAGACCGTGGTGTGGCAAATGGAAAAATGAGTCTGGGTAATAGGAAGTTAGATGCAGCAGTGATGGGTTGAAGTCATGGTGAAGGGAAAGTGGGCTAGGAAGTGTGGGAGTGTAACATCACTGTTAGTGAAAAGAAATGGGGAGATGGGAGGCAGCTCACCTGTGGTCTGAGGGATAATGGGAAGCAAGTGGAAAGTCTGAGAAACTGAGGACAGGGCTTTCAGCAGGGCTGCGTTTAGGAGATAAATTTAGGATGCAATAAGAGCTTTAACTTCTATAGCTGGTAGGCTTAGCTGTGACCTCTGGATGCCCACTTACTTTTCTTCCTAGGATATAACATGTTAGAAGGAACTCCAGGAAGTCCCCAAGCTAATCTCCTACTCACAGCAGGGTTAACTTGGGGGCCACTGGGCAGAGAGGAGATGGTGGGAGAAATGTGTTGGGCATCTAGCACTTTGTTTTAAACTGTCTTTTCTGGAAGATTTAATGTCTTAAGCATCTAAATGCAGCTGAGACTGTAAGCCAGAGCCCAAAGCAGTTAAGAAAGATGAGCAGTACAACTGTTAGGGCTGTACATTTCTCACTGTGCTCCTGGGGTACACTTTAGTGCCTGCCATTTGTCTTGGTGGCCAGCAAAACCTGCAAAGCCAGCAGAAGGCAAAATGTGAAAAAGCAAGCCTGCTCAGAGTGCAAGGGCGCAGAGGCTCCCTTCATACTTCTCCTCCCCTGGCCCATCACTTCTAGCAAGCCACTGTCCACATCAAGACAAACTGCCCATGCTTTCTTTGAATTAACCTGGTTCAAATCCACCCCACAAATTGAAGCACATAAAAGACTCTTTAAAAGACTCTTGAAAAATATGAAAGACTCGTAAAAGACTCTTTAAAAATCAAACTTATGGAGCTTAAAACCCCCAAATTTAATAAAATGAAATTAAAATATTGTGTTAGCAAGAGTGTTATAACAAGGTGCTGTCTTGACTCTGCTAGTGTAACTTGCTTAAAATTCAGCCAGAGTTTGCCAGGCTTGTATGTGCTCTAGCATCTCATCAGGTCTGTGTAACTGTTATCGACTTCTTTGCTTAGATTTACCCCATTTACTTTTCTTCTTCACTTGAATGCATATGAAGTGTTGGTGGCTTGTGCAGGGACAGTTGCCTTTTGTGTTGGTCTCTCCTGGATCTCTCTCTCTCCTTACCTTGGTGTTGCCTCTCACCTCCTGTTTCAGTTTTTCCTCCAATCCCAGATGGTCTAATGTATGTTCTTAAAACCTCTCCTGTTTTTAGATTCCTCTACATATAACACATCATAAAAAGCATTAATTATACATACATTCTGTTAAGCTCATGATCTCTTGTGCATTACCAGATATCTCTGGAGAAAGAGCTTGATGCATTTGAATGCATTATTAAAGCAGATGACAGGCTGAGTGACAAGTCTCATTATCTGGCTGCATTCCAGTACCTCCCAGTGCCTACTGCCAGCCTCAGAGACTGTGATTCCCCCAAGCTGACATTTGTCATCTCCAGAGAAGTAGACAGTGGAAGCTGTGGCATAACTCACCTCATCCTAGATTGGATGACAACACTGGAATCGAACCCTAGATTATATTTAATAAGTCTCCACTGAATGCAGAGAGCCCAGACAGTGAGGTGCTCAAAACACCCAAAAAAATTTTCAAAATCACTGAGACATCATTTCATTAGCAACGGGTCTTTGCTGTGACAGTGACTGCATAGGTGGGTGGGCTGAGATGGGGTTTGGGAGAGCTATGACAGCAGGGAGACAGGGCATTAATTAATTCCTGCACTATCTTGGGTTGATGCTGCTTCTTTCCTGTCTTTTGTCCTCTCTCTTTTCTAAATCTAGGTAGCTCTGCTATTGCCAGTGTTGCCTGGATACCCGTGTCTTTTCTCCAGCAAAGCTGTCACTGAATCATTGAATAAATAAAAGTGTGTCAGGCAGCTTATTTTCAGCGAGGCATTTTTAGTTCAAGATTCTTTTATTGTACTTATTCTTTTGCATAAATCTTCATCAGTCTTGATATAGTTCATATTTATGACTTCTGCTATGTCTGATTTGTTACTGCCTGGATAACAGAGACATGATGCTGATTTCCAGTTCTTCATTTACCTCTTGATATGAACCTCTCAATATGAACCTCTCTAGCTTTATCTGGAGTACATCTACTAACTAACCAGAAATTAAGTTTTCCATCAGAACAATAATGAGGTAAGGATGGTTGCAAAAAGTTCAACAGTTCTTTCAAGAGTAAACAGAGGTTTTCATGCTGTAGGCAGGAACAGAGCTCTTATAACAGCATCCAATGATTTAGGTTCAGTGTGTCCCTTCACCGTCTCTCCTGGGCAGAGCCTTTCTCTGAGGTTTCCAAATTATTCTAAGATTACTAATACACTTCACCCAAAGACCTTTCCTCATATTTTTTTATATAGGAGCTATTCAGCCTCTTTTTCTTCTCCTTATAGGTAGATGCTCTAATGTTGTATGCTGGCAGAGTCATCTCTCACAGGTGCCCAACAGTCCCATCCATTTTAAATCCAAACCCCTTCTTCCCTTTCTAGCATGTGTCCACACTGGGCTGCTAAACAGAGATCCTGGCCTGACTGCTACTGCTGCTCACTCACTCACTGCTCCTGTCCCCAAGAGGCAGGGCTGAGAGCTGACAGAGAGGAAAGAGCTGAATGGGGGAAAGAGTTGCCCGGGGAACAGTAACTCATTTCCAGGATACACGTCCAAGTTTCTAGTCACCTAGAAGACCGTGGGCAGTGTTATATGTCCTTTTTTGCAGACTTCATGACCACTCTCTTAGTTTCCACCGAATAGAATGTGTTTGCAGTGCCTTTCTCCTTCTCAATTGTACTGCTGCTACTTCAGTTATAAGCCTCCAATACACTGAAGTCTAAAGAAGCAGAATTTTACCCCTCTATGAGGCAATTTGCCTAGAGCAAGTCCCTATAGTGAACTTGTAGCAAATTGGAGAGTGAAACAGTAAGGCTGATTGGTACTCTGCTTTCCTGACACTTCCACATAGGACTGAATCAGAGCAGTTTCAGCAGTGTCTGTGTGGGAAATGGGAAAGGTATCGCATCTCTTCAACCACGTAAGAGCCTGCTGGATATATTTAAAATCTTGCAGAAACTGAGGGTCGGTTAGTTGCTGGAATGAACTCTTGGCTGGTTACATCATGGTATGGTGCAAGAGCAACAGCCATGAGATGCGTTTAAACTTGGCCCAGAGAAGTTTTTTTGCTCTAGCACTTAGTATTAAAAAACATATTAAAAAAAAACACCAAAAATCTTTATATTTCTGTTCTAGGTAGTGCATTTATTTCTGTCTTATTCCTGAAGAGGACCATGAGGGCTGCTGATATATTGGGTAAGTAAGCATTTGCTAATATGGACATGTGTGCCGCCATATGCTTAGCAAGCTGTAGCTCTCACGCAGCCCCCCACCTTCACACTCCCACTTTTCCGAGCAAGTGTTACAAGGCAGATACTTTCAAACTTGGGAAGAGGTGACAAAGAGAGAGAGAATCTTCAATGCATGTGGAAAAGACTACATTCCCAAATCCTCTGCTTTTACAACCATAACTCATTCCTTATGTGTTCTTATTGCTCACATTTCTTTTCTTTGTCTATTTTTGCCTCTGAGGTAGTATTTAGTATTATCTTTATGAGTACAACACGATTTTAATAAAACAATGAAGTTATTGAGTTATTCAAATATAGGACTTTTTTTTCCTTACTGCATACACATTGCAAAAATATTCAAGCTCAATTAAAAGTGACAACTTCCCTTTTGGTATTAATTTTATCACTTCAAAGGACAAATAGTCGTGTCAAACATTTTGTTGGGAAACATGGTCTTCACTGTAAAAGCATGTCAACATTTTGTCTATCTCCAAGATTTTTGTGTATAAAAACTGCCCAACTTGAACACAATAACGGTGAGATACCAGCATATCTCAGAGTTTGGGTTTTACACCAAGCCATCTCAATTGGGACAGTGTCCCTGATGTTGCTATAGGGCACCTGATATTGCTGTGGGGTTCTTAACAGCTAGGCTTGATGGTCCATGCTATAATGAGAACATTTCATCTGTTCTCACGAATGTTTTAGAGAGATATGTTCAATATTGTTCCAGGAGTACTATATAAATACATATATGCATAAGTATTTAGGTTTGAGATCCAACTTTGCCAGCTCAGCTGCTACATTCAAAATTCCCCCCCTCCCTTGACTGATCATGTTTCCCTCATGGCCTTATACATTGTGTGTTGCTTTAACTAGTGTTCAGCACTGATTTATTTTATTTCTGCGAGTTTGATTTTGCAAGAAGATTTTAACAATGTTTCTACATTCCATAGGAATGAGCTGTATGATGGGAAATATGGTGATGTTTCTGCAAGCACATAAATATAGAACAGCACTGCTGCTTTTCTAATGGAACTGAGTGCGATAGCAGTGCCAGGAAAGCCCTCCGGATGTGCTTTGTTTTGTATTCCTGAGCCTTGTATTCCACACCAATTCATAGCTTTGCCAAGAATTTTAAAGATGACTTGAAAAATAAAAAATTGATTAGCTAATATCTTCCTTAATCCGAAACAGTTTATGAGCTCAGGATCGGCTCACTTCTATCTTGATACCTCAGTGAACATCTGTGTGTGTCAGCTGGCTGTCCACAAGACAGAACTTCCAGATTTTTATTAAAAGCATAGTAGTGCAAGTCCAACTTTGAAAAAGGGGCCTTGGCAACCTAATGGCTGAATAGTCTTTTGCAAATCAACCTTTTATAAAACAGTTCATAGGTCTGCAAATGCAACAGGGAGCAGCCAAAATGTTGGCTTCATGACAATTTCACATAAGCATTGGACTGGAATATATGTGTTGCACCTAATGTTTCCAGGGCAAGTCTATAGCTGGTGCAGATCTTTGTGGCCACACTGACTTTTGGGGAGTTATGTTTATTTATACTGATTAATAATCTAGCTGTCTGCCTCAGTAAGCAGCTTGTCCTTTCAGTTTAGGATAAGTTTATGTGACCTGCCGTGTGCCTGTGAGAAATACAAAGGATCCATTCTCCTTTGTCATGCACTTGGTATTAGAATTGAGAATATTTGAAAATGTATTGCTGATTTGGAACTCTAATTCATGAGGCTTTACTGACAGCTCTTTTCATGTTTCAAAAATCCTTTGAGTCTTTAATAGAAATTACACTAGATAAGACCATAAATGTGAGGCGACGCAATTACCTAAGCCCAGATCTGATTAAATGGACTTAAATCTTCTTCCAGAAACTATTTCTTGATCAGCTGGAGAGCAGGAATGACCATGTTACCAAACATTGTAGTACCAAAATAATGTGTACTTTTGTTTAAAGGAGCAACATTGACAGTAACAGGGACATACTTGTTGGTGACGTTTGCTCCAAGTGTACCCCAAGAGCTCACAGCAAGAAGAGTGCAGAATTATTTAGTGAGCTGGCCTTTTTTGGTATATTTGGTGAGTATATAGTTCATACTACTCCCTAAATCAGAAAAACTGGGATTACTGGGATTTTTGCAGCATTATGAATTAGTGGCTGAAATACTGCTCCTGAAGCTAAACTGTCTGATTTTCATAGGAGAGAGCAAGCAAGCCTCTGGGTCATCACCCCAGTCCCCAAGCTGAAAATATGCTGAACTAAAAGATATCTTTTGAACAATGTGCCAGGGGAAACAAATATTTGTGTGGGATCAACAAGAATGGAAAGATTTGGGGATTTAGTGGGCTTGAGGGAAAACCAAAGTATTGGCACGCTTATATTGCCTGTGTATGTGTTTATGCCACACTGTCTGCATGTACATCTAAGTTACAGTGCTTTTCTCAAATGTAGTGAACTTGTGCTTTTAAAAATCAGGCTATGTGTGGTCCTGTTTTTTTTCTTTCATATCACTCTATTTTATCCTCATATTGTTATGCGTGGGTGAAAGAAGCATTAATATAGAGTTGGGACATGGAGAGGCAGCCTTCTTCACTGACACTCAAGTTAATCTGAACCCAAGTTTGAATTCAGATACAAAAATACCATTTTGATTAAAGTATCGGTATACAAACTTCAAATACCATATGTCTTCTTTGATGTATTTAATTAGCATCAGGAAAAAAACCAGAGTGGGTAGGAGGAATTTCTCTCTCTTTTCCTTTGGAATGCTGAAAATTTATTCCTCCAGCTGAATGTAAAAGATGCAATATAAGGACTTCAGAAGCAGTTGCTTTTTTCTCAGCACTCACTTGGGTTAGATTACTAATGTCCAGGCTTTTATCAGTAAGAAGCTCAGCTAGAAAGCCACTGAGTAGATAGTTAAGGACCTTACTTACTCTTTTAGCCAATGTGCAGACTTTACATACATCCAACTGTCCATGAGATTACTGATAAAGCAGAAAGTAAATGCTGCCACTAAAAATGTTTATCCTGTTGCTTATTTTTTGGTGCATTTTAAAAGCTCCTGAAAGGTGATACAGCTCAATGGAAAAAATCATTATTGTGCTGCATAAATCACACCATGCAATTTCAAGCAGGCAGTAGAGAGGCTTTTGAAGGTAATATCCTAGAGTTTTGGGGTACTCGGTAAAGATAGCTTCAGCCCCAGTTAGGGCTGCAGGAAATCTATGTAATCAGCAGAGGGAGAGGGTCTTCTTTAAGATGGTGTTTGGTGCTCACTGGAGCACCCTCTCTCCTCCTCACTGAATAACCCATGCAGTTCCACCTGTAGATACTAAAACAATCTGTCATTTAAGGCATTGATTTTAGATTGCCAGCTCACTCCTTTGTGTACAGGAGGTGGAGGGAAAAAATTCCTCATCCATGCCCAGTAACACCAGAAATTTCTGTGCCATTTGCAGTTCAGCTTTCCTTAAAACTATTAGGTTGTTGGAAAAAGGCTTTTTCCCATCTGAGGACTTTTTTTACTTTGATTAACAAAAAAGTTAGCCAGAATACCATTAGATGCTTAGGAAGACAGTGACTCATTCTTCTTAGGATACATGAGGAGGTGGTAGGTAACCTCTAGAATTTTCTTACTCCTCTTCTCTCTTCTCTGCCTCAGCCAGCATCCAATTCTGTGTCTACAGCATGCATTGCAGGAAAGAATGAACCAAGCACACATAAAATGTTGTTGACTTAACATATCAAGCTTGATTTGTTCCTTCTGCTCCCTGGATTCATCTGTTTTAAGCTTCCTCCATCCTAAGAAGAGGGAGGAGTGAAAGGCTCCACAAGAGACTCTGAGATACCAGCCTGATTATCCTCTTATGCTGCTGATAGTTCAAACAAATCCTACTGTAAACATTTACTTTGGGTAGGGAACTAGCTCTTCCTAATTGTTTGTAAAATGCCTAGCACAGGTTGGCTGCTGAGATATAAAAAAGCACAACAGAATTTGCTGAGTTTCCTGTATAAATATATAGCAAGGAGACAGTACAGCAGTACAATGCAGTCCAATGACCTTTCTAAAAGTAGGACCAAAGTGTGATCTGCTGAGAAATACAAAGCCCCAATGGTACAAAATTCTGGCATCAGAGGCGTTTTGCAGAAATAGCCTCTAATTCCCACTTGAGACAACTTTGAGACACCTTCTGAGACTTTGCAGTAGCATAATCATGTCTGAGGAAGAATTACTGTCCTAGCTTGCTTTTTTTTTTTCCTCTTTTGCTTGTGTGCACTTTGAGTCACTACCAAAAACATCCATTATAGATGAAGCTCTTAGGTTTCCCTAAACAGAAGCATGGTGAGCATTGGGTTGTTAATATTTAGTCTCTGTAAAATCAGATTCAAAGTATTTCTGCTTTTCCTTCTAAGTGCCTAGAAGACCCTTGTGGTTCATCATTCCCATTGCTGTATATCCCAGAAAAAACATTGAGGCAGACAATGCTCTATTTTGTTTTGGTGCCTTCTGGTAATGCTTAGAAATATGGAAAACATCATCAATATAAAAAAAATGTTGATGAGATGTGGGCTTCAGGAGACTTCAGTAGAGATTAGTTACAATAGTGAAAATGATTGTAAGCAGGTCAAGTTCCTTCAGTTCCTCTGAACAGAGTATGTGAAGCTGATATAATCTATGCACTTCCTATTCCTGGAGTTTGTATCTAACACTACCGCAGCTATCAACTATGAGAGCAAGCACTATTTTGGGTGATTCTCAGGAGACAATCGTAAGCAGTGGCTGGGGCACCCCTGGGAGGGTCCTAGTCTGTGTGAGGTCCTGTTAGGAGCCATGCACTCTGCTTGCAGCATTACTCAGTGTGATGGCCTCTCCCTTGTCTTGTGATTAAATGTGGCCTGTTGATAGGTCACCAAAAAGCAGAGAACCACGGAAGAATAGTTTGGCTGCTGGGCAGCACAAGGTGAGAACTAATTGCTGGAATTTCATACTTAGTGTGTGAGATTTAACAGAGCTGAGTAATCTTAAATAACAGTTCTGAAAAGCAAGCAACATCTTTCTCCCCAGGTTTAGTCACAGGACTGCCTTCTGTGGCCCCACACTGCTGCTGCTGCACTCTGGGCTTCTCCAGGAGCAGAAGCAGCCAGGCACTCAGACCTGTGCATCCATTCCAGAGTTGCCATGAGGGTTTCTTTTATGTCCTTTTGATGATTTTACTTTTTTAATTTGAAATCTAAGTGACAGGACAGATGATGGTGCTTCCCTCTATTGGCATTGTGATTTAAGTTGTCAATGGGATATTAAGTGAATCAATATCTGAGCTGGTAGATGGCTGCCTACAGTGAGGCTGTCTCATGGGTTTCTACACACTCTGTGGCAACCAGACCAAGGGTCTGGGAGAGGTGATGATTGCTCAGGTTTACACTCAGGGGGAAGCAGATCTCACAGTGCTGTGTCACCTGGTGCCATAACCCCATCCCAGTCACACCATCCTGTCTGCCAGTCTAGAACTGATGAGTCCTTGAAGAGGATACCTGAACATCTCTGGAACTTCTTAGCCTGGGTACCTATCCATGTAGGGAGTATTTATTTAGCATAGCTTTCTTCTATTACCAATTGTTCATTGTCAAAACAGCTATTTGGAGGCTGTTGTAGCTGCAGCCTGACAATGCAATATTCCCCTCTGGCCCTAAGCTGTGTTTGCCATTGGCACAAAGAGCAAAGCCGCTACCTTTACTTCTCCTCTTGAGTTCTCACAAAACCTTGTCACAGTTTTCCACAGGGAGGCCAAGATGAACTCACTTGTCTGCAGGTCTTAACCTGATGTCTGCCTTGATTCCTGATGTAGACATACCCAATGTTACACTGTTGAATAAAGCTGGGGAGGCTGGGCAAGTTACTGTGGGAGTGAGGCAAAAGCATTGTTTCTACCAGCAGTTGGCACAGCTTTCACCTCTGGATGCAAGCCTCGTGGGGAGGGATGTCACTCTGGAGGGAGATCAGCATTTCACAAGAAATTGCAAAGATTTAAAGGAAGGATTAGTCCAGGAATGCCTTTTTTTTTATTTTAGCCAACAGCAAAATTCTTTATTGTGATCGACACAGGTAAAGAAACCACCAAAACTATTTGCTTCTTTGGTTTTTTAATCTTGTGACAAAATATTTGATGTTTTTTAAACAAAGGGGACATAAAATCCAAATTAGTGTTTTTAGTCTTCTGAAATGCAGTTGCCTCTCAGTTGTCTTTGGGAGCAAGGGATCAGCATGAAGGTAAATAAAAAATGAGTTAAAGCATAATTATGTTCTGTTCATATTTTTGAACACTACTAAACTGGGGAAAGTGTGACTGTGGCAGAGAATTTTAGTAACTGGATATAACTGATGACTGCTTTCCTGCTGCAGCCACTCTCCAAAATGAGAAATCAGTTATGTTACATTATATAACCACTGCTAATAACTGTTCAGCTGCTGCTTTGGAAATTTCATCAGTGCAGCACCCAGGTATTTTTTAATCTAATGCTGCCTTATGGCAACTGCTGCTTTAAAAGTAGAGTGGCATTATAATACCTAAAATTGTATATTGGTGACAAAATAAAGGAGAGAGACATGAGTTTTTTCTATTACTTGTTTTCTTTGCAAAAAAATGATAATGATAATAACCAGATTCAGGGATGATAGTAATCTCATTTTCTCTCTTATTTCCTCTATTTTATTACTTTCTAACATGGACTTCTCTCTTGTCATGCTGTCTCTAAGGCTACCAGGCCTCTGAGCCCCATCAGTGCAGAGGTCCATCATCTCTGTTTTCATATGTCTTCTGGGCTTCACAGAAGTTTTTAGGCTCCTGCATGTGCTGTTTTCTTTAGGCACAGAGGGATATTTGGGCAAGGTGTGTAGGAGGGAGAATACCCATACTTCTGAGATGGCAAAAGAGTTACTAAAGGAATATGCAAAGAGACACACTTGTAAACAGCAAGTCAGTAAATTTAACTGTCTGTCATTTAGCTGTCAGATGTTGTTCAAGGAGCAAGTTTGGACCATGCAGCTTCAGCAGCTGTAGATGTCCTGCAGTGTGGTCTGCTAGTGTGTCATTGAGCTTTTCAAGGTATGCTCCTGACAGGTACCTGTAATTTGAGATCCACCACATAAAAGAAATGTTTTCCTCCTTAGGATGTATGACAGAAAGTTTAAACAAAAAGAGAGTGTATGGAGGGGATTTTTTTAGAAGGACTGGGGAGAAGGGCAAAGAGTATAGCAAACATCATCTTGCCTGTCACAAAGAGTGACATCAAGAATACCATAGCTAGAAGGAGATACTGTTCTTCTTTCAGGTAAGTACTTTACTCGATAGGAAGTGTAAACAGAGTTTCTGGAAGAATTATTACCAATAAACATGAATGTCTTTGCTTTCACTTTAAAAATGTCTTCTCAGTGCTATCAGTGACAAAATATAGCCAGAAGTGCAAAATGAAAACCTGAAGAAATAATAAGTGCTCAAAGTTTAACTTTTCCTGTAATAGGAAAGAAAAATGACAAAATTTTTTTGATAGCTCAGTCAACTGGCAATAAGGCTAGTTTTTAGCAGAAGCTTAATAAAATAATTCTCCTTTGAATGATTAGAGCAGACAAAATACGTGTGACATCTCAAAGATTCAGAATTAAGCATTTATGACATATTATCTCAGCTCTAACTTTCTTCCCTTTTATTTTCAGATCTTAGAAATTATAATATTCTGCATTCTCCTCTATTTTTACAAAAGAAAGGCTGTGAAACACATTGTGGTCTTGTTAACGATGATAGCACTACTGGGTAAGAATATTTTATTCACTTTAATGTTCCTGTCTGTTATTTGATAATTCCTTGTCACTCAGTCTCCCCAGCTAGTTTAGATTAGGGCTGTTTCAATGCAGTATGCTGAAAAAGAATTGTTGAAAATTTCATGTGATTCTTACTGTGGTCTCTTTTTGCAGAGAAAAGCTGATTATGAAACACCATTTCTATGCTTAATGCTGGGACTATTTCCTTTGACGGATTTCCTGAAATTAATATGCTCTGTGCAGTGGTATTTTGAAGCTTTTTATATATAACATTTCAGCTTTAGATCTTGAGAAAGTGAACTATTTGAAACTGTTTAAGGGAGCTGGCTAGCTGTGTAAATCAGTTCTTTAAAAGAGAACAGTTTAAGACCTTGTAAGCACTCTGTAAACAAATGCAGAGATATGCTGTGATTGTACAGAAACTTTGAATTATTTATGCTTGCTTGCATATGCAACATCCCATATATTACCACCTTTCCAGCAGCAACAAGAACTCAGTGCCACCGAAGTTTGTCTTCTGATTGTTGTTGCTATAATCAGTACCAGGGGAATAAGGGAGATAATTTCATCAGGCAGTTTTCAACAAAGTTAAACTTGGATCTGTTTTGAAAAATGTCAGGAGGCTATTGCTAAAGCTCCACCACTTGCATGCACATATTAAGAATTTGTCACCACTCTGTGTCTTCTCTCATCTTTGTCTTGTTACTTCTTCATGGAACCCTG
Organism: Urocolius indicus; assembly: GCA_013401255.1. NCBI lineage: Eukaryota > Metazoa > Chordata > Aves > Coliiformes > Coliidae > Urocolius > Urocolius indicus. The sequence goes on along the minus strand of WBNH01008443.1, from coordinate 15,179 downwards.
ATGAGACACCACATTTCTTTGGTTGCAGCAAAAGATGCTTGAACTGTGCCACTGAAGTCAGTGGTTATATTTCCACTGAGTTCAGTGGGTGGATGTATCAGTCTACAAAGAATTATAAAACACATTTCTAGTGGAGCTGGCCAGGAGCGTTTCAATGAAACAGAATTTCACTGAATTTTGCCAGTTACACAAGTTGGATTTAGCTGAATGTGAAAAATTGTCACAGACAGTTGATTTATTAACTGTCTTCATTCAGAACCCTGTGTGGTTTCTTATTCTGTTGAAAAGCTCAGACTTTCAGATCAACTTTTTGGGACAGTCTTTGCAGTGACGTTTCCCAGTGCTGGGAACATCAGATTCTGTAGCTCTGCAGAAGCCTTGAAGGATTTCCATGCACCCTGCATGAGGCGGAGATGGAAGAGCCCCAAAAGCCTTAGGTCTGTTTGACTGCTCTTGGTTTGGAAGTGTGAAGTGCGAGTCCAGCCATCCCCCAGCTCCTAGCATGGAGCCCAGGAGCTTTGGCAGTGCTTGCCCGAGCTGCTCTGCAACTTCCAATCCTGAGGAGCATGGAGCACAGCATGCTCACGAGCAGTGAGCGGGTCCAGCTTCCTGCTCGCAGAGCTGGAAGCCTGGAGATCCCCAGATAAGCTTCTTCACTTGACTACTGTGGTTCTGGGCAGACCCACCATGATGGCTACCCCAAACAAGGTGTACATGTGGCTCCACGAGCCCTGGTTTGTTGGGCTACATAGCCCTGCATGCCTATTGTGCCATGGAGCCTGCCAGCCCTGATGCCACCCATGCCAAAGGGACACATGTCGCTGCTGAACAGCAGCAGGGCTGCAAACCTGTGCTCCAGCAGGCACTCACTGCAATTCAGTGGTCAGACTGCAATCAAACAAATGTACAATTTCAGCTGCTGGCTGTAGAGGTTTTGGTGAGCATATGCAGCTTGAGGGAAAATGTGTCATTGTTTCTGCTCTATTAAAAAAGAAACAAACAGATCCTGGTTCATGGGAACTTTAGAAATACTGACATTTCCCTTGAGCAGGAAACCCAGAACTGTGGCTGGCTCTGGTTCCTGCAGCTGTCCTGGTGCCTGGCAGTCCCGACAAAGATACACTTGGAGCATTCTGCTTGGTCTCTGACCTTTCTGCCGAGCAAAGTGATGGCGGGGTCTGAGAGAGGGCCCAGCAGCTTTGCTCCCAGCCATCTGACACGTGCATTGTCCTCAGAGGACCCTGGCTGCAGGATGGGTAGATGAGGCTCAAGATCTCAGTCACAGCTCATGGAAGAGGATTTCTACCATTTCTCATATTTGCACAGATATCTTCCTGATGGAGGGTTCATACGGATGTAAATTAAATGTAGAAAGGTTTATTTAAACAGAGGGCAACGTTTCTGTTTCACTAGACATGAAAGCTACTTTCATTATGATGAAATACAGAGGTGACTGTAAAATCACAGAATCACACAATGGTAGGGGTTGGAAGGGACCTCGAAAGATCATCTAGTCCAACTCCTCTGCTCAAGAAGTTCCACCTAGATCAGGTCACACAGGAACACGTCCACGTGGGTTTGAAAACCTCCAGAGAGGGAGACTCCACACTCTCCCTGGGCAGCCTGTGCCAGGGCTCTCTCACTTGAACAGGAAAGTTTTTCCTTGTGTTTAAGTGGAACATTTTTGTGTTCCAACTTTTGTTCATTATCCCTAGTCCTATCACTGGACACTACAGAAAAAAAGTATGCCCATCCTCTTGGCAAATGTCTTTCAAGTATTTGTATCAATGAGATTCCCCCTCAGTCTCCTCTCCTCCAGGCTGAACAATTCCAGATCCTACAGCCTTCCCTCATAAGAAATCTGCAAATGTTTTGATTAGTACAACTCTGCAAGTTCATTTTGGTGAGAATTGTCTTACCTCATGTATATACTGGGAGTTATCATAAGTTTTTGGGGGAAATATTTCAGATTAAAGTGGGATTTCTGAGTTTCCTGCCCTAACAGCTGGAAAGTGACATCATTTGTCACACAAATGCCTTGAGGGAGTGTCATTCTATCAGAAATAGGAAAACCATTTGCTAGGTTTTGAAACTTGTTCTGGGGCTACTTTAACTGAAAAAAAAATAAAAATAATCAACACAAGCAAACAAATCTGATGCTTTCTTTTCTGGTTTGGTGAAACTGTAATGGGTGGGACCTACCCTTTCATCAGAAGCGATTGTTCAGCAATCTTTATCCTTAGTTGGACAATTCAAACTACTAATTTCTACCTTCAAATGTTCTTTTAAAAGAATAACTCCCCCATGTTAGAGTGCAAATCTCAGTTTTTACGTAGGCTGCTTTTTGGGGCTTGAGTGTATTTTTTGGCTTTTTATCATATCATTAGCACCCGTGCAGGCCAGCATTTGACCTCCTCTGCTCAGTTTTACTGCTGTGTTCGTTAAACTACTCCACTTATTTCCATTACAGAACAAGAAGTGATGTACTTTGTGGAAAGGTTGTTGTGATGGTGAACATGATGTGATGTTGTTGTGATGGTCATCATGAGATGCATGCAACTCTTAAACTCCCCCTGAACTTTTGGACTTGCTATCAGAAAAATGTTTGCAATCAAAACCACAGACCTGAATTCATTCTTCTTTCCCCACCTTTTCTCCCAACCCTTGGCCTGAACTTTTTGCACAGTGCACCTCTCCTTGCCAATCTGAATTTTGCTGTTAAGGGAGGATGAATCAGACCACAGAAATTCAACACTCCTGAGCTCTGGAAGAGGATGGAACTGGATCCCAGCTGGGGGATGGTGCTCCTGATGATTAATTTACCTTTCTTCAAAGGTCATCTCTGCATCCTGACTCTTCTTACAATTTTTAATTTCTTTTGAAATCGTTACATTTAATTTGCAGTAATCACAGCCTGCTTGGGTTAGCTTCAACAAACCAAGGGCACACTCCAAAATGAAATGTAACGTAACTCCTAGCTAAACTGTCAGCCTCTTTTCTAAAAGATGTGTATTGCAAGACTTCTCTGAACTGACAAAATGTATCAAAACCATTACCTGCTGTCCAAGGTTTGTTTGTGGTGATGCAATGACAGTCAGTAAATGGATTGAAAATACACTACTGAAATGTTCTATTCTGTGGGATAAATCTAGCTAATTACAGAATCACAGAATCTTAAGGGTTGGAAGGGACCTCAAAAGATCATTCAGTCCAACCCTTCTGCCAGAGCAGGACTACCTAGAGTAGGTCACTCAGGAACTCATCCAGGTAGAGTTTGAATGTCTCCAGAGAAGGAGACTCCACAACCCATCTGGGCAGCCTGTTCCAGTACTTCATCACTCTCACAGTGAATAAATTTTTCCTTGTGTTTCTTTGGAACCTTTTATGTTCCAGCTTGTACCTGTTGTCCCTTAAGAGCCCGATCCCTGAAATGAAATGCAGCCTCCAGTGTTGGTTTGTCTGCTCTCACCATATAACCTAAGGGGAGAGTTAGGTGCTTTGGGATGTGATCCCAGAAGTCAACTGTGGCCAGTTTTGGCCAGCTTCCCTCTCAGCTCTGAATAGATAAGGAGAATGATGTGACATGGGTTCCAAATTAGCGGCTGGACCCAAATAAAGTATGTCTGGAAGATGTGGAGGCTGTACCACCTGTAACTGGTAGTCCAGCATTTAGCACATATGCCCAGCAGTGGGAAGTGGATCTAGTTCTTTCCTCACCCAGAGCTCAGCCTCTGTCACACACACACACACACGTGAGTCCAACCTTGCAAGACTTTTATCTGACTGACCTCAGCAATGCTGTTGAAATCAGGAAAGCTTTGTGTAGATTCCAGGTTGTAGACCTCAGTGCTCCTAGAACTTAAAGCACAAAGCACACATGGAGCAAAGGCCACATTTAGGCAGTAGCTTAGCAAGCATTTCTAAAATCACACACTAGGTCTGAGGTGCCCATATCCCACCTCAATGTCCTTTTAGGTGATCAGACCCTTGTCTCCTCAGACCTGACACCTCATTCTCCCTCACTGATACTCTGAGGTCACTGCTGTGAATCCTGCCCTGCTAATCTCTCCCTTTCCCTTTCAGCATCACTGACTGTCATTGCTGTAAAGGCTGTGGCCAGCATGATAACACTCTCTGTGAAGGGGAAAATGCAGCTAACTTACCCTGTTTTCTATATCATGATTATTTTAATGGCAACTTCTTGTGCTTTCCAAGTCAAGTAAGTGACATTCTACTCTTCTCCTAACCTTCGTACACGTTTTATCTGTTGGTTTTGTTTGGTACTGATGTCGACTCCAGATACAAGTTGCGCTTAAAGGTAACAAATTCCTGGCAGAGCTTTGGCAGATGCATGAATTACCTACAGATGATTGTATTGTTTATTTAGGCTTTGTTTCTCAGTTTACAATAGATTATTATAGATGCCACCTCCTCTCATTATCACCTTATACAAGGTCTTCCAAAATTTACTTCTAGTTTTGGCACAGATCTTGCACTCATGAAATTCAGTTTATATTTCTGTAGATTTGGAGGAGGAAGAAGTGTATTTTTTGAACCCTTCATTGCTCAGTAGTCAAATGCCATGTTTACCCTCATTATGTATCTCTTTCCATAGAATCATAAAATCATAGAATCACAGAATGGTAGGGGTTGGAAAGGACTGCTAGAGACCACCAAGTCCAATCACTCTGCAGAAGCAAGTCCTTCTAGATCAGATTGCACAGGAATGTGTCCAGACAGGTTTTGAAGACCTCCAGAGAAGGAGATTTCACACCTTCCCTGGGCAGCCTGTGCCAGGGCTCCATCACTCTCACAGTGAAATCATTTTTTCTTATGTTTTAATGGAACTTTTTGTGTTCCAGCTTCATCCCATTACCTCTTGTCCCATGATTAGATAGAAAAAGATATGCCCCAACCACCTGATATCCTCCAGATATTTGTAAATATTAATGAGATTCCCCCTCAGTCTCCTCTTCTCTAGACTAAACAGCCCCAGTTCCTGCAGCCTTTCCTTGTAAGGAAGAGGCTCCAGTCCCTTGATCATCTTGATGGCCCTGTGCTGGACTCTTTCCAGCAGTTCTCTCCCTCTTGAGCTGGGGAGCTCAGAACTGGACACAGGACTCCAGATAAGAGTGAAGAGTAGAGGGGGAGCAGAACCTCCCTTGACCTGCTGGCCACATTCTTCTTGATGAATCCCAGGATGCCATTGGCCTTCCTGGTCACGAGGGCACATTGCTGGCTCATGTTCAGTTTATTATTAACAAGGACTCCCAGGTCTCTCTCTGCAGAGCTGCTCTCCAGCAGGTCAATCCCCAGCCTGTACTGGTGCATGGGGTTGTTCCTTCCCAGATGCAAGACTCTGCACTTGTCCCCAGCTTTTTGTTGAACCTCATGAGTTTCCTCTCTACCCAACTCTAAAGCTGGTTGAGATGCCGTTGAATGGCAGCACAGCCTTCTGGGGAATCAGCCAGTCCTCCCAGTTTGGTGTCATCAGTCAGCTCGCTGAGGGTACCCTGTGCCCTCATCCAGGTCGCTGATGAAAATGTTGAACAAGACTGGCCCCAGAAGTGATCCCCGAGGAACTTCACTGGCCACGGGCCTCCAACTCGATTCTGTGCCATTGATCACCACCCCCTGGGCTCTGTCATTCAGCCAGCTCTTGATCCACTTCACTGTCCACTCATCCAAGCCACACTGCTTGAGCTTTCTGATGAGGATGTTACGGGAGACAGTGACAAAAGCCGTGCTGAAGTCAAGGTAAATGACATCCGCTGCTCTCCCCTCATCTAGCCAGCCAATTATGCACTCGTAGAAGGCTATCAAGTTGGTCAAACAGGATTTCCTCTTGGTGAATCCATGTTGACTCCCCCTGATAACCATCTTTTCCCTCATACGTTTAATAACAATTAACAGTTTTCCCCAGCTTTGGTCACTAATCAGATCAAAGAAGAGAGTTTATCCCAACTTTTTCCTTCCCTCTGTTAACTCTGCACGTTGTGCTTTGCTACTCTGTATGTCTGTACCTTTTTAGGAAACAGTTAATTTTTGGTGTGCACAGGACGTCCATTTTTCCCCACTGGCCTCTGGTCTGTTAAGTGATTGTTTTATGCTGCCTTTGCAGATTGCTAGGGGTGGCAGCATGGTGAAATACAGATTGCATCTGAACAGAGACTCCATTCCCTTTATGCTAGTTCCCCTGCTTCAGGTGCAGATAGCATCGTTTAGTAACCTCATCTAGACTGCTCCAGTTCGAGTCGGTATTTACTTGCCTGATTATTTTCCTGTAGAAGAGCCAGCCCAGCTTTCTCATGGCAGAACATGCCATTCCCATGTGGAATGAGAAAGTCCTTGCATTATTACGCAGTGACTCTCCATGGCTGACTCAGGAACTCCCCTGTAACAGATTACAGAGTGATTTACATCCAGCTTGTCTTCTCTGTGAGAACAGCTCAGGGCATTTAAAATAGAAAAGAAAAGATTGGTAAATAGGAAGTTGCTGAATTAACCTCTCCTCCTTGCCGTTTTTTTTCTTTCTCTATTTTGCTGGGTTAAAACTAAAATAGAAATTAAATATACCCACTCTGTGTATTGATCTCAGTATTTCCTTTCTTTCTTGGATATCTTTTCTAATAGAGACTGTGCTGTCAGTCTAAATTTTTCATTGTATTTATTTCCTGCCTTATTTTATACGGCTGTTGTGGGTTAGCTCAGAACAGCCTGTGCTGCAACATCCTCCTGGATTCAATGTTGGGCCTTGATATCACTATTTTAGTCCCTGTGACCAAATTTGTTGCAAATGGGAGAAAATAATGAGGTGTTCTCAATGACTTCAAAATCCTGGCCATCATGTGGATACGTAGGATTTCTTTATTTTTAAAGCACCATGGAGACTGTTCAACAGTTGCTAAAATAACTGTGCAATTATTTTAATGGCTAAAACAGATCCAAACTTGGCCTTTCACTGTGCACATATATTGTACCAGTGAAACATTTAAGTGTGGTTCTTTTTATAGGTTTTGAATACACTCTGCAGCCTCATGATTTTTCTTTTTCTGTCAGAAATGCACTGTTCACATGACAGAGTATCTGCCTGTGCATCCAAGAGCTCATGCTCATGACTCATCACCCTATGGGTTAAATGTTAATAGCTGTGGTCTCTGTAGAAGTGGGTTGAATGTTTTGTCTCCTTCATACCCTGATGAAGACTGTGCAGGCTGCTCTATGGCCAATGTCCTGGTCCTGCAGGTTTGTGTGCAGCCTATGCTCCTGTGGTCCTACACACCCTCGCTCATGATTCTGGTGAGAGTTTGAATTGCCCTTCTCAGGATCACAACAGAGTTTCTAACTCAAGGAGCACAGACTTGTTTGAGAACCCAAGGAATACACCTTATTGGACTTTCCCATCAGGACAGAGTGTGTCTGGGTTATGATTGCATGGATAAACATACAAATATGTGTTTTAGCCAAGCCAGATTGAGTGGTAGCAGCAATTTGGGTTTCAGCAAAGTGAAACTGCTCTGATGAGAACTCGCATGTTTGTGTCCATGATGGACATATACCCTTAGACAACCTGTTTAAATTAGAGCAACTCATACCTGGCTGTTCACAGGCAGGACTGCTTCCAAGTATCAATGCAGATCATGCTGGAGCATGTCCAGACATGGACAATGAAGATGGTGAATGGTCTGGAGAACAAGTCTGATAAGGAGTGGCCGAGGGAGCTGTGTGTGTTTAGTCTGGAGACGAGGAGGCTGAGGGGAGGTATGATCACCCTCTACAACTACCCGAAAGGAGGTTGTAGTGAGGTGGAGGTCAGTCTGTTCTCTCAAGTGACAAGTGATAGGAGAAGAGGGAATGGCTTTAAGTTGCACCAGAGTAGGTTTAGATTAGAGATTAGGAAGAACTTTTTCACTGAGAGAGTTGTTAGACACTGGCACAGGCTGCCCAGGGAGGTGATGGAGTCTCCATCCCTGGAGCTATTTAAAAGACATGTAGATGAGGTACTGAGGGAAATGGTTTAGTGATGGGCTTGGCAGTGTGAGGTTAGTGGTTGGACTCAATGATCTTAAAGGTCTTTTCCAACCAAAATGATTCTAAGATAAGAAGTAATACCCTGGCCTTCCTCTCTCATCTGGGGCAGACAAAATTTTTCCAACAGTGCTTTGGAGGACTCTCCAATAATAGCTTATGGTCACAAGAATCCAAATCGAACTTGCTTTCACCTGTTAGTTTGTATTCTGCATAGTCAAAACCAGAAGGTAAATTCAATACACATACACATCTGTCTGGAGTTACTTGCTATTGAGGTAAGAAGTGGTCACAGTTATTGTTAAACTGAAATAAAGAGGCTTAACCTGACTTAAACCTGCAATGAATCTCCTGTAGGCATGAGGTGCAGTAACATTTGTCTTCCAGGTTCTTGAATCAAGCTATGCATCTGTATGAAGCGACAGCAGTTGTGCCCATTAATTTTGTGTTCTTCACCACCAGTGCCATCATTTCAGGTTTGTTTTTGGCCTTCTGCCTCTACAGAACGACTTTCTAACCATCAGGTTTTCAAGAATTACTGCCTGTGAGCAGGAACACAAAGCAGTCGTGTTCGTCTTCACAAAAAGAAGTTTTCCCTAAGTGACAGGTGTTTAAATTCTGAAAAATGCATAAGTTCACAACTTTTGAAGCAAAATAAAACTAATCAGATCCTAGCATTCCAGAATTGATATGTGCAGTTTTCTGTGCCTTGCTGGCTTACTAGAAGTACCTGCATTTATCTTAACCTCATCTTGACATCCAGTAAATGCATTTACCATGTGCACCCCAGCCTCTCCATATCCGAACTGGTAGAGTAATTTTAACAGCCTGGCAAACTACTCAAATGATAACCAGCTGTGATTCATAGTAGTTAGTGTGTATTCCATTTCAGAAGGTGGAATTCTGCATTAAGTGAAGGAAATAAAATTACTCCAAAGACTTTTTAAGTGTTTAACATTTTATTCTGGGTGAGAACTTTGAACTCGGCATTGTTTAAGAGAGACTGCAAATCTTGGAAATGGTGCACAGCTTAAGAACATGAGCAGGGAGGACGACTAAGATGTTGTATCAGCAATGAGCCAAAATGATCATGTTGTTAGAACATTTATGACTCATTTTAACACACACTGGGGGCTTTCCTGTCATTGCTGTGCAGGAGTTTCTCATGCAGAGCTGCCATTAATGAGAAGGGGAGTTAGCTTCACGCACAGATTGCCTCAGCACCTGTGTTAGAAGAGACCTACACTTTGTGACTGCAAGGAGACTTGTGCCAAAAGAGGGTCGTGTTCTTGTGACCATATGGGGAATTTGGCCTTGTGCCTCCTTAAAAGATCAAGTACCTATTTGGGAATGGCTTTGAGACTGGATACACATGCATTTGCACCGAGTTAGTTAAACCCAGGTAGGGCTTAGAGGAACAACCTCTGCTGAATCTTGTTGGGGTTCTCCTAGAAGGCGCCTTGTCTTACAATTCCCCCAACCCCAGTTAGAGGCTTTGAAGATACAGTCACACTTCAGCTGTGCTGGTTCACACTCTGGTGTTTCTAAGCAAAACTATGCTCATCAGTGGTTTAAAACTAAGATACTTGGCTGTGAATTTGGGCTGCTGAGATCCAGAAACACATCTGGTTCTGTCACCTCCACTTTAGAGGTGCTAATTCCTGGAAGAGCAGTGACCAGAAAGAGCAAGTGATCCCTTCAGCCAGAAAGATTTGGCAAACTTGGCAGCTAGAGCCCTTAATGTGGTCTGTTGGAGTGGTTTCATTAAATCTATGAAGAACCTGTTAGCTGCACTGCTATGGCTCTGCTTGTGAATAAGACCTTGATTTTGACCTGCATAAGAACTGTTGCTGATAATGTGAAAAATACCTGCATCTGTGCAGTTACTAGCACAGCACATGCTCCAACCCAATAGACTAAATCTTCTCCAGTCCCATGCAGTATCCTGAGAAAGCCTAGATAATGGAATACGGGCTCATAAAGTGCACCCATCACAATGTGTATTAATACCTTATTTGGGATTCTTTTGCTCCATTTGAGCATGACACTGCTCCTGACCCTCCCAGCTGTAACTCATATCACTTGGAAGCCAGTCAAGATCTGCAATTCTTGTTTCTGTCACATTCCAGGGGTCATATTTTATCGGGAATTCCAGAGTGCAGCTTTTCTGAACGTGTCCATGTTTCTGTTCGGGTAAGTCTATCAGCCTAAAATCTGCGCTAATGTTTGTACTGAAACAGCATTGCTTTGCGGAATCCCTTCTTTTCTCAGTAAGAAGAAACCCGTTGTGTTATGAAAGTATTATGGAATAGTCATTATAGTAGGATAAAAAACATTAAAGGAAAGATTGATGTCTGTGCTTTGGGAGTTTGGAGGCCTGGTTTTGAATACAAATATGTAAAAATGTGAGACACTTATGAACTACTAATCTCCTCATGGAATGAAAAACCAGCAGCATGTGTTCCTCCAGCAGGAAGGAGAAATTCACTGCCCTCCACGAACAATCATGTTATAGGGAGTGCAACTGTGAGAAATCTCCTCCCATGTTACCTTCCACTTGCCTGTCCATCTGGTCTTTGCTGCTATTAGGCATGGGCAATTATATGAGTTGTTTGCCTATGAAGAAGGACTGTAATATCTCTCCCCTGTCTTCCTGTGCCAAGAAAGACACAGCATGCCTGGGGAAAAGTTCAAAGCATGCTAAGAAACTACTAACATTAGAGGTTTGAAGAAAGACCTAGGTGTTATCAGAACAGAAACCTTCTGCTGGCTACTAGCACTGTAACTACTCTGGGGACAGGTGTCAGTCACTTGATAATCAACGTAAGATGGTTGAAAGCAATTCCCAGAACTGCTGGAAGTGTTTTGCCACAGTGCTGTCAAATGGGGCTGATAGCCATGTGTATCTTCCTTCACTGCAGCTGGAGTGGAGTAGGTACACACAACCTCTATCTTGTCTGACTGCAGGAAAAGCGACCAAAAAATGGAGCTGAGCAAATTCAACCCATGTATTTGGCAGGCAAGAATTAGCGGTTGTGTGTCCAACACAGAGCGGATAGAAGATTTATCCAAGCCTAGCAGTTTCTCATCGCTCCTGGCTTACATCTTGCCCCTGAGACACACAATCGAATGAGAAAAACAACAGAGATGTTGATTGTCTGCAGCTAGACTGAGTTGTTAATGAAATCACAAATACAAGAATGCTAGCTTAGATGCTCTGTGAAGATTTGCTTGGGGATTCAAATGTTGTGGTCTCACACTTGCGGGCAATTGATTAGGTATATATTGCTGAAAGCATAATTTTGCCTGCGAGCCTTTGAAACTGATAATAAAGCTTCAGGTGTCAAAAACTAGACTGAAAGGGAGCCCAAGATGAATTTATAGAGCTGCCAGGAAGAAAGCTTTTGTTATAAACGGAGCAGATTTGGTTTGGAACTCCTTAAAAAAGAAACATGAAAAGAAATTCTCATCTCAGATGCAGTGAACTGTTCCTAATGATACTATGCCACTGCTATTTTGCAGGTGTCTCCTGTCTTTCCTTGGTGTATTTGTAATTGCAAGAAATAAAAGAGAGGAGCATTTACAAACTCCTTTTATTGATTGTGGACAAATTCCTGGTAAGTAAGGCTTCTTTTGTGTCTCTCCTTAAAAATGAGATATCAGATAATGGGATGACTTTAGAGAGTTGAGTCACAAATGTGCTCTAGTCATATTTAATAAATATACTGTTCCCTTAATTTCTATTACTGTTCCCAAAAGATTTTTCAAAGAATTTTTCAGAGTTTTTCCAAGCTATTGTTACAACCAGTCAAATGAAAACAATGATTACTGGAGCAAAGAATGTTTAGATGATGGATTGGTGGGGGATTTGTTTTATTAAAATTCTTCACAGAGTTGTTGTTTTTCCCTTCTCTCACTCCATTTCCTTAGGACAAAAACTGACAGGCAAAATACAACCAGATTCTCACAGTTTGTGCTATGGCACTTTGAAAAATGAAGATGGCTTGAAGAAAAGTCAAAGCTGAAAGAAGAAAGCACCTTTCGTGCCAATTAACAGGAGCAATGCCACTGGAACAAGGATCAGCAGCACCTTTTTTGTTGGATGAGCTCAAGTATATGTTGAAGTCCTGTATGTTGATGAGTCATAGTATTATTTAATCCTACTTAATTTATCCCATGGTTGTCCCAGATGTGTTCAGAAGACAAAGGAAGCCTTAAGAAAACCTAAATAACCATTAATGAAACAGAACATTCTTCTAGTATCAATGCCTCTTGGGAGTATTTTTAGAGTCTTAATTGCCTTGAAATGCAAATAAGCATGGAACAGCATTATAAAATTTCCCATTTGAAACCTCTCAGATCTGTGTAAATACTTGAAAACTGTGAGATATGAGGGGGATTTTCATGAGTAACATCTAAGCATTCTGCTATAACACCTATAAAAATCTGATCCTTCCTGTCAGGAATCAAAACTGTGGGCACATATACAGTATACAAAAATGTGTACACACAAAGTGTTTTATATTATATGTAAAGGGGAAATTCTGATAATCTTCTGCCATCAGATTCATCTCCTTATCTTCCAAGGAAATGGAAACACTTGTGTGAGGAGGAGGAAATAATTGAGCATTTTCCAGAAATATAGGCATGTGTGCCCACATACACTTGAGGTGCCCAGCCAAGGCAGAGCTAGGGAACCATGCTTGACATTTTATATCCTCCCAGAAGAGTCCTTTGCACTGAAATGGACTTTTAGTCTAGTCTAGCCTGAGGTTTAACTGCTGTTGTCAGGAAAACAGGGTTTTAGTGAAGAAGTGAAGTACAAAGACCTCTAGAGGGAATGGGGTAGCCAGACTACCTTCCTTGATGTGTCTTGATAAATACTCCTAAAAATGAAAAGTAGGATGAGTCTTGCCTCCTTCCTAAAGCACTGGTAATCCTGCATAAGGAAAGGCTGTAAGAAACAGGATCACAAAGAGTCGTGGTAACATTGCCATTTTTCCTTTATTAAATGGTAATGACTCCACACTGATTTGAAGAGCCAGCAATGATGGGAGTTAAATGAAGTCAGGCTCTGTTTTCAGCTCTGGGAAACCTTGGTGTCCCTCAGTCACATCCTTCCAGCAAGAAAGCTTCTTATGGGCATTTGTCACGTGCCCACTTATTGCTTCCTGGTGGCACTGATCCATCTCAGGCACACTGGGTGTCAGACACCTCCTTGGCAGAAACACGTGAAAGTGCTCTTGAAAAATGTTTGCATCTTGGACAAGATACTTGGCTTAGGTTTGAATTGATCTGCAGTAATGGATAGGGACCATAGCCTGTGCATATTTTGTTTCAGTGGGATGTAAGGAAAGAAGGTCTTTTTCCCAGATAATTGTTTCTTTCGTTTTAAAATCAGTATAACTGAAGATCCATAAGACAGTTTCCTTTCAAAGCCTACAAAGCTGCACTTTTCCCTATGCAGCAGCACTGTTGTGGCAGCCAGGGCGCGATGAGGCTCATGAAGTTGTTTTTCTGTGTGGATCTTTTCCAGCTGGCACAGGATGAGACTGTGTGTCTGCACCTTACTTGTACCAGCTGCCTGGCCCTGGCCTTCCTTCCCCCTCTTACAGCTTAAGCTCAAGTTTCTAAAGCTTAAAAATTTAAAAGAAGCACATTCTTTTAATATGGTTTCTCCAGGGAGTAAGAGCATGCCTCTGTTTCTTTTGCAAGTAAAATTTAAGCCACTTTCTAAGCCTCAAGTGAGAGTGTGTGCTAAAGATGGAAATAGGAGGCCTACAGATTTTCATTCAGTGACCTGGGAAAAAAAAATGGGTGAAGGGATTTGGTTTCATTCCTTTTAGAATGATTGGCCTTGAGCATCTTTTTGAAATCTATTTCCAGGGCTTAGGAGATCTGGAGGAGGTAATAAGGGTTACCAGCTATATAATTTTATCTTTAAAGCAAGAAATCAAATGAAAAAATCTGTGGCAATAGTTATTGTTTATTATAAGCTACTGTATTTCTTCTTGAACAACTCTTTTTTTTCTTCCTGTAGGCTTTACAAAAATTATAAAGGTTAAAATGTTTTCTTTAAACTGGAATGTAATTGAAATTAATTTGTGGAGCAGAAGACTGGCAGGGATTACGTGCAATTAAAATTTGTGATTTAACATGGTTTTTGAGACATGAGAGCATTCCATCTAATTAATGTATGGAAAGGTCGGAAAAACTCAGTGATGGGGATTCGTTACTGCTCTGCCAAGAAAGTGACACAATTTGTTTCAAAAATCAGTTTCTAGTCAATGTCATTTTCAGATTCTGCTTGCGATACTTAGGTTGCAAACAGCACAGACAACTGCCTGCTGAAAGAAAAGACTTTTCACTGGAATACAAAACAGTCTCTGGAGCCCTTCTCTGTAATGATGAGTTATTTTCTTGCAGTGTTTTTCCGAACATCAAAAATGTGGGCCAGATACAAGCTGCAAAACTTGCACCTGCAGACTGAACTTTCTTGAGCAGATCCTTCCCAGGATCTCAGGAAATCAAACTGCGGGAAGGCATGGTGGGCAGGGAGCAGCTCACGTGGTCCCCTGGGCTCCAGCTTGGGATTTCTGACAGACCAGAACCAGCAGGACTCATTTAGTGCTTGTTCCACTGCTGGTCACGCTGCGCTGAGAGATGAAGTATTAACTGGCCTTGGGCCTGGAAATGGGAGCTCTGGGGTAGAGTGAGGCAATTTAATTTTTTGCTGTAAAATATCAGGATGCATTTACCAAACGGTTTCAGCTGGCAAAAAAATGACATAATTTTGGACTGGATTTGAGGTTTTGCCCGTGGTAGGGGCCTGGCATTCACATGGCAGGCTTATTGTCTGCTCCTCATTACAGTCCAGCTTTTCCTGGCCTCATGTTTTATGTCTAAAGGCACTGGCCACCTAAAACCAATGGAGAGAGGTCAGACGTTATGAGGGTTTGAGCTTCGGTGCTCTGAAGCTGTGATTTCATGTATCTGATGAGCTGCTTGAAGTCTCACTCTCTCTCTCCTGGCTGTGAGTTCTTGTAGGCCCTGTGGCTCTCTGTGAGCCAGTTCAGCTCACCCTGCAGAATCCATCTATCTCTCTGAGCTGAGCCAGCCAGGACAACTGGAGCATTTCACAGAATCATAGA
>WBNH01008427.1:0-15578 GCA_013401255.1 Urocolius indicus | reverse complement strand
CCAGTCTGTGCCCATCACTGCTTATCCTGTCACTGGATTTACCAAAAATCCAATCTTTAGTGTTTGTAGCCANCCATCACTGCTTGTCCTGTCACTTTAGTGTTTGTAGCCCAGGGTAAGAATGATTCAGGGCAGGAGAACACTTGGTGTCACTGCAGTAGTGCCCAAGGGGAAGGAGCCAGCTGGGCTGGGCTCAGCCTCAGCTCATGCAGCCACACAACTGACGACTTACAAATGAGCTCTGTGCCACTTTCCTTTAGTGGCAGCTGCAGTGTGGCTTCAGTTTGGGATCAGAGTGAGAAAATGGGGATTTTTAAATCTACTGTAAGAACTTTGCCTGTTCTGCTGGAAGGAACCCTTCGGGAGCTGTGTCCTCAGGTGCAGGGAGACACCACAACTGTCCAGCTGCCCTTGTCTCATACTTTGCTTCCCCAGCAAATCTGCCAGTCCTGTGGAGGCAAGAGAAACACTCAAACTTGCCCAAAGCCTTGGCAGGAGTGCTGCAAAAATACCCTCAGCTTCCCCCTGAGCTGAAGTGAAATCGCTGATGGTTCATGTGCAGGTTGGGGCAGCTCACAGCAACACTGCTGGTGCTCTGAGGAAAGGAAGTGACTGAAGAGGACTGGCCTAAGTGACTGCAAGTGACTCACCCTGGCATGTGCTCAGGGTTCTCTTTAGCTGGATGGCTAAGTGAGCAGTATTTATGTTGCTGTACCTGTGAGCAGTATTTATGTTGCTGTGTCTGTGAGCACAGGGCTGGGGTTGGGTGTATCAGGGCTCCTCTGAGCACAGAGAAGAGCTGCTGTGGGCACCTCTGGTGCTTTGGTACATACTCAGTGTTTTCCTTCCCTTGCCTGTGCTGGTCATGGAGCAGCAGCACCCTGGGAGGAGTCTCTGGGAAGCCCTGAGCTGTGTGTTGGGTTCTGTCCCAGGCAGGCACCTCGTTCCCTGTGGTGTGACCCACGGGCAGCCCCACTCAGCTTTGGCTTCTCCAGCTCAGGGATGGGCCTGGACTGAGACACCTTGAAGGAAATTTCTCTTTTGGAGATGTCACACATGTTGTTGATGTCCAGGAGGTAGATTCCTCTCTGTCTTGTTCAATTAATAGCTCTGGGCCTTTGGTTTGGGAGGAAGAGCTGAGTAACAATGCAGGTTTAGTGTCTGGTGCCTGGCATGGAGGAGTATGGCAGTGAATGTGTTCAGCCCCCTGGGCAGGGATACATCACTCTGACTGTCACACATGGAAATCCTGAGGTTTTCAGCTCTTCAGTGGGGTGTTGCAGGATGGGGGTGGCTGCAGGGGTGACTGCTCACAGCTGTGTCCCTCTGCCATGCCCATGCAGGAGCCCTGCTCTGGGCACTGCTGTTCCCAGCCATGCAGCCAGGGGCAGTCACAGGCACAGTGTGGCTATGGGACTCATCCCTGGAGCAGGAGCAGGTCTGGGGAGTGGGTGTGCAGAGCTCAGGGTGTTTGTAGTGAGCTGTGGTTGGGTTTTTCCAGGGAGCACAAGGGAGAGCTGGAAGCTTGGGCTGCAGCACCAGCTCCCCAGCCCCATGCAGGCAGAGGCCTGTGATCCCCAGAGAAACTGGGTCACCTGCAGCTGTGTGTCACTGGGCTGTGGTGGTTTTTTAGTGCCTTGAGACACAAAGAGCAAGCTGCCCAGCAAAAGACTGGGCTTCCTGACAGATGGAGTGCCCCAGTGTGTCTGTGGCGTGTTGACAGTGACTTTAAGGGTGGGTAAATCAGGCCAGTCCTGTTCTGCTCCAGGTGGCAGCAGGTAGTTCATGTCCTGTCTGGGGCCAACATCCCCTGTCAGGATGGTGCTTCCCTTTTTGCATCTTGCAGATTAGAGCAATCTTTGTTTCTGAGCTGAAAGTGCTCAGGGAGCTTTGTGCTTTGAGCTCTTCATCTCCCCTGCTGTGTGGTCAGCCAGGCAGGCACCCACCCAGGCTGAATCCACCTCCCAGCTGCATGGACTGGGGATCCCAGGGAGAGGGCTTGGATAAATGCTGCCCTGGGGAATAAAACTGGGGGAGCTGGGGGCAGATGGGGGTCGGGCAGTATCTGGCTTTGCAGTGGGAGAGTGGATTTGGTGGTGTCTGAAGGGACCGTTCTGTGCAGAGTGAATTGCAGCTGAATGAAAGGACTCCCAGGGTGGGGTTTAACTCCTTGTCTGCTGCCAGAGTTGCAGGGGGGAGCTGGCAGGAGGAATTCTGTGTTCCTTTAGCCCAGCTCTGTATCCTGAGGCCAGCAGCACTGCTGCAGGGGCTGAAGGAGCTTTTCCCCATGGCTGTGGTGTGTGGCTGGGAGAGCAGGTTTGTGTCTCAGTGCTTTCCCTTTCATATCTCATCCAAGAAACCCAAGAGCTTCATCCCCTGAGCCTGGGGGCTCTCTCCCAGCCCCTTGAAGCCTCTCAGGGTCCAAGGCTGCCCTTGTTCTCTCTCTCAGGCTCCTGGCTGCCCTTGCTCCTGCTTGGAGTCCTTCATCCTCCCAGCTGCAGCGAGCAGCATCCCAGTGCTGGTGCTTTGGGCTTCCTTACCCCAAGCAGCACAACCAGGTACATGGGAAGCTGTTGCTTGATTGTCAGTTATCCTTCAGTGCAGCTCACGCAAGAGCTTGGGAACAGATGCAGCAAGGATTGTTGTCTCTGGGCAGACTGGCTGTGTCTGTTAAAAGGATCATTTATGGTCTTGGACACCTTCCTTGGTGATTTCCAGGCGTGGAGCCCCCATGGGCAGTGCTTTGCCAGCTGCTCAGTGGTGTTCTGCTCCACCAACAGCTGCTCCTCCTTTGGAACAGGCCATCTCCTCTGTGTGTGGGAGGGCAGTAGCAGCAGAGGCACTGTCCCCTCTGCCCCAAGGAGCTGGGAAAGCATTTCCAAAGGAGAGGGAGAACTGCAGAAAGCAGATAGTGGGGTTTTTCTGTGTGTGTGAGTTGGTTTGGATACCAAACTTCCCCCCTTTACCAGGGCACGTTTACAGCTGTGTTTGAGCAGAGCAGTGAAAGGGATTTCCTGACCCAGAGCCTCCTACAGAAAACCCTGTGTGTATCAGGTCCCTCCCAGCCTGAGTTAACCTGGATTATCCCGTGACCCTGTGACTCTGAGCACAGCCTTCCATGAGATGAGGGAAGGAGAGAGGCTGGAGAGTAAGTGCTCTGCCTTTCCCCTCCCCTTGCTGAAAAGCCATGTACGCTCAGGGTCTGTGCAAGCAGAGACAGCCAGGCCCTCAGCCACTCACCACAAGCCATCAGTCAAAGCATTCCAAAGCAGCTGTGTGAATTCAAGGAAGAACAGCTCAACTGTGACTCTGGAGGCTGTGACTCCATCCTCTGTGCCAGGATTTTGCTGCTGTTTTCTGATTTCTAGCCCGTTCTGTCAGCATTGAAGTCTCTGTTCCACTTGATGTTAACTATATGACCCTGTATGTACTCTGCTATGACTCAAGCATGATGTATATGCACTCAGAACCGTAATGGCACGTGGCCATTGCACTGTAAATATGTACCATGAATAGAGAGGCTATTTTTTGCATGCTTTTGTACTCTAGAAACCACGAGACAAAGACAATAAAGTCCATGGAAATGCCCCTGTGTGTGAGTGCAGTTCCTGCTGCTGGCTCTTGGCTGCTCTCTGCTGTTCAAGCCCTCTCTGTGCTTCCAGCTCCAGCAAAGAAGGGCTCACAGGGCTTCTCCCACTCTGCTTGGCCCTGTCCCTTCCCTGGTGGGCTTTTCCCTGGAAGAGGTTCAGGGACCTGTTGTGCTTGGGTGCCACATCACCAGCTGCTCCAGCAGCTTGCTGTGAGGTGAGCTTGCCTTAACTGCATTTGCTTCCAAAGAAATGTGCCATTTGTTTTGCAGAGGGGTTGGCCTGGGCCAGAGCTCACTCAGCACAGCTGTGGGAAGCACAGCAGAGCCCTGGGCTCCTCTGGTGCTGCTGGGCAGGACTGGCTGGGTGATCCCACGGTGTGCCAGGGCCCTTTCTCCACGGGAGGCATGCAGCAGCACCACTCTCCTCTCCTTTTCACCAAAAGAAAGGTGAAGGCATTGTAATGTCCATTAGAGCTGACTTCTGCTGGAGCCACTCCCCCAAACACTGTCAGAAATGAAGGTGACAGGAGGGGATGACACTCTGAAGTGTGTAAGGGAGAGTAATCACATCCCAGGAGGGACAGGTGAGGCAAAGCAGCAGGGGAATTTCCTTTCTGTGAGGAAAAGAGAGGTGATAAAATGCCCAGAGCAGGTGGATTGGAGCCACAGGTGGATGGGAGAGGGGGACAAAAGCCTCTCAGAGCTGCTGAGGGCACCAAGCAGAGGGGAAGTGGGGAGGGGAACTTTGAGTCCAAAGTGTCTGGTTTTGGAGCTCCAGCACCTGACAGGATCCACACAGGCCAATGAGCTTCAAAGGCTCCATCCTGCCCTGATGTCATCTCCCTCACTGGGTTGCTTATGGTTTGGGGGTTTCTTGGCTTTCCTCTTCAGGCTGGAATGGATTCCCTACCTCGCTTTCCAGCCTAAGGTGGGAAGGCATTTCTGCTGGCTCTGGTGTTGGATGCTGGAGTGTGTCCCCAGGAGCTGGTGAGCAGCTGCTGCCAGGGCTTTGGGCCAGGGATGCCCCCAGAGCTCCCATGTGTGTCTGGAGCCAGGAGTGTGTGTTACCCAGGGGAGTATTTTACACAGGAGCTTTGTTCCCTCTCACAGAACAATTGCTCCAGCATACCCTGCTCCCCTCCTCTGTGACAGAAACTGGATGTGCTGGTGAGGCATGTCTTGCTCTCTGGGAAGGACTCTGTTTGGCAAAGCCTTTCTCTGTGTATGCCCCTCAGCCCCTGGGGAAAGGCTTTTGGGAATCAAAGGGGTTTGATGAACAAAAATGCAGAGGAGAGATCAGAGGACTTGAACAGTGGCTGAATTTCTGGAGGTGGTCCCTCAGGAGGGGGTCTGGCAAGGCTCCTGTTTTCCTTCCATGGCATGGTTTCAGATGAATGGTTTTGTCTCCAGACCCACAGCTTTAATCTGGGCTCAAGAAAGCACTTAGTATAAGGAACCTCCTGAGACATCCCCCTCTGAGCTGTGAACAGCTTTTGCTCTTCAGATGAATGATTTCTTCAGGCACCAAAAACCCCCATCCCACCCCCTTTACAGAAATAAACACCTTGGAAAGGTCTGACTCAGTCCAAGTTAGGTCACCCTCTAACTCACCCTGTCCCCTCTATAACCCATCCTGTCACCCTCAAACCCACCCTATCCCCCTCTAACTCACCCCTGCACCCCTATAACCCACCTCTGTCTCCGTATAGCCCACCCTTTTCCCCCTATAACCCATCCTGTCACCCTCTAACCCACCCTATCCCCCTCTAACTCACCCCTGACCCCCTATAACCCACTTCTGTTCCCCTTTAACCCTCCCCTGCCCCACGCCAGGGCACTCACAGTGATGCAGCCAGGAACAGGAGACACCAGCTGTGTGTGGGACACGGTGAGATTTGGGCAGCAACTGCCCTGAAGAGGCAGCAACAAGTTGTTTCACCCCTCTCAGTTGAGTCCTTTTTTGTAGGTCTCTTGTGGGACCATTCACAGGTTCAAGGTCTCACCTCTGTTTTTTTCTCAGTAGATTTTTCAAGCCTCGTTTACAGTTGGGCAAGAAATGAAACAATATCTACACATTTACCTCCCATCTGCAGAGCAGTGCTTGGCTCCTGCACCAAATCTGAGCTGGTGTATCATGAAGCAGCACCCTTTGGATAAGGTTATCCCCAGTGGGCACTTGTACTAACCCTGCTCTTCCACCTTCAAGTCAAGAGAACATCAGGTAACTTTTAAGTCAGTAACAGTTAATTTTTACCCAATTCCCTCTTTTTTTCCTCCTCCAGCCCCCACACAGCCCAACCTTCCCAGCAGAGCATCAGAAATCTCCTCTGGGGTGTTTTGTGCTTTTTTCCTCCATCTTTTTTATTGCAGCAGCTTGTAAATGAATCACAACTTTGTTTGTAAGCTAAGCTGGTGAAGCAGAAATTAGTGTGGGTGTTTCATGAGATGCCTGTAGAGGAGATTCCAAACCTGCTGAGGCCAAGGGGAAGATGTACAAGAGCTCTAATGGATTTCTAATCAAGTAGAGGGAGGAGAAGGTTAATGAGGTGACTTGGAAGCACTGGAGCCCATCAGTCTTCACAAGGCTTTTACAGGAAAGTCTGGTTAAACTGGAATGAAATGAACAGTAGCAAAAGGACACGGGACAAGGAAACCCAAGGACAAAGCGACTGAGCTGCTCATTTCCTGGTGTGTGCTTGGGCTGTGGAGCAGCAGTGTCCTTGCTTCATGAAAACACAGGCCACATCTTCACAAAGGTGGGTGGAGTGGGGCAAGAACCCCTGACATTGCACAACTCTGGTTGCAGTTCAGCCTCGGTGCAAATGGAGCTGGTTGGCAGCAGAGCCTGGACAGCAGTGTCACCCTCTGGCTCCTCTCCACAACACAGCAAGGGCTCCACAGCCACAAACAGCAGCTGCACCTCACATGTTCTTACAGGTCTGTCTTGGATCCTTTTCTTGTTTTGGGGGTTTTTAAAAGCAATTCCTCAGACAAACAACTGCTCTGTTGTGTCCAAGGGTAACGTTCAGGGAGGTACCTCACAGCCTGGTTTATCCAAGCCTAGCTGGGTTCCCAAAAGTGGATTTCAGGGTGACATCCCCAAAAATAGGTGCAAATGGAGATAGTTCGTGGGCTTTTAGTCTAGATCCAGGCAGGGTTAGAGGATTAAGGGATATGCTTCTGGGAAGATAAGCCTCTGTCCTTTCAAGCAAGCTGTCTAAATGGGTTTTGTTACCTTTTTAGATTTTCCATGACAATAACGATCACGCTTCACTATGTTTTGGCTTTTCTTTTCAACATCTCTCAGAACATCTTGCAGCTTCTGGGTGTTCCGTGCCAGAAATGCAAAGCTTTCCCTGAAGTTGCCGACCCCGTGCTCCCGATGGAGATTCTCAAGCCCATCAAACCATTGCAAAATCTTCTCGAGCTGAGCCTGAACTACCTTCTGCTGCTCCAGCTC
This sequence comes from Urocolius indicus, assembly GCA_013401255.1. Lineage (NCBI taxonomy): Eukaryota > Metazoa > Chordata > Aves > Coliiformes > Coliidae > Urocolius > Urocolius indicus. Next base: position 8,529 of record WBNH01008427.1, on the reverse strand, counting down.
TGCACGCAGGGCCTGCCCCGCGGCTGCCTCGGCCCTGTACTGCTGCTGCAGCTGTCGGATCTCATCCTGCAGCGCCTGGAACTCCTCCTTGCTGTAGGGATACTGCTCGTGGACCTTGTCCTCGGGAAGCAGTACGTTCTGGGGGATGTTCAGCACCAGCTGCAGAAGCACTTCCTCCATCTTACTGAAGAGTTTGTCGAAGTGCTCCTTCAAGAACAGGAGGAACTTCTCCGTGCTCTTGCGGATCTTGGAGTGGCTGATGTTACAGCCGGGCAGCCCGGCCACCTTCTTCAGGATCACCCTCTCGACCACCAGCATCACTTCGAAGAGATAATCCTGGAACGCGATGTAGATGCGCAGCATGCACGTCTGCGGCGTGAAGCCGAAGAACTGCGCTTCGTAGAGCATGGGATCGACCGGCATGGCGGCGGCGGCTGGGCCGGCAAGTCAGGGCAAGGCAAGGCAAAGTAAGGCCGGGGGAGGAGCGCTGGAGCCGGGGGAACGGGCCCTGAGGGGAGGCGGCTGAGGGGAGGCCGCTGCAGCCCGGCCGCGCCGTTACCTGAGGGGCCGGGGCTGAGGGGAGGCCGCTGCAGCCCGGCCGCGCCGTTACCCAAGGAGCCGGGACGAGGCTGAGGAGAAGCTGTTGCCGGTGCTGAGGGGAGGCGGCTGCAGCCCGGCCGTGCCGTTACCCGAGGGGCCGGAGCCGGGGCCGCCCCGTTGCCGCCGCCGCCGCTTCCCGCCTCGTTCGAACTCCCTCAGGAGAGCGGCGGCGCCGGCAGCCAATCAGCGGCCGCGGGCGGCTACGCGTCGTCCAATCACGAGAGCGAAGAGCGGTGCGNCGATCTCCCTCCCCTCCCCCTCCCCGGCGCCGCGGGCCCCGATTGGTTGTCCCGGCGTCCGGCGGCGGAAGCGGAAGCGGCAGCGGAAGCGGCAGCGGCGCGGGCAGCGCCAAGATGGCGTACGAGACCTTCCGGCAGCAGTACCTGCAGGTGCCGCCCGTGACGCGCGCCTACGCCACGGCCTGTGTCCTCACCACCGCCGTCGTGGTGAGTGCGGCCCCCCCGGGCCCCNCGGGCACGGTCACCTCGGCGCCCTCCGCTGCCCCCGGGCCCGGCCCCGCCCGCAGCGGCCGCTGAGCGCCTGCCGGGAGCCGGGCGGCAGAGCTGGCGAAGCCCCGGCGCTGGCTGAGTGCTGACGGGGGCTCGCTGCGGCACGGAGGAAGGCGGTGACCGAGGGGGGACGCGGGCGCGTGGGGCTTACTCCTGGCGCTTTGATTCCATCCGGTGTTCTCTTTCTCTTCCAGCAATTAGAGCTAATCACACCCTTTCAGCTGTACTTCAACCCCGAATTAATATTTAAGCACTTTCAAGTAAGTGTCTTGTAACATGTGGGAGGTTTCCATGTACATACACCGTCGGGTCTGCAAGTGCCCTCTCCCCACTGGGTTAGAAATGACCGTGGGTTCTCTTACTGAAGTTGTATTTACAAAGAGCTAAGGAAGCCAGAGCCTTGATCACTGTGTCTTGTCACAGGCCCTGGGGTCACTGACTGTAGAGGGGATTTGAGTCACATTGCTGCTTGTTTTTCTATTTAGACAATCAAAATAAGCTGCTGTGTTCAGCAGAGGGCCACAAAGGTGATGCAGGGAGGGGAGCAGCTCCCTTGTGCTGAAAGGCTGAGGGAGCTGGGGCTCTTCAGCTTGGAGGAGATTGAGGGGTGAGCTCATTCATGGTTACAAACCCATAAAGCGTGGATGTCAGGAGGCTGGAGCCAGGCTGTGCTCAGTGATGGCCAATGACAGGACAAGGGGCAACGGGGACAAGCTGGAACAGAAGAGGTTCCAAAGGAACACAAGGCCAAACTTGTTCCCTGCTGAGGTGAGGGAGCACTGGCAGGGGCTGCCCAGATGGGCTGTGGAGGCTCCTTCTCTCCCAACCCAGCTGGATGAGTTCCTGTGTGCCCTGCTCTAGGTGCTGCTGCTCTGGCAGGGGGGTTGCACTGGATGAGCTTCCCAGGTCCCTTCCAGCCTTTGAGATTCTGTGACTCTGTGTGATTCTGTGTTTGAAGTCCATGTGTTTTTCTTGTTTCCAGGTATGGAGGTTGATCACAAACTACTTATTCTTTGGACCAGTTGGCTTTAATTTTTTATTCAACGTGATCTTTTTGTATCCTTCTGCCAGTTTGTTTCCTTCCCTGGGGCAGCAGAGTGTCAGAGCACAGCCATGTTCCTCTCCACCCAGACAGGCAAAGCTCCTGGGATTTTAGCAGTGCCAGCTTCACTGATGTCAAGAGTGGACATCAATGGGATCTCCTTCATAAACTCTCAAGGATGTTGCCATTTCTTTTGGTGGTGTTCAGACTCCTCCTTGTAGAAGCCTCATCCTTCAGCTTGGGGCTGACACACGGGAGAAAGCAGTTTTTTTTTCCCCCCCTCTCTCTTCTGAGGTCTCCAGAGCCGACTGATGAAGAAAATTGATTAAAAAACCAAACCCCAGCATGTATAATTGAATCTATTTTGCCTCTGGATCTTTGTTTCAAGCCCTTTGCAGTCCCATTTTCCTGAGCTGTGACTTCAGATACCGCTACTGCCGGATGCTCGAGGAGGGCTCGTTCCGAGGGCGCACGGCAGACTTTGTATACATGTTCCTCTTTGGAGGATTTTTAATGACTGTATCCTTTTCTTTCTTCCCAGCTGCTTTAGGAGTTAAATGTAAAGACAGATGAATCTTTAAAGGTAGAGATAAGTGAATCTTTTAAGGTAAAGGTAGGTGAATGAGGACTGAAACCATCGTGTTCCGTTTCTTAGCGCTTGGGGGATGATCGTGTTTTGTTTGTAGCATGAGGAATAAGAGGGTTTGTTAAAGGGCTTTGGAATGGTTTGTGACTCTGGCTGTTGACCACTGGGCTGCTCTTTCAGGCTTTTCAGTGCTTGACAATGAGATGAGCAGATAAAAGGAGACTGCTGAGGTGTGCAGTCACGCTCAGGTCGTCCAAGAGAGGTGCTGTTGCTGTAGTTATTTCCTGCAAAGTTATACTTAAAAGGGTTGATTCGTGCTGCAGGGACCCTGAGTCCTACCAGAAGTGTGGGATTTGATTGCTGGGAGGTTTGATTTGCTTCAGCCTGGGAAAGGAGAGGTAGGAACTGTAGAATGGTGGGGGGTTGGAAGGGACCTTTAGAGATTGTTCAATCCAACCCCCTTGCTGAAGCTTGTATGGAGAATTCTTCTCATTCTTGACCTCTCACAACAGTTATTTGGTGAAATGCTTTCTTTAACTGCCCTTCACAGCTTTTTGGCCTATTTGTGAACTTAGTTTTCTTGGGTCAGGCCTTCACAATCATGCTGGTGTACGTGTGGAGCCGCAGGAATCCCTACGTCCGCATGAACTTCTTTGGGCTCTTCATCTTTCAAGCCCCCTTCCTCCCCTGGGTGCTTATGGGCTTCTCACTGCTTTTGGGGAACTCCATCATTGTGGATCTCCTGGGTAAGGAATTACAGGAATCACAAGCTTTTGTTCCTGTCAGTGTGTCACCTGAAACCAAAAGTGTGGCAAAAGCAAAGGGCTAAATGCCTCTTCCTTCCCAAGGTCAGGCTAGGGCAGTGGTGCTGGATTCACACCAGCATTGTCTTGATTCCTAAACACTGTAGTGTATTCTGCACTGTGACAGGGATGGAAAGAGCTTGTGATGCTTTGGCTTTTTATTGCTTGGAACCAGCCCAGGTAGCTAATCATGATTGTGGGCATCAGGCTATTGAATTAATAGCTTATATTGCTATTTGAATCAACTGCAATAAAGCAATAACATCAGTGTGTTTGATAATGACAAGCAGTTTTCCTTGTGTTGGTGTCTTGTAGGGTGAGTGAAGCTCTTCATCTCATGGCAGTTTGCTTCCCTGGGTTTGGTATTTGTCTCTTGCCATATTTTCTGTGACAGAATCAATGTGGGATGTGTTTTGTTTTATTTATTTCCCTGAAAACTAGTGAAGCATTTCAAATTTATAAAGGAAAAGTCTTGAAAAATCACCTTTTGTCTTCTCTTTATACACCAGGCATTGCTGTTGGGCATATCTATTTCTTCCTAGAAGATGTCTTTCCCACTCAACCTGGTGGTAGAAGGCTTCTGAAAACACCATCTGTCCTGTAAGTACTGCTGGTTGATTTGGAACAGATGTAGAAAGAGTTTGTAAATCGATCACATCAACTTCTGGTAAATCAGGGCAGCTTCAGAAAGAATTGGAGGGTGTCTGCATGTTTATTTAACTCGTGTGTGGCCAAATGAGGAGCATCTTACAGATGTGTAGAGGAGAACTGACTTCTTCAGGAGAAAGGGCTGAAGGATGTTTGTAACCTTTCGTTTCTTTGGTGGCACTTGTCAGTCTTTGCTAACTGGGTTTGACCTGTTGGTGGCACCAAAAATGCACATCTGGAGCCTTGCTCTGTGTGAATGGGGTGACTGAGGGATTTGTTATTTCTCTGTTCCTCTGTAAATGATCCTCATTTCACGATTTGGGCTGAGAACTTCAGTGTTTCTAGTACTGAGTGGTGCTGCTCCTACTGGGTTTCTTCTTGTGCAGAGGGCTGCAATCATCAGTAATCAGAGCAGCTTCCCTGAACACAGAGCAGCTGAGACCTTGGAAGCTGAGCTCTGTGGCACCCCTACAGTTGTCTAGAGCTGAAGTGATTCTCTTGGTTGTTTTTTTGACCTGGCTTCTAGAAACCTGGGTAGTTAAAATGTGACATCCATATCCATGCAGAGTTGAACCGATGGGTTGTACCTGTTTGATTGGATGAGTCCATTTCCACTGGGTCATTTTCAGTGTAGGATTTGTACTCAGCAGGTCATTGTATGAGGTGATGGCTGTAGGAATGGCTGTCCCAGTGGCCCTGGTCACTTTTTAGGCCTGGCAAGATAACCTGTGAGATTAAACATGAGTTCTGTAATAAATTGGAAGCTCCAATCTCTGATGTCTCAAAGGCAGACCCTTGGGTGGCTTTCAAGTATGCTTTTTAATGCCTGCATCCTGCCTGGCAGACTGAGATCATACTGCCTATATTGCACTCTTGCTGTCACCCCTTAAGATGTGAAGATATCAATATCTCAACCATGTTTTGCTCTCTTATCCTGTCCTGGGAGAATATGCCAACTGTNAGGTGAGGGAGCACTGGCAGGGGCTGCCCAGATGGGCTGTGGAGGCTCCTTCTCTGGAGACATTCCAGCCCAGCTGGATGAGTTCCTGTGTGCCCTGCTCTAGGTGCTGCTGCTCTGGCAGGGGGGTTGCACTGGATGAGCTTCCCAGGTCCCTTCCAGCCCTTGAGATTCTGTGATGAAACTGCCTTATACTTGAGGTGGAATTTTAAGTTCTGGCTGAATGTCCCCAACCTCAGTTGGTTTAGATGTGATTCTGGGAAGTGCTTCCAGATGGCTTTTATTTGGAGAGCAAATGTGACTTGGGTACAAATCCCCAGTGCTTTGGAAGGCTGTTCCTGAGGGAGGGCACTGTAAAAAGACAAAAAAAAACCAACCCCAAATCTTTTATGTTTTGCAGGAAAGCAATATTTGATACTCCAGAGGAGGATCCCAATTACAACCCTCTGCCAGAAGAACGACCGGGGGGATTCGCGTGGGGCGAGGGGCAGCGCCTTGGAGGCTATTGAGTGTCTGTGCCAACAGCAGCCACACCTGGGAGAGACTGACCTGAAGGGGACTCTCTCATCTCCCATCACAGAAAGGACACTTTTTGACAGCTCTATGGTTTTGAATAATAGCACTTTATGACATGGCAATCTAATCCAAGACACTTCCAGCCTCCTGGTGCCATTCCCAGTCTGGGAATTGATTGAGCTGGTCATGGAAATACTAATCTAATGGAGCCAAAAATGTACGACTGGAAACCATTTCCTGTTGACTTCAGTTAACAAGACCACAAGTACTTGTTTGAAATTATTTCTAAAGCATTTTTTTTTCATGTTCTTTGATACAGGAAACTCTGTGGGAAACTTTCCAGGGAATACAAGCAGCTTTTTTGGAGTTTGGATTCATTTTTGTATTCTTGGATAAAACAACTACAAGATGGCTGAAAGTGTTAAGTCCCTGTTTCAACGGCAAAAGGTTTTTTTCACCTGAGATGCTCTTCTCTCCAGTCTTGTTTTGAGTTGTTAGAAGTACAAGGTGCAGCATAAGGCAGGCCCTTCACTTGGCCAGGTGGGTTGCTGGAGTGTACCTCTGCTCTTGCAGGATGAGACTACATCTTGACAGCATTTCTCCTAAAGACTCTTTAGGTGACCAGGTTGGAGTCTGACTGGCTTGTTCTAAACATCCCACCTGCACAATTCTGAGGGTTATTAATTGACTTGGAGCACTAGGGAAGAAAACTTGTCTGGAGTCAGAACTGCTCAAATATCTCAGATGAGTTGAATAAAATGTTGTGTGGATCCTTTTTTGTTAATCCTTTGTATAATGCTGTAGTCTTGAGGTAACTGGTGAAAAAGCAGAGGATGGAGAAAGCAAGGAGAGAAGAGTGAGGGGAGATCTTATTAACATTTACAGATATCTAAATGGTGGGTGTCAGGAGGTTGGGGCAGCACTTTTTTGCTATAGTAGCCAGCAACAGGACAAGGGGGGATAAAGCTGCAACATAAAAAGTTCCACTTAAATATGAGAAGAAAACTATTTCAATGTGAGGTGAAGGAGCCCTGGCCCAGGCTGCCCAGGGAGTGTGTGGAGGCTCCTTCCTTGGAGGACTTCAAGACCCACCTGGACACATTCCTGTGTGACCTGATCTAGGTGGAGCTGCTTCTGCAGGGGGGTTGGACTGGATAATGTCTGAAGGTCCCTTCCAACCTCCACCATTCTGTGATTCTAAGAGACAGCAATAGCACAAGCTGCTCCCACAGGTGTGTCTCAGCACTGCTGGGAAAGGGGATTGTCTGCTGAAGGTGTTGAATTTGTGGCTCATATATCAAGTGTATTGTAGGAGCAGCGAGTGTCCCACACAGGTCAGTGACACACTGTGGCATTTAGCTTGAAGTGATGTTGGCTAGAAATACCTACATGAGGAGCCCCATCAGGAGTTCAGAGCACATCTCAGTTCATCAGAGTCACTCCTAAGGTGCTGTGGGCTGCAGTGGATGTTCATTGTATCATCACAGATAAAAAGAGATGTTGAAACTCCATCTTCCTCTTAAATCTGGGAGGATGGGCTCACACAGTCATCTTATTAAGTCTCAGGGTTTGTTTTGTTCTTATAATCTGTTTTTTAACTTGTGTGCAGTCCAGGAGATGACTGTGTTGGGATCTCACAGGGAAGTGCCTCGTTCACAACCAGCCTGCTGGATTCTGATAAGAGTCCATTGGTATCTGCATTTCATCTGTTCAAGGTTATAAACACTCAAGGGAGACTTTCTGTTTCCAAAAGAGACTTTGAATGTTGCTGTCTAGGAGTATTAAAAATGTTTTGAGCAGTGTTGCTTCAGGGTAGCTTATGAGATAGGAGCTGGAGCAAAACTTCTTTAGTTCAGTGTTTAAGAGCCTCTTAGACTTTTGCTGGTGGGATGTCAGGGAGTGGGGATGAAAGTAAATGACAACCCTGTGGCTGTGGTAAAATCTTCTGTACATCCAGAGCCCTGCTGTGAAGTGGGCAAGGGGCTGTGCTCCTCCTGAGGAGTCTTGTTTTGAGACACTTTGTCCATCCTTGATCTTCCAAAGCTGCTTTCCTTACACACTTCCTTCCACTGGTGGAGCATCTGAGATCCTTCTCAGTTACAGTACCCAAATCTGGGACAAACTTTGAAGTGCTGAACTTCGAAGAATAGCCTGGAGGTAAAAATACATGTAGATGTGGGGCTTAGGGACGTGATTTAGTGATGGATGTGGCTGTTCTGGCTTGAGGTTGGACTCTGAAGGCTTTTTCCAACCTCTGTGGTTCTGTGTTAAAGCAGACTGTGGCTGTCAGATACTCACTAACCTGGTGCTTGATTGCCCTTGAAACCATTCTCAGGTACCCTGTCCCACCAAGAAGTGTATTTAAATACCAAAGTCCTCTGTGGAGAGTGAGGAATAAACTTTTTAACCCCACTGTAGCATCAAGCAAGAGCAGTCATGTATTGCAGGCTTGAGGGGCAGAGGGGCTGGCCCTACCTGACTGCATTATCCAGGGACAAAGCACACTCATTACATACATGAAGTAGCTGAATGTTCCTGTCATTCTAATGCATATGCTAGCACTTTGTGAAACTGCCTCTGCACCAGGGCAAAGGTCTCTGGTGGCTGTTTTGAGGTCGACCTTAGCTCAGTTTGCCCCCATATGGCCACAACTCATAACCTGGCACTTTCTGCTTCTGTCAGTCAGCAGAACCAGGATGCTCAGATCACAAGTTGCCCTTTAGCATGCAGACTTGCTTATGTTGCTTGGGTCTAACTACACAAAGTGGCTCTGTTTTTCCCTTCCTTGTATCTTTGGTATCAGCTGAGTGGTGATGGAGACTATTTGTGCCAACAAAGCATAGTATCCCAGAATGATGAGGGTTGGA
>WBNH01008426.1:266695-284723 GCA_013401255.1 Urocolius indicus | reverse complement strand
ACAGCCTCAGCCCCAGCCACAGCTCTAACCCCAACCCCTGCCTCAGCCCCAATGTCAGCCTCAGCCCCAATGGCAGCCTCAACCTCAGCCCCTGTCTCAGCCTCAACTCCATCACAGCCTCAGACCCGACTGCAACTTCAGCTTCAATCTCAGCCCCATCTCCATCTCGAGTCTTGGCCTCGGCCTCAACCCCAACCCCAGCCCCTGTCTCAGCCTCAGCCCCTGTCTCAGTCCCATGTTCAACCTGAGCCTCAACTCCGACCCCAACCTCAGCCCCTGTCTCAGCCCCAATCCCTAACTCATCCCCAGTTGCAGCCACAGCTCCAACCCCAACCTCAACCCCATCTCCAAAGCCAACTTCAGCCTCAGCCCTGACCTCCGCCCCTATCTCAGCCTCAACTCCATCACAGCCTCAGCCCCGACCGCAACCTCAGCCTCAGTCTCAGCCCCACCTCCAACCCCGGCCTCAGCCTGAACCCCAAGCCCAGCCTGAGCCCCAGGCTGTGAAGCTGGATGGAGGCTGTGCCTCCCTGGGCGGGCTGGGAGGCCGGAGGGCCTCCTCCTGGCCCGTGTGGGTCTGCCTGGGGAGCAGCCCGTGTAGGGCCTCCCAGCTCCCAGGCCCTGCAGCTGCCCCACGCTGCGTGTGAGGGGGCTGGAGCTGCGCTGGGTGTTTCAAGTGTGGGCTGTGTGACCGTGGCTTGTTAAAACACCCCAGACCGCGGTGCAGCCGAATGACAAGGCCTCCTGGAGCGGCTGCGGCTGCGGCTGGGGCTGTGCTGCCCCCGAGGCACGCGGGGAGCGCAGGCTGTGGTCAGCCCGCTGCGCCCGTGCCTGTTTCATCGAGTAAACGTGGGCTCAGCTGAGAGAGACCCTTCTCTCACAACCACGCAGAAGTCTCTCTCTGCCAATTCCTGCTCCTCCCGGCTGTGTTTACCTGCAGCTCTCTTCCTCACCTTAATCTTCTGTGCTCGCTCTCGTGTGAAGGAGACGCCTGACGCTCTCGGTTTCCCTTGCAGCGGTCAGGTGCCAGCTCTGCCCACCACAGCGTGCTCTCCAGGCCTCAGCCGCGCTGAGGAGAGTCTCTGACGAGCAGAAGAAGGAGCCCTTGGCATCCTCCTCTCAGCAGCAGCAGCCGTTTGATTCACACCCAACCGACCACCAGCCTGAACAGGACCCTCAGGGCCCTCGCCCCAGGTAACTCCCTCGCTGTTTGTAGCGCTAGTGCTGCTGGCAGCAGGACGGGAAGGCTTGGCTTGGCCTCAGCTCGGACACAGCGAGATGCAGAGCTGGTGAAGCCTCAGACTGCAGCAGCTTGAAGAGGTGGTTTGCTGTGACGGTGCAAATCCCACCGTCCGACGTGGAGATGGGATTGGGACTCGCTTTCAAGAGGGAGCCTTGATCTGCAAAGCACAAGCCTTCGCTTCTGGATCTTTGTCTTAAGCTTTGTCTTAAGGACAATGCGTTGTAAAGCCCCTGTCCCCAGAGCTTATCCCTTAAAGGAGGGCGAGTCTGAGGCTCATTGGTGTCCAGGTTGTTCACCTAGATTGAGCCCTGCCTTTACTTTTCTCCTCTCATGGCAAAGGCTCACTAAGAGCCCTTTTTTGTGGAAAGGGAAGGATTTTAGAGGAGGAGGCAAGATTTATCCTGAGCAGATGCCAAAGCGTGGCTGCCCGCAGCGGGGGCAGCGAGACGGTGGCAGAGGCCAGGTTGCTGATGTTTGCTGGTGACGTTCCCCTCACTGTACCAATCAATACCTTCTCATAGTTACACTGGCCAGGGCGGCCAGGAGTCTGAGGACTATGAGAGCGAGGAGCAGCTGCAGCATCGAATCCTCACAGCGGCGCTGGAGTTTGTGCCTGAACATGGCTGGACTGCAGAAGCCATTGCAGAGGGAGCCAAGGTATGTGGGGAGAGAAGCAACGAACCAGTTGAAAACTGGATGGAGCTGAAATCCAAAGACAGCCAGGCCTGCATGCTTCCCCCACATACTCTTGGGTGATGCACCCAAGTCAGCCAGTCGTATTGGCCAGGAATGTGTCTCAGCTGCTCCAGGATAACCCTGTCAGGGTTCAGGTGAGGCAGGGTGTAGAGCAGTGATCCTAAAGAGAGGAATACACACCAGGAAGTGCTTTTGAACACAGAATTGCTTGGTTTAAATTCACCCAACACCATTCACAAAGTAAACATGCTGTTTTTTTCCTGGCTGGGTCCTGCTTGGCAGTGTGTGACCTGGTCTGTGCTTCTGCCTTGTTCCCCACAGACCCTGGGGCTCTCCGTTGCTGCCGCCGGGATGTTTCACGGTGATGGCAGCGAACTGATCCTGCACTTTGTGTCTGAGTGCAACACCAAGCTCTCACAGCTGCTGGAGGAGGAACAGAAGCTGGTGCAGTTGGGCAAAGCAGAGTGAGTATCTGGCATGAAAAGTCTTCTTCTTTGGTGGGCTTTGGGGGCTGGATAGACAGAGAGGCCACTTGGGACACAGACACTTTAAATGAAGAAATGGAATTACCCCGATAAAACCACCTTCCCAGATACAGGGTTGGACCAGGCAGGGAAGAGATTGCTCTTTCTTGTTCAGAATTGAGTTTAACTTGGATGTTCTTCACATCTGGGTTTTCTTCCTCGTGTAGGAAGAAGCCTACAGATCAGTTCCTGAGAGATGCTGTAGAAGCCAGACTGAGGATGCTGATTCCATATATTGAGAAGTGGCCCCAGGTATAAAATGAATGTCAAGATTTTCCCTTTTTCTGTGTGTATTTTAAACGCTCTGTGGCCTTCATCGTAGTTCTGGGTTGAGAATGAAACCCTTGCTGGTCTCAAGTGATTCGTAGCCTTCAAGAGGGGAGCAGCCTTGGAAGGAGGCAATTAAAGGTGTCCTTGGAACAATGATTTCTTGCAGTTCTGGAAAGGCAAACCTCTCCACTGTTCCCTCCACCCCTCTGGGATCCCCAGGGGATAACCTCAGCCTTATTTCCAGCATTGATGTGGCTGCACCAATATCCCCTGACGCTTGGGAATGCAGAACTCCTGCTTTGTTGCAAGAAACTGGCTGGCTAGTGTGCAACCCACAGACCCTCAGCAACCTGAGGATGGATCTGTGAACTAGGAGGGCTCCCTGCTTCAAAATTCAGGTTTAAGTCTCAAGCCTCTCTCCTCAGGATGGGAAAGGAACCGAGTTGTGACCACAGTAACCAGCAAAGAGTTCCCAACTTTGGGCTGCAAAGTCAGCCTCTGTTGCCTAGAATTGCTGCTGGCCTCTGGGCAGCTGAAGCCAGCACTCCTTGCAGAGACAGAAGGCAGGATTCATGGGTTTTGTTGTAGCTCAGCATAGGACGTGGGTGGCTTGTGACTCTCCTGGAGTTATTACGTTTAAAGGCTGCAGGATCCCAGCAGGGCCGTTTTGGCTGGCTGTTCTGCCCTTGGTAGCTGCTTTGAGTTCAAAGTCAAACCCAGAGAAATGTGAGATTTGACTCACTGCCCTGTAGGGGCATAGCACAGTGTGAGTCAGCTCAGCCTGGGCTGTGCTTCTGTGCCTGGAGAGGCAGCTGGGGAGAGGCAACAGCGTGGCATTTGAGCTGAGAGGGGAGCTTTGGGCTCCAGAACAGGCTGAGGCCTGAGCTCCGCTGCCACTCTGTGTATTCCCTGCAAATCCTGCTGCCTGGAAAGACTGGTGCTAACTGAAAAGAGCTGGAAGGACTTGTCACTGGGAGCTAGAGGCAAGTCAACAGCAACAGGGAGGAGGCAACTGCTTTAACAGTACGTCCTCTCCTTGACTCCCCCCCTTACCAGTGCATTTCCTCTGCAGGCTCTGAGCATCCTGTTGCTCCCGCATAACATCCCTGCCAGCCTCAACCTCCTCACCAGCATGATCGATGATATTTGGCAGTATGCTGGGGACCAGTCCACAGATGTAAGTCTTTGTGCTTCACTGACCAACTGGTGCTACCCCTTGGGCAAAAGGAGGGGTTGAAGCAGATGTGGGGCCACATCTCTCTTGAAACAATCCGTTTCTTCAGCGAGGAAGAGATTTTTCCACAAGCTCCTTGTGAACTGTAGGTGTGATTTGCAAAGAGCAGCCAATGGGACTAAATGCAAATCAGTGCAGATTAAAAGGACCTTCTTCCCTAGACTCTTTTAAGCACTTTTATATTGGTTTTCCTTTTGTAAAGACACAGACAAAACCGTGGAGGCTTTGGGACTAAGGAGCTGACGCAGTATTCAGTGAGCGAGCAGCGTGTCTCTGGTCGGAGCAGCTGTCTCTTCCTCCAGCAGCAGCATTTACAGATTGAAAACCTTTTAAAGAACCTACCTAAAAATACCAGTAGCTTATTATAGCTTTCATCTTTCTGGCAGGAAATAAAAGCAAAATTAGAACCTTAATTAAAGCAATTAATAAACGACTTTAATTCATAGAGATGCAGAGAGAGACGGGAAAAGCTAAGCAGATCGTTTTAACAAAATGCTTTAATAAGCTGCTTTTATCTGTGTATAAAGGAGAAGCTGCTGCAGAGGAAAATAAGATGTCAGAAAAATTAAAGGAGTCGAGCAGGAGAAAGCTGAAAGACTGTAACTGTGCCAGGAACTGCAAGTCTCTTGCAGGTTGTGAAAGTCAAATAGACGTGTCGGTGTCTGCACAGAGCTGTTCCTAAAGCCTCCTCACCAATACACAGAGTAGGAGAGGTTCTGAAGTTTAGCCTTTGCTTTGCACCTTCTGACCTGTTCCATGAGTTTTCTAGGGAAGCTGTGATGCTGAGTCTTCTCCCCCTTTCCCTGTTGAAGGGGGTTAGTGTCACTGGCAGTGGGGCCCTCTGCACAGTGCCAGGAGCTCAGCAGCGTGCCCATGCCTCAGGTGGGTGGTTTTTCTTTCAGAGCAGGAGGAAAGTCAACAGAACGAGTTTGGTCTCAGGCACCTGAGAGATGCAGCTGCATGTGCCAGTCCTTCATGCTTCTCCCCTTACAAAGTGCGCAGGTTGTGGTGCAGACAGTAGAGCTTTTGAGCCAACTGCTGGTCTCAAAATCGAGGCCCCTGTGTTTGCTTTTCTGTTGCTTTGTAATTCTGAATGGAACAGACAGTGCTTTTCTCTAGGTAACATCAGCAAATGAGGTTGAAGTCTCCTTTTGAAGATGTTTCTATGTAATTTTTTTCTCTGCCAGTGGATCAAGTGAGAAAAAGTGAGGAGTGAGAATGGTTTGTGCATCTTTGTCTCGTATAACGGAGGATTGTGACGTGGTGCCGCCAGCAGCACGCTCAGGCACTCAGTGGTGCAGCAACCACTGCTGGCATTTCAGTGACAGGACTGGCAAAAGGTGTCTCTCTGTGATGTCCTGCATGGTTCCATCCTCTGCTTCTTCCTTTTCTTCGTGCTCATATCTGGGGTGAACTGCAGTTCATGTTGTCCGTGCTAAATGCAGCTGTTTCTCATCCCATTAGAGAACTGGAGTGTTGTGCTGCTCACCAGCAGCCTCTAAGGCAACATGTGTCCAGTTCTGGGTTCCCCAGCGGCAGAGGGACAGGGAACTGCTGCAGAGAGGCCAGGGCAGGGACACCAAGATGCTGAGAGGTTGCAACATGTGTGTGAGGAGGAAAGGCTGCAGCCCTGGGGCTGTTCAGCCTGGGCAAGAGAAGCCTGAGCTCAGGGGCACCTCAGCAGTGCTGAGAAATGCCTCAAGGGTGGCTGTCAGGAGGATGGGGATGGGCTTTGCTCTGTGCTGCCCAGGGACAGGACAAGGGCTGAGGGGCACAGGCTGGGACACAAACAGTTCCCCTGGGCCAGGAGGAGCAAGTCCTTTGGTGCTGAGGGGAGGGAGCCCTGGCCCAGGCTGCCCAGGGAGGGTGTGGAGGCTCCTTCTCGGGAGGTTTCCAACCCCAGCTGGACACGTTCCTGTGCCCCCTGAGCCAGGGGCAGCTGCTGGAGCAGGGGCTGGGCCTGCAGCAGCTCTGCAGGGCCCTGCCAGCCCCCACCATGCTGGGAATCGGTTATTCTCCCGTGCAGCATGCACACAGGCTGGCTGGGCTCCTTGCTGCCTGCCACAGGGTCCTGTTTGCAGTGAGAAGCAGGCAGTGGGGACTTTGCTCAGTGGTTTTAGACACCACCTTGGTGACCTCTGTGCAGGGCCCAGGAGCAGCTGTGCTGTCAGGTGTCGGTGCTGGCTGCTGGCCCACTGCATCCCAGGGATGAGCTGGGCAGTTGAAGCAGGGAAGGAACATGCAGTCACTCTGCTGTTTTCCTTTGCCTTTCCTTCTGTCTGCTTTCCTGAGCTGCATCCCCCCTGTCTCCAGGCAGGTTACCCCTCTCTTTCTCTGTTGCATGCCCTTGCAGTTTAACTGGTACACCCGTCGTGCTGTGCTCACCGGCATCTACAACACCACCGAGCTGGTGATGCTGCAGGACTCGTCCCCTGACTTCGAGGAGACGTGGCGCTTCCTGGAGAACAGAGTAGCTGATGCCATGAACATGGGCAGCGCTGCTGATCAGGTAACTTCAGGGATGAGGCATCCCTGCAGCATCCCCTTCTCCCCAGATCCCTATTCAGGCAGCCCTGGCTTTTCAGTTATGCAGGCCACACGTCTGCTGAGACACCGCTGCAGCTGATTGTGTAAATGCTGTTGCTTCAGCACCATGAAATGCTGCTGTGTGTGGTGGCACAACGACACACAGACACCCTCCTTGTCAGAATGGCCCACCTGATGGTCAGGAGACACGGCTTCCCAGGGAATCTCCTCACCTCTGGCTCTCATGTGTCTGCAGTGCTTGGCTCCTGGCAGCAGCTTTTTGTAGCAGATGCCTGTTTGTTGTGCCTTGTGTCTCTCTGGTTGGGTGGCCACAAGTGTAGAAGAAAGCACAAGGTCATGTTCTCCTCGTGTCTCCTAGGTACAGTCAACTGGAGAAGCGGTTGTCCAGGGCCTGATGGGAATGGCAGTTACTGTGAGTAATGCTGAAGCAGCAGGGCTCTAAGGACAGAATGCTTTCTCTTCCCTTCCGTGCTTAATGTCAGCACATTTCACCTCCCAAACCTAGAGGACAGCATGAAAAAGAATTGCCTTTCCTAACTTAACTACACACAATGAGGGTTGTTCTCTGTAGTTTGGGGTTAGTTCTCTCGTTTGTGGTGAAGGAACTTGGAGCAGAGAGTCACAAGTTAAGTCTGAAGCTGCAGGCTGACCTTTAGGGCCATTAGGATATACACAGCACTTCTCCACCGCCTATCACGAGATCTTTTATTCTGCCAGTCCCCTGTGCTGCACATCTTGGCAGGAGGCCCGTGTCCCCACAGACACGTGGGAGGTGGCAGCTGTCCCTGAGCCACAGCAGGGTGATGTCCCCAAGCCCTTCCAGGCGACTCCAATATCCTTCCAAGAACTGGCTCGCTTCTCGGTAGCATCCTGGGCTGCTCTGTGTCCTTGCAGAGCGAGCTGCCTGTCCTCAGGGACACGAAACAATCCTTTGTGTACACAGGAATGATTTCTGAAGGGCTTCATGGCCTCCCTGTGATTCTGTTTTTGGACAGCTACCATTGCATTTAGCAGCAAAGTGATTTCCTGGTTGTCAGAAAGACGTTTTCCTTGTACCAGCACGAGACAAACAGGCTGGAATGTCAATTAGAGACCATTTGTACTGCATGAAGCAGTTCCTGAGAGCTTCTCCCACCTCCTTCCACCTGCTGTTTCATAGCTGTAGCGCTTCTCAGCCTCTCTCTGCTTCCACACCTGCCAAGGCCAAAGGGATTCTTCGCCAGACAAGTCCTCGAGCCCTCTCTGGGCTCCTGTACAACAAACACCACGCTGTTCTCCCGCAGTTTGGGGTCTGAGATGTCTCCTGTTAGCTGATCTTAGCGTGGCCCCGCAGCAGATTTACTGTGCAGAGAAACAGGCGGGAGCAGACTGCTTCTGAAAGGAGATGCCTTGCAGATAGCTGCTTTTAGGGCAAAATCATCCCACTACAGAAGCTACTGGGGGCAGATACTCTGGGCCCCTGTATCTGGGGGTGCAGCTGCCTGTAGGGTTGTGCTGAGCTCTCCAGGTCTCTGCAACACGGGTGAGCAAAGAGGGTGCCTCCAGAGGCTTCGATTCACTCCCCTGGGGTCTGTGCAGCTGCACAAAACTCACCAAGGTGAAACCTGGAGAGCAGGTTCAGCTCAGGGGGACGCCTGGGACTGGGCTGCGCGTTCAGTCCCACCCTCTGAGCACAACCGGACCCTTCTCCATCGCCTCTCGGGGGATCGCGGCTCTTTCCTCCCGCAGCCCCGGTCCCTGAGCCCCGCTTCTCCTTCCATCCCGCAGATCAAGAACCTGTCGGGGCTCAACCAGCGCCGGTGAGGACGGAGCCGGCGGAGCGAGGCGCGGCGAGGCGAGGCGCGGCCCTTTCCCCGCACCAATAAAGCCGCACGGCAGCCTGGCACTGACTCTGTGTGGGGACGCGGCGGCGGCGTGGGAGGGGGGTGATGGGGGGGCAGCGGGAAGGTCCTCCGGGAGCGGCGGCGGCCGGCAGGGGGCGGCGGAGGGGGCGGGGCGGGGCGGCAGCGGGNCCGCGGGCTGCCCGGCGGCATCGGCTGCTCCCGGCGCTCGGGCCCGGCCTGACCGCGGCTGTTTCTCTCCCCCAGGGTGGCCAATTCCATCCGCAGAGTGTTCATCGCCGAGGTGCCCATCATAGGTACCGCCCGGCCCCGCGCCGCCCGCTCCGTGTCCCGCCGGCCTCCACACACCCCACAGCGCTGGGGCTGGCAGAGCCCTGCAGAGCTGCTGCAGCCCCCGCCCCTGCTCCAGCAGCTGCCCCTGGCTCAGGGGCACAGGAACGTGTCCGGGGGAGTTGGAAACCTCCCGAGAAGGAGCCTCCACACCCTCCCTGGGCAGCCTGGGCCAGGGCTCCCTCCCCTCAGCACCAAAGGACTTGCTCCTCCTGGCCCAGGGGAACTGTTTGTGTCCCAGCCTGTGCCCCTCAGCCCTTGTCCTGTCCCTGGGCAGCACAGAGCAAAGCCCATCCCCATCCTCCTGACAGCCACCCTTGAGGCATTTCTCAGCACTGCTGAGGTGCCCCTGAGCTCAGGCTTCTCTTGCCCAGGCTGAACAGCCCCAGGGCTGCAGCCTTTCCTCCTCACACACATGTTGCAGCCCCTCAGCANCTGGACACAGGACTCCAGATGCGGCCTCAGCAGCTCTGGCAGAGCAGAGGGGCAGCAGAACATCCCTGGCCCTGCTGCCCACACTCTTGCTGCCCTCAGGCTGCCATTGGCCTCTTGCCCACGAGGCCACGTTGCTGTTCATGTTTAGTTTGTTATCACCCAGCAGTGCCAGGTCCCTCTCCCAGAGCTGCTCTCCAGCAGGTCACTCCCAGCTCACCTTACCCCTGTTTAACCGATGCTGTACGTTAACCAGATGCTGCCTCAGCTTCACTACAGCCTCAGTAACGTTTTCTGTGCCCCTGTGAACTGCTCAGCTTGTTCCCACAGAAATATCTCTCAGCCTGTGGCTTTTGCCTCTCCACAGCCATCGACTGGGTCCAGATAGACGCCAACTCCTCCGTGCTCCACGATGAATTCATCGCACACAGGCTGGGTGAGTGCTGGGCGTGGGCAGGAGGGTGCAGGTTTGCAGGTGGAATCAAGCACCTCTGTTGGTGCTGCCATTGCCTTGCTCAGACATTTCCCCCCGTGTCGCTCTTCCCCCAGGTCTCATCCCTCTCACCAGCGACGACATTGTGGATAAGATGCAGTATTCCAGGGTGAGTCCAGCCAGACACCGTGGGGGCTTGCTTTTGATGGTGGTGGCTGTCTGCCCTGATGGGAAGAGCTGGGAGAGGTTTGGTGTGAAGGCCTTGGCTTGTGTCTGTCCCAGGACTGCACGTGTGATGAGTTCTGCCCGGAGTGCTCTGTGGAGTTCACCCTGGACGTGCGCTGCAACGAGGACCAGACGCGGCATGTCACATCCCGCGACCTCATCTCCAACAACCCCCGGGTCATACCGGTCAGTGCACTCCCTCTGCTGCTCCTCTGGGCTACAAACACAAGGCATGTGTGTCAGATCCCTGTTCGGGCCTCATCCTGCACTCAAAACTACTGGGAGGCTTTAGTGTCGCTCCTCCATCTCCCCTCGAATACTCAGAGGAGTGAGGCTGAGACCTTCTTGCTCTCTGACACTCCCTGACAGGAGGCTGCAGGGAGATGGGGGTCAGGCTCTGCTCCCCAGTAACAAGTGAAAGGACACAAAGAAATGGGCTCAAGTTGCCCCAGGGGAGGTTGAGGCTAGAGCTGAGGCAGAACTGTTTCCCTGAGAGGGGTGTCAGCCCCTGTGCCAGGCTGCCCAGGGAGCTGGGGCAGTGCCCAGCCCTGGAGGGATCCCAGAGCCGTGGGGCTGAGGTGCTGAGGGCTGTGGGTCAGTGCTGGGCTGGGCAGGGGAGGGCTGGGACTGCAGCAGCTTTCCCCACCAAAATGATTCTATGATCCTGTGTTGCTGTAAGTCATGCCAGAGTGGCTCTCTGCAGCCTCTAATGTTTGCAGGCAGCTGCTCTTTGATGTGGGCAGAATAGCTGATGATGCCATGAATGCACTTGCTTTTCTTCTTCTTCTTCTGCAGGTGACATCTCGGAGTAGGGACAATGACCCCAATGACTACGTGGAGCAGGATGGTAGGTGGCATTCTGCTGGGATGAAGAGCTTTAGGAGGAAAGGAATCCCCTTTTCAGGCTCTTTGAACTCCCTGTTCCTTCACCAGCTGTGTGACCCTGAGGCAGCTGGAAGGCTGGCAGCAGTGGGGGTAGCATTTTGTCTCACTGCCCCATAAAGGCTATCCCAGAAATGAGGTCCTGGGTCAGGGAGTGCTTCTGTCTCCCCTTGTGAGGCAGCAAAGGTGCAGAATGCTGTGCTGTCTGTTCTGCTTGGAGACCTGAGCTGTGCCTCTGGCTGTATGTGCAACTCCTTTTCACTCTGCATGGTGTTTCCCAGCTACTCTGGGGACACAGATGAGCCCCTCTGAGAATCCCAGCGAGCCCTGGCTTCTGGTCACACCTTCCTGTGCTCTAGAAAGTCCTGCTTTTGCCTTCTGCATCCTCATTCCTCCTCTGCAGCCTTCTCAAAGGAGTGTGTTGTGGTCTTGTGCAGACATCCTGATCGTGAAGCTGCGGAAGGGGCAGGAGCTGAGGCTTCGAGCCTACGCCAAGAAGGGCTTTGGCAAGGAACACGCCAAGTGGAACCCCACGGCCGGCGTCGCCTTCGAGTACGACCCAGACAACGCCCTGAGGCACACCGTGTACCCCAAGCCAGAGGAGTGGTGAGTCCTGGGCTCTGCCTGCCCTGGAGGGGCTTGTCTGAAGGGCAGCCACATGTCAGCTCTGGGAGTAACTTTCATAGAGCCATGGAATTATTTGGGTTGGAAAATCCTTTGAAGCTGCTGCAGTTCCAGCCCTGCCCTCACCCTGCCCAGCCCAGCACTGACCCACAGCCCTCAGCACCTCAGCCCCACGGCTTTGGGATCCCTCCAGGGCTGGGCACTGCCCCAGCTCCCTGGGCAGCCTGGCACAGGGCCTGACACCCCTCTCAGGGAAACAATTCTGCCTCGGCTCCAGCCTCAACCTCCCCTGGGGCAGCTTGAGGCTGTTTCCTCTTGGCCTCTCATTCATTATTGGAGAGCAGAGCCTGAACCTGAGCTCCCTGCAGCCTCCTGTGAGGGAGTGTCAGAGAGGGCTGCTGTCTCCCCTCAGCCTCCTCTTCTCCAGAGAGCTCAGACAGCACTGACTCATCTCAGTGAGTGCTGCTGAGTGTGCCTGTGCTTCCCCTCACACAGCCTGTGCTCCCATGGTGGGGTGCCAAGGCCAGGCGGTGGGTTGCAGCTGTGTGCAAGGGGGGCTGCTCTGTGGCCACCTCTCATCCTCTGATCAGGCACTCTTGCTGCTGTTTTCCCTCATTCCCTCCCTCCCTTTTGTGTTCTTTCCCACTGCTCCTTCCTGTTCTCACTTCCCTACACGAGTGGGCTGTAGGTCAGGGTAAAGGCTGAGAAAGAAGTAGCTTCACACAAGGTGGAAGAGGCTGCTGGGAGGGCACAGGGAGGAAGGTCAGGTCTCAAGGCTGATTTTGCAGCCCTGTTTGCTTGAGGGAACTCTAATTTCACTCATACCTCTCCTTACTCCTCAAGCACGAGCTTTGGTGGCAGGCTTTTGCTCTCTGGCTCTTTTCCCTGAACATGTTGGGCTGCACTGGCAGCACACTGCATCACATCTGAAAGTGACAGGATGCTGCTGCTGCTGCTGCCCTGCTGTGGACAGGGCAAGGGCTTCACCCAGCTTTGCTTCTTCCATGAGTACATACCTGAGCTGCTCCTGGCTCTGCATCCCAGTGACCACCCAGCAGACTTCCAGGCATCCAGCACGCTGGAGCCAGCAGCAGAGGGAGGAACCAGGTGCTCTAAGACAGGCTGAGAGCAGGGGGAATCAATCACAGGGTGAGGAGGAAAGGCTGCAGCCCTGGGGCTGTTGAGCCTGGGCAAGAGAAGCCTGAGCTCAGGGGCACCTCAGCAGTGCTGAGAAATGCCTCAAGGGTGGCTGTCAGGAGGATGGGGATGGGCTTTGCTCTGTGCTGCCCAGGGACAGGACGAGGAGTGAGGGGCACAGGCTGGGACACAAACAGTTCCCCTGGGCCAGGAGGAGCAAGTCCTTTGGTGCTGAGGGGAGGGAGCCCTGGTCCAGGCTGCCCAGGGAGGGTGTGGAGGCTTCTTCTCGGGAGGTTTCCAACCCCCCCTGGACACGTTCCAGGGCCCCCTGCGCCAGGGGCAGCTGCTGGAGCAGGGGCTGGGGCTGCAGCAGCTCTGCCGGGCCCTGCCAGCCCCCACCATGCTGGGGCTCAAAGCTGGTCTGATTCCCTGTGAAGGCAAAGCCTCTGCTAGCCAAGGCCCACTGTTCTTTCTGGTTTGTTTTCTCGTGCTGGTTGCCTGTTGGCAGAGCACTGGCACGCAGCTGGCCTCTGAAAGCAGCCACAGTGGTGGTGGAAGCCTCTGCCCTGTTCTGAGCTGTGGGTGATTTAACAGGAAGGCCCATAACTGCAACGCTTCCTCCCTCCCCGTGGCTGGGTACAGACAGAGGGGTTGTTTGGGAAGTGCAGCTGGTGGCAGGGTGCCAGGATCAGCCCTTGCTGACCGTGCTGGGCTGAGGAAGGCCAGCAGCAGCCCTTGGTGGGCACAGGGTTTTCTGTGCTGCCTTCTCAGCCAGCTCAAGGCTGCAGGTTTATCCCATGGATTCATGAAGGGTATTCAGACAGACCCTCTGCTAGCCAAGGGACACATTCTGGGAGCGTAAAGGTCTTTCCCCATCCAAACAGCTCTGTGACCAGACTGTGCTGCAGAGGGTCTGGGTGCTGCAGGGTAGCCCAGAGCCTGGGCTCCACACTAACCTTCCCCTCACTTGGATTCCAGGCCCAAGAGCGAGTACTCGGAGATCGATGAGGAGGATGCTCAGGCTCCCTACGACCCCAACGGGAAGCCAGAGAGGTAGGAGCCTATGGGTGGGGAACTGGGGCACAGCCTGGGGGTGCCTCCATGGCTTTTGCTTATGCAAGAGTGGCTGCTCTGTGGTGAACTCTGACAGCCCAGGGAGCTGCTGGTCCCCCAGCAGCAGGGCAGAAGTCAGAGTTAACTGATTGTATGCCTGGAGCAGGGGGTTTCCCCTCTGGGAGGTGCTGGATGGCTCTCCTGAGGCTGCAGCATCCTTTTGGTCTCCTCTCTCCAGTAAGGAGTGACAGGACCAGAGGAAATGGGCTGAAATTGCCCCAGGGGAGGTTGAGACTGGAGCTGAGGAAGAACTTTTTCCCTGAGAGGGGTGTCAGCATGACATTCCTATTCAGCCTGGAGAGGAGAAGGCTGAAGGGAGACAGGAGCACTCTCTGACACTCCCTCACAGGAGGCTGCAGGGAGCTGGGGGATGGTCTCTGCTTCCAAGTAACAAGTGATGGTACAGGAGGAAACAGCCTCCAGCTGTCCCAGGGGAGGTTGAGATTGGAGCTGAGGCAGAACTGTTTCCCTGAGAGGGGTGTCAGCCCCTGTGCCAGGCTGCCCAGGGAGCTGGGGCAGTGCCCAGCCCTGGAGGGATCCCAAAGCCGTGGGGCTGAGGTGCTGAGGGCTGTGGGTCAGTGCTGGGCTGGGCAGGGTGAGGGCAGGGCTGGGACTGCAGCAGCTTCAGGGGTTTTGCCAACCCAAACCATTCTGTGATTCTATGATCAAGTGCAGCCCTCAGCAAGGGCTCGTGGGAGCTGCTGCTGGCTGGAGCTGCTCTGCAGACACTGTTTGTGCAGCTGCTCCCAGGGCAGGGGGAGGCTTCAGCCCCAGGTTTGTGCCCTCACTCAGGTTCTATTACAACGTGGAGTCATGCGGGTCGCTGCGGCCCGAGACCATCGTCCTGTCGGCACTGTCCGGCCTCAAGAAGAAGCTGAGTGACCTCCAGACCCAGCTGAGCCACGAGATTCAGAGCGACGTCCTCACCATCAACTGAGCCCCAGCCCCTTGCAGGAGAGTGCTGGAGGGCACAGGGTTCTGCCCCATGCTGCTCCAGACTGAGGCTTTTCCCTCCCCACCTCCCTCTGCCTTTGCTGGCCCGGCTCTGCTGCTTGGTGAGACAGCTCATCCCTCCCTCCCTCCCTCCCTCCCTGGCAGTGTGAGCTGCAGGGTGAAGCAGGAAGGGAACCCATGAGCACCTTTGCCGGGCCAGGCTTTGTCTCTAAGGGATCCCAGTATTCAGGGCAGAGTTTCAGCTCCTGGCCCCGTGCTGTTGGGGAGGAGGAAGCACAGGGCTGGGTTACACAGCCCTGCCCTGTCACCATGTCCTTTCTGTGGTCAATAAAGCCTTTACCCTCCTGTGCTGGCACCCTTGGTTGCTCAGCAGGGGCTGCAGATGTCACGCTGCTGAGTTCTCTCCAATACACATGGAGTTCGTGAGCTGTGCTGTGGAGGGAGCGTTGCTCTTTCTCTCTCTGCTGCCGATTGCTGCTCTCCATGCTGTCTCCTGAGGAGACCAGACCCCCCTCCAGCAGCTAGCCCAGCAGCTAGCCCAGCACTTGCCTCTCCAGCATTACACTTCAGGCTGGGCTGCAGGGGAGATGGATTATTTAAAGCCTGCTTTGGAGCAGACTGTGCCCTCTGTGCTGCACAATCCCAACGTTAGGGGCTGAGATGACCCCCCTCTGCCAGCGTGCCCACAGCACCCTGGCTCAAGCAGCCTGCCCATGTCACCCATTCCCCTCCTCTGGCGGTGCCCAGCAGGACACTTGGTGGGATGAGCTTCTCGGTGACACTTGTGATCTGCCTGGGAGGGAGGGGAAGGGCTTGGGGTGCTCATATTGAGCCACTGCTGCTGCCCCATGCAGGGTCAGGGTCCTGCCAGTGGTACAGCTCCTCCAGACCAATCCCTGTGGCCGTCTCCCCTCAAGGCTGGCACATGAACCACCAGACTGGCACAACTCTGCAGGAGGAGGGAGCTGGAGCAACTTGGAAACTCCTTCCCATGGAGCCACCGTGGCCCTGGCACATCCCTGGAGGGGGGCATGGAGTGGTGCATCCTCTGTCACCCCTGGGCAGTGGGTGCCAACTCAACCTCCCTCTTCTCCCCTTGCCGGCAGCTTTAGGGCTTCCCTGCCAACGTCCTGGCCGTGGCTGGAGAGGCAGCACAGAGCTGAGAGCTGGCACAGCAGTAGCAAATCTGCCCCCATCAGCATTTTCCTCCCTTGGCAGCCACTTCTCTCCCACTTGCGCTTCCCCAGCCCGTTGTGGATGGAACAGACAAGGCAGGAAGGGTGGGGAAGGGGTTTGTTTATTCATTGAGCAACTCCTTAAAAACACAACAACAAAAAAAACCCACCTCCCGACATTTTTGGTAAGAGATGGTGAGACTTTTCCCAGAGGAGCCGTGTGGCCAGGGAAGGAGCATGGCTCACACCTCTCACACTCCCCCCCACCGCCCTTCCCTGCCTTGTGCCCTTCACCAGCCACACCAGCCCAACACACACACACACACAGACACTGACACCACAGCTTCCACCAGCACCCCAAGCACAGCCCTGCAGCTTTGAAAGGGCAGGAAAGTCAATCCAGTGACCACCCCAGCCCCAGACTGAAAGGAGACCCCAGAGCAAGGTTTGCAGGGTGATGAAAAGATAGATAGCCCTTGTAGAGGAGGTCAGGAAACAGGTCACGAGAAAGCAATGGCCTGGAGAGTTCAGCACATGAAGCCCAACTGCCCCCAGGGCCAGGAGACAGCTCAGGAGTGCTCCTTCCCCTCAGCATGGGCTTCTCTGCCCAGGGACCTCTTACCTCCACAAAGCTGTCCCTCCAGGGACAGATGCTACTGGCCAAAACGAGTCCCTGGGTTGCCCACCAGCAGCTAAAGCAGGGGCACAGCCAGGGAGGGGGGCTGTGGGGGCAGGAGGGGTGCTGGGGTGGGCTCTGCCTGGCTGTGGGGTGCTGGGGTGGGCTGTGGCTGGCTGTGGGGGCAGGAGGGGTGCTGGGGTGGGCTCTTGCCTGGCTGTTCACCCTTGTGCCCCCCCGGTGGGAAACCCAGTTACTCCTGAGCCGTCTCAGTTCTACAGTGAGTGTTCAGACAGCTTCTGAGCAGTGCAAAGATCAGCCCAGGGGTGTGGGGGATGTCTCCAGGAGCACCTCAAGCTTCGCAGAGGGGGTGAGGTGTTGCTGCTCCGCAGCTGCAGCCCGGCACAGCCGCCTCCTCCTGCAGGACAGCACTCCCCAGCCTTCCCCCCCCGTCACCTCCCCAGGAGTCACAGGCACCTCTGAGGGCTCCTGGGCCACCACGACGTTCAGGTTGATGTGAGAAGGAACAAAAGCAATCTCTTAGCACAGGGACACGGAGCATGTTGGTGTATTTGTGTCAGTCGGGGCTGAGCCACGTCCCAGCGCCGGCCCCGCCGCGGCTGCCACGCAGCACGCCCCAGCTCACCCTGCCGGGCACACAGAGGGGCACGGCCTTGCCCCCCCTCAGGGGACAAAGGGAACCCCCAACATGGGTCCCCCCAGCCCCAGCAGCTCACGGGGATGATGTGGGCTCCCTGGTGCCCAGCTGGGCGCCTCTGCAGGACTTTGGCTTCAGCAAGATGAACTTGTTGAGGAGGTCGGTGTCAGAGCTGGCCTGGGCACCCGAGAATGGCTCCCCTGGGCATGGACAGAGGGTGGGCTCGTGGGACACACACACACAGACACACACACACGCACACACAGAGACACACAGACACACACACACACAGACGCACAGACACAGACACACACACACACACAGACACACACACACAGACACACCGGGACACACACAGACACACCGGGACACTCACCGGCGTAGCTGGAGGACTCGGCCATGTTCTGCGAGCCGGTGATGTGGTGCCAGTAGGCGCTGCGGGGCAGCATGGTGGTGGGCGTGCAGGGGTAGGAGAAGTGCTCGGTGCCCTTGTTCAGCAGCTGAAGCGGAGGAGACAAGGGGTGAGGGTGACACAGAGGCCCCCCACTCCCCCCTCCTCCCTGAGCCGTGTCCCCAAGGCGAGCTGCAGCTCACCCTGACATTCTTCTCCATCTCCAGCAGGACCCTCTTGTGCTGCTCGGCGATGGCCAGGGTGGCACTGTGCACACGCTGGTAGATCTGCTCCCCCTCCTGCGTCTGGAAGGTGTACAGACCCTCCCCTGCGTCGCACATCCTGCGGGGAGCGGGCGTCACCGGGGTCCCCGAGCCACAGCACGACAACCACACGGCTCCCCTCCCCTCAGCTGCAGCCCCAGCCCTAGCCCCACACCTCCATGCCTGCACCCCAGCCACAGGCCTGTCCTGCGCCCATGCATGCACGGATGCATGGATGGAATCCCAGCGTGATGGGCTGCAGAGCCCTGCAGAGCTGCTGCAGCCCCAGCCCCTGCTCCAGCAGCTGCCCCTGGCTCAGGGGGCACAGGAACGTGTCCAGCTGGGGTTGGAAACCTCCCGAGAAGGAGCCTCCACACCCTCCCTGGGCAGCCTGGGCCAGGGCTCCCTCCCCTCAGCACCAAAGGACTTGCTCCTCCTGG
>WBNH01008426.1:229536-266672 GCA_013401255.1 Urocolius indicus | reverse complement strand
GCCCAGCACAGGCCACAGGACTCCAGATGAGGCCTCAGCAGCTCTGGCAGAGCAGAGAGGCAGCAGAACCTCCCTGGCCCTGCTGCCCACACTCTTGCTGCCCCCAGGCTGCCCTTGGCTTCTTGCCCACGAGGCCACGTTGCTGCTCATGTTTAGTTTGTTATCACCCAGCAGTGCCAGGCCCCTCTCCCAGAGCTGCCCTCCAGCAGGTCACTGCTGATGGATGGCAGCAGTGCCATGCCGCAGTGTGCCCGGCAGGACCGAGGCAGCCGGCTCAGCCCCATCTCACCGCCCGGCCTCGAAGGTGAAGCGCGTGGCGTCGCGTCCGTAGCGGCGCAGGGAGCAGAGGGGCCAGGAGAGCAGCTTCACCCGGGGGTTGTGTGTGTCCCAGAGGTAGATGTTTTCGTGGGTGATCTGCAGCTTGCACTCGCCGTAAACGTCCAGGTTGGGGCAAGGGAGGAGGAACACGTTGAACCGGTCTGGAGAAAGAGAGGGTGGGGGGGGGTGTGTGTGTGTGTGTGTGAGGGGAGGAAAAGAAGACAAATCATGCAATTAAACTCAAAATGCAGAGCAATAATTGACAGGGAGAGGGGGAAGGGCTGCCCAGCACCCTCTGCCCAGCAGCATGCTCACCTGTCTGCTCGCACTGCACACCGGGCGCCAGCAGGTCAGGCTCCCCCAGGCTGATGTCGTTCAGGCGGGCACCCAGGCACTCCACTGACAGGGTCTTGTACCACTCCTCGGCCTCCAGCTCTGCAAAGCGCCACAGCAGCCCCTGGGCAACCCTGGCCAAACTAGAGGTGCCTCACCTGGCACCCCTCCCTGCCCCAAACTGGCCTCCCAGGGCTCGTACCTGAGTCACAGGTGAAGGTCCGGGCAGAGTCGTCAGTGAAGACGATGGCCACAGCCTGTCTCTTGGTCTCCTTGGGCAGCCGGGTGATGCACTTGACATTGCTGATCTCAGTCACCTGAGGAGCAGGGCAGGAGGGGATGTGGGGGTGTCTTTGAGAGTTGCACCCAAAGCCAGCCCCACTGCACTCAGACCTGGCTGCTGTACCCAGAACCCGACCACCACTGCACCCAGAGCCTGGTGGCACCCACATCCCAACCCCTGCTGCACCCAGGCCTGGCTGCTGTGCCTAGAACCTGACCACCACTGCACCCAGACCATGGCTGCTGCTGCTGCACCCAGAGCCTGGTAGCATCCACATCCCAATCCCTTCTGCACCCAGACCTGGCTGCTGTGGCACCTAGTGCCTGCCCACCACTGTGCCCAGAGCCTGGTGGCACTCAGATCCCAGCCCCTGTTGCACCCAGACCTGGCTGCTGTGGCACACAGAGCCTGGTAGCATCCAGATCCTAACTCCTGCTGCACCCAGACTTGGCTGCTGTGACACCCAGAGCCTGGCTACTGCACCTGGAGCCTGGCTACCGCTGCACCCAGAGCTTGGTGGCACTCAGACCTCAGAACGTGGTGGCACCCAGATCCTGGCCACTGCTGCATCCAGAGCCTGGCTGCTGTGGCACCGAAAGCCTGGCTACTGCACCCGGAGCCTGGTGGCACTCAGCCCCCAGCCCCGCTGCCCCCAGCCGCATCCCCTCCCCGCGGCATTCCTGGACCGACAGCCCCCCTGAGCTGCAGCCCAGCAAGTTCAGGCGACGGGGGGGGCTGTGG
Source organism: Urocolius indicus (assembly GCA_013401255.1). Lineage (NCBI taxonomy): Eukaryota > Metazoa > Chordata > Aves > Coliiformes > Coliidae > Urocolius > Urocolius indicus. The sequence continues at coordinate 264,997 of WBNH01008426.1, read as the reverse complement.
TCCCGAGCATCCCGGCCGCAGCCCCGCAGCCCCGCACCTTGGGGCAGCCGCGCAGACACGCCGATTTCTCATCCGGGTACTTCTCGAGGCGCTGGGGCCCTTTGCTGGAGGGTTTTCGGAAGACCAGCCAGCAGCGGCGGTAGATCTGCCGGGGCGGGAGCGCGGCCGCTGCAGACGGGGCTCCCGGGGGTGTGTGTGTGTGTGTGTGTGTGTGTGTGTGTGTGTGTCCCACCGCTCCCTTCCCGGACCCCCAGCCCGGTCCCGCCGACCCCCTGAGGATGATGATATGCCGGAGCTGCCCGCCGTTAATTACAGAGCTTAATTACGGAGCGTGGGCACGGCTCCCGTCGCGGCGTCACCCCGTCGGCTCTCCCGCAGCCCCCGGCGCGGGGGTACCACGGCCCTGAGCCTGCCCCCCCCCGCCCCCCACCTCACCTCTTTGTTCTCCCTAATTAGCGTGCAATTACCCGGCATGCTCGTTGCTGCCGGCTCGCANCGTTGCCATGAGAGGCGATGCGGCTGAGTCCCTCCCGCTTCCTCCACGGCCACGTCGTCTCTCGCGGCAACTCGCACCCCAAATACATTCCCCGAGCCCCCCTCCCCTCACCCCCATCCCTCGCTCCCCCTTCTCAAAACTCACCCCCAGCTTCTTGCTCTTCATCCTCACGTAGCCTTGCTTGATGATGTCGTTAAAATTGGTCGCCATGGCGATGACCCGATATTTTGGGGGGTGGGGGGGGCCTGCCTTCACCTTCGCCCCCCCCTCCCCATCCTCCTCCTCCGTAGCACCCCCCCGCCTCACTGCCGGCCCGGCTTGCTGCTAGCAGCATCCCCCATCCCGGCTGCAAAAGAGAAATGACAGATCGACGGGTGACATCTTCCTCCTCCACCTCCTCCTCCTTTTCCTCCTCCTCCTCCTCCCTTCCCTGCCTGAACCATCCGAGTGGAACAGTCCGGCGTTAACCCTTGCCAGGCCAGCTCCCAGGAGTGGCCACCAGCCCCAAGCCGTCCCCCAAGGGCCAACCCCCGCCGGACCATGCCCCGCCCGGCTCCCCGGCGCCTGTCCCACGGCCTGTCCTTCCTCCCGGGCTGCTGCTCGTGCAGCGACATGGCCCCAGCTGCTGCCCATCAGTAGGCTCCAGTGTTAACGACCTGCCCGGCCAGCCCACCTCTGCTGCAGGGGCTTCAGCCCGAGGGACCCCAGGTCACAGCCTCGGACCTCCCCCCCCAGCACAACCCACCGGGAGCTCGGCTTCACTCAGCCTGGTCCCTGCCCGGGACTCTGGGTGCCCCTCGGCCCGGCGTGGTGGGACCAAGTTCCCTTTCCAGCTGGATGGTCGGGATGCAGGGAGATCCAGCCCTGCCCCTGTCCGGGAGCCACCGGGCTGGCTTCAGGGTATCTCTCCCACCAAGAGCTTGGGACCCCGTGCCCGGTCCCGCAGCACCGGGGGTCTGCCCTGCGGTGCCCATTGGGACCGAGCAACGGGAGGTGCTGGGTGCTGGGACAGCACCCTAAGGACCCTGAGCCCCCGCTCCCCTTCACCCCCTGCACACGAGCTCCCCAAGGGAATTCAGAGATGCTGGGAGGGCGGGAGGTGCCTTCCCCCCGCCCCAGCCCACCCCNAGCCCCGCTACTCCCCCCATCTCAGCCCCGGCAGCCTCCCTCCGTCCCTCCGGGCCCCGCCGCGCCCGGCCCGGCCCAGCCGGAGGCGCGCCCGGCCGCCCTGGGAAGGCGGTTCCTGCGCGCACATCATTAGGCTTCAGAGTGAACGGCCCGAGGCGACTGACGGGCGGCGGCCGTGTCTCACCGCGCTGCTGTCCCGGGCTGTCCCCACGCTCCTGCAGACGTCTCCTGGTCCCCCCCGTTCCCCTTTCCGTGCTCCCCCAGACGCTGCCTTTCGCAGCGACAGCGGCTGCAGGCAGCTCCGCTCCTGCAGCCTCATTTGTCGGGCAGTAAAAAAAAAAAGGAGAAATGAATAATGGCTGCAAATAAAAGGGCATTAAAGAGAAGAAGCGAGCAGCAAAGAGCTGTGCTTTTAGCCAATCAATTAAAAGGCACAGCGAGGGCATTAGCTCACCGAAATATTAATGTTTAATAAGGTTGTGTCTGAGCTTCTCCAATCCCACCCCTGCCGAGACCCTGCTCTGGGGGAAGGGGGGGCTGAGTTGCAAGGGCCTGGGCTGGGGCAGTCAGCACCCTGCACCCATGGGTGAGCATGCAGCCCACAGCCCTGCAGCCACAGGCACCTCTCCTGGGCACCAGGATGGGCTTTAGCCAGGAGCTGGGCTCGTCCTCCCCCATGGGGCCACAATGGCAGCGAGGTGACACCAGCAGCTGCCCAGAGGAATGCTGCTGCACCCCAGGGCTGTCCTCTCCTGTGCAGGGACAGAGCATCAGCCTGAGCCAGCAGCAGAGCCTGGGCCCTGTGTTTATGGTAAAAAAAGTCATATACAAATAGATACATATATATAATACACATATAGAGCAGTGGGCAGGGGAGTGTGGGTGGCTGGAGGGCTCAGTGCCCATCTCTGCCCTGTGCTTCCTCCTCCTGGGCTGCTCAGTGATGCTTTGGTGGCCACATCCATGTCCCAGGAGATGCCAGTGGCCAAGGGGCATCGCATACTGTCCGAGAGGCACCAGGCTCAGAGTGTCCTCAGGCAAATCCCTCCCTGCTGCCCCGTGCTTCGGTTTCCCCATCGTACAGAGGGTCCTGCGGCGACGGGCACCGGTGGGCACAGGAATTCCCCCGGACCTCTCCGTGGTGGTGGCAGCATCTGGCCCTGGGGCTTTAGGGCACCTGGATCTGCAGGTCCTCGTCCTCGTCAGGGTCGCTGGTGCCGTCACCGGCGTCGTCGGGGCCGAAGCGGGCGCCGCGCATCTTGCCGAAGAGCGGGGTGCTCTGCTGCCGCCGCAGCCTGCCGAGACACAGCCGCGGGCTGGGGGGCAGCCACGGCCCGGACCAGCCCCCCTGCAGCACGGCTGCACCCCACTGGGACCCCATTCTGCCTCTCCCACTGAGCAGGATCAGTGCCCTCAGCCTGGGGCTGGGGGCTAAAACCCTCCGGGGACCACATCGGGCATCCCAGGAGTGTGCGGAGCTGAGGGTTGCCCCTTAAAACCCCCTCAAGGAGTGTCCCCCCTCTGCCACTCCTGGGACCCTGTGGTGCTTTGCAGCCCCTCACTCATCAGTGGAAGTGTATGGAGAGAGCTGGAGCTCCCCAGGCCGGGCTCTGACCCCACCAGTTTGCTGTGCTTTACTGGAAAGCATCAATTATTCAGGACTGAGCACAAGGGGAGGCGGCAGCGCTGCGGGGGGTGAAGCCTCCATTATTCCTCCATGATTTAATGGACATGTCCCAATAAAACAGAGGAAGATTGCAAACATCTCCCCCCCGCCATCCCTCCCCCCAGTGCCTCCTGGGGATGCAGCATCAAACTCTCGAGGCCATTTTGGCCCTTTACTGCTAGGGAGGCGAAGGGAGGCCAGGGAAAGTTTTTAAGGGCCATAAAAATCCACCTCCCACCTCCTCTGAGAGGGGTGTCAGCCCCTGTGCCAGGCTGCCCAGGGAGCTGGGGGAGTGCCCAGCCCTGGAGGGATCCCAAAGCCATGGGGCTGAGGTGCTGAGGGCTGTGGGTCAGTGCTGGGCTGGGCAGGGGGAGGGCAGGACTGGGGCTGCAGCAGCTTCAGGGGCTTTGCCAACCAACACATGATTCTATGATGAAGTTGGAGGCCCTTTGGCCACACTCAGCCAACCAGGGACGTGCTGGTTGAGGGATGGTGGTGAGAAGGTCACCCCACCGTGGTTCCCACCCTGGTCCCCTGCTCACCGGGACTGCAGGTGCTCCAGCTGCACCTGGAAGCTCTCGCTCTGCTCTGTCTGCTCGTCCAGTGACCGCTGCAGCTTCCGCGTCTGGTTGTGGGCCTCATCCAGCTGTGGGACGGGATGGGATGGGGAGGGATGGGATGAGATGGGATGGGGTGGGACGGGGTGGGATGGGAGGGGATGGGATGGGGTAGGGTGGAATGGGATGGGAGGAGATGGGATCGGGTGGGACAGGATGGGATGGGGTAGGGTGGGATGGGATGGAATGGGATGGGGTAGGATAGAGCTGGTGGTGGCCACTGAGCTACCAACCGTGATCCCCTCCACCAGCACAAGCTTCCTCACCTCATCCTCAGCTTGGGCCAGCTCCTTCTTCAGCTCCTCCACCCTAAGGCGCAGCTTCTTCACCTCTCCCTCGTGCTGCTCCACGCGGCGGTTGGCGTGGGCCAGCTCTGCCATCTTCTCCTGGTACTGCTTCTTCAGCTTGGTGTGGACATGCTTCAGGTCAGCCAGCTCCTGTGGTAGGCATGAGGTGGGGAGCTGAGCTGGTGAGAGCCACCTCTACCCCTGAGTGCCACCTTCTTCCTCCCCAAGGGACCTCTCCCACCCCATGATGACAACAGGGGAATTGACGGAGCAAGGATGGGGCCACCGCCACCTCTCAGGTGAGGCGTGGTGGCAGAGTTCAGGCTCAGGGAGGTCCTGGGGGATGCTAAAGTGACAGGGTGACCCGGGCAGGGGGGTAACAGGCGATGGCACCACCCCTACGGCACCTTGTTCTTCTCAAAGAGCTCAGCCTGGATGGTTTTGAGGTCGGTGTCCAGGGCGCTGGCCGTCTGGCGCCGCTTTCGAGCCAGCACTTCCTCCAGGTCCTCGATCTGCGCCCGCAGCTTCTTGTTCTCCCTCTCCAGGTTGAGCTTCTCCGTCTCCAGCCGCTCCCGCCGGCCCCACTCGGCCGCGTTCTCCGCCTGCAGCCGCTCCATCTGGGACAGAGACATGAGGTGAACCGGGGTGGGGGGGGCATCAGGGACCCCCCGCCATGGCCTCATTTCGGCCTCGGCGCTGGGGTCCAGCCTCACCTCGGCACGCAGCTCTGCCAGCTTCTTGTCCATGCTGGAGCGAGCGCCCAGCTCGTCCTCCAGGTCCTCGGAGATGCGTCCCAGCTCGTCCTGGTGGATCTCCTTCAGGATGTTGAGCTGTGGGGGTGGGCACAGCACCCAAAGTGGGCAGGGAGCACCCACCCTGTGCCAGCCCTGCCCTGCCCTGCCCTCACCCAGCTGGCTCAATAGCACTGACAGACCTTCAACGTGCCATCCCCCGGGGGTGCCCCTCGTCCCCAGGCACCCTGCTCACCTGCTTCATCACCTCCTGCTTGTTCTTGTTGAGCTCCTCATACTTGATCTTCCACTGGCTGAGCTCACCCTCCAGCTTCTCGATGCTCTTGCTGAGCGCCAGCTTGTCCCTGAGGAGAGGTGACGCTGGCGACAGGCGGCAGCAGCCCAGGGAACGTCCCATGCCGGCGGTGGCCGGGCCGTGCCGGGCTGGCACCCCATGAGGACCGTGCCCTGAGCACTCACTCCCGCTCCTTGAGCAGCACTTTTTGGGACTCATCCAGCCTCAGCTTGAGGGCAGTGACTTTGGTGGCCTCCTCCTCCACCACGCTGACGTCGTCCCAGAGCAGGCGGCTGCGTTCCTGGCGGCTGAAGGCGGCCCGGGGAGGGCCCCGCTGCTCCCAGCCCTCCTCCTGCCTGCTCATCACCATGTTCTCCATCAGCTCCAGCTCCTGGATGGGGGGGGACAAGGTGAAGGGGCAGTCCTGGCTTCTCACTCCTTACAACACTCAGCTTTTGCTCCACAAGCAGGAGCATCCCTGCCTCTGGTCCTCAGGAACACCCATCAAAGCTGATGACCCTCCCCTCGAGGAGCTCCCATCCAGCACCACACTCTGCTGCCTGCTCCCTGCCTCGCTGGAAGCTTGGGATGAGACAATATCCATCTCTAATCCCAACCTCGCCGTGGCCACCACCATGTGGGCAATCTGCTACCAGGCTGCAGGAGCTGTGGGGGTTTTCTGGGGATGAGATGTCCCTGGGGAGCCCGTGGGGGATGCCAAGGCCTGTCTCAGGTTTTCCAGATGGAACCAGCACTGTGTGGGACCCTGAGAGGGGCTTCATTGTGCTGACAGAGACCATGGCAGCAGAGAGGGGATGGCCACTGCAGCTGGGAGCATCTCTGGGGTGGCTCTGGTGTCCTTTCCTTCCTCCTACTCCTCCTCCCTTCAGCATAGACCTCTGCCAGAGGCCTGTATGCACACTTTGGCATCCCAGCCATGGCTGGGAGATGCTACTGGCACTGCCAAAGCCACTGACTCCAACTTTTGCCTAATGTCTCCAAAGGGAAAGAGTCCTCAGAAAGGGACCAGAGGCACCACCGAAGTGGTTGTTACACGGGGCTATGGAGGTCCTGGATGTTACATCAGGCTATGAGGGTCCTGGAGGCCTCCATGACAGTCTCTGCTCCCCAGTAATGAACGAGAGGACAAGAGGAAACGGCCTCAAGTTTCCTCAGGGGAGGCTGAGGCTGGAGCTGAGGCAGAACTGTTTCGCTGAGAGGGGTGTCAGCCCCTGTGCCAGGCTGCCCAGGGAGCTGGGGCAGTGCCCAGCCCTGGAGGGATCCCAAAGCCGTGGGGCTGAGGTGCTGAGGGCTGTGGGTCAGTGCTGGGCTGGGCAGGGTGAGGGCAGGGCTGGGGCTGCAGCAGCTTCAGGGGCTTTGCCAACTAACACTATTCCATGATTCTATGACACTGCTCTGAGACAGGACCCAGCCCCTCGTGCTGCTCCCAGGCGACAACCCCCCCGCCGCTGAACCCGGAGAGGCAGCGCTGGGTTGGGTGAGGGTCCCGGGCAGCTCCCCCTCCACACCTCACCTTGTCTTTCTGAGGCGCCTCAGCCCCCACGTCCCGCACGGGCTCTTGCTCGGGGTCGGGCTGTCCCTGGGCACCGTCACTGCGGAGGCTGGCGGGCGGGCGGGCGTGCGGTGGGCGCTCCTCGGCGCGGTCACGGTCTCGGCGCAGCCCGGCCAGCTCCTTGGTGAGGGCTTCGAGGCGATGGCGCAGCTGCCTCACCTCCTCCCGCGCCCGGTTGCGCTCGGCCCGCACTTTGCTCCACTTCTCTCGCCAGTTGGCCGTGCAGTCCGACCACCAGCGCATCGTCTTCTCCATCTGCGCCGCCCGCGCCCGCGCCTCCTCCAGCTCCCGCAGCCGCAGCTCCTCACGCCCTTCCCAGTCCCCTTCCAGCAGCGCCGGGGGGGGGCCGGGAGAGGGTGTCCCGCTGGGGGGGGAAGGGGAGGGCTCGGGGCCCAGCAGGGCCAGCAGCGAGCCCCCCGGCAGCGGCGGGGAGCCGGCCAGGCGCGGGGCACCGCTTTGGCTCATGGCGGGGGGCTCCCTTAGGGCATGGCTGGCACCGGAGGGGTGGCCCCTCCGCCCGGGGACCTGCGGGAGACAGGAGGGGTCAGGATGGCCCCAATGGGGCCGCAGGAGGTGGCTGGAGGGAAGGGGATGGGTCCCTGGCGTGGATTCTGGTCAGGCCCCCAAGTGAGGACTCTGGGGATGTGTCCCCTAACGATGACCCCGGCAAGGAGCCGAGGAATGGCCCCGTCCAGGTCACCAACGAAGATCCCGAGTGAGGTCCCCAGGGAGGATTCTGATAGGGTCCCCCCTGAGAACCCCAGTGAGGTCCCTGGTGATGGCCCCAGTAGGGTCCTCAGGGAAGATCCCTGTGGGGTCCCCAGTGAGGATCAGCAGCCCACTGCCCGGCCACCCACACGTCCCAGCTTGGCACTGCAGCCAGCACCAGGCTGGCCCAGAACACCTCTGGCAGCGCTCTGGAGCCAACACGTCACGCAGTCGATGTCATTCACCTGAGGTCAACCCAGATGACAGCACCTGTGGGCAGCCAGGACTTGCTGCTGCAGTGGCGGGGACCCGGCTGCACCTCGACAGCTCCAGCGAGAGTTAAAGCCCGAATCCAGTGCCAGCACGGCAGAAACAGCCCCGGCAGGATGCGTGCCGCAGATGCCCAGCCCGGCTCTTTGGTGAGCGGACGCGCTCTCCGGTGACGCCACAACAAAGGGTCGGCACCGACAGCCTCGGTCCCGGCTCAGCCCTCGCCCCGGCTCGTTGGGGAGGACAAACCGCCCCCGGAAACCTCAACGGGAGGCGGCCGCGAGCCATAATGGGATAAATACAGAGCCCGCCCGCCGCCGGCCGCAGCCTCCCGCCGCGATTTCGGCGTGGTGCAGCTCAGCCCCGCTGCCAAAGCCATCCGGGGACACAGAGCCGGTGCCGGAGCAGCAGGAGACGGAGGTTATGTGCTTTGCTCGGCGGGGTGGGGAGGGAAGTTCTCTGATGATATTTGCTGAAACGGTGAAGTTTTTGTTAAGTTTTTGGTAAAACTCGAAGGTGAGCTCTGGCCTGTGTGGGCTGCTGGCCCCCGGGGAACAGATAGAGCCTGGCAGGATCCGGCCCCGGCAGCTCCCAGGTGCTGTGTCCACGGGAGCATCATCACCCAGGCAGTGCCCACGGGAGCGTGGGGATCTGTGTAATGCCCACGGCAGCACTGGCATCCCTGCAGTGCCCGCAGAAGCACTGGCATCCTTGCAGTGCCCACGGGAGCGTGGGGATCTGTGTAATGCCCACGGGATCACTGGCATCCCTGCAGTGCCCATGGGAAGCACCGGCACCCATGCCAGCACCCACAGGGAGCACGCGTGGATCACGGACGGCTTGGAAACACCCACGAAGAGCGCGCGTGGAGCACCGGCACCCGCGCCGACACGCACGGGAGTACGGATGGAGCACCGGTGCCCGTGCGGTGCCCGCGGACGCCGCGGGACGACCCTCCCCCCTCCCCCCCGCCCCCCACAACCGTGTCGGGGCTCCGTCGGGGCGGGACCTCCCGCCGCCCCGCACCTCCCCATTGGCCGCAGGCGCTGCCGCTCCGTTGCCGGCGGTGACGCGCCCGGGCCCGCGGGACCCGCCGCATTCCTCCGCGCTCGCCCCGCCCCGCCCCGCTCCGTCCCGTCCCGTCCCGTCCCGCTCGGCCCGGTACAGCCGGGGCTGCAGGGCTCGCTACGGCCGCTACGGCCCGGGACCGCCCGCTTCCACTCGTCTCGACCCGACCCGACCCGACCCGACTCGCCCCGTCGCGGCGCGCCCGCCCTTCCCCTCCCGCCCAAGTTTCGCGTCGCTCCGGTGCCGTCGGTGCCGCGTCCCGCCGCCCCGGCCCTCGCCGCCCCGCTTCCTCACCCGTGTCGGCGCGACGGCGGTGCGGGCAGCCCGCGCGGGCCAGGAGCTCCGGACCGACCTCCTCCTCCTCCTTCTCCTTCTCCCCCTCCTCCTCCTCCTCCTCCCGCCGCCGCTCCCGCCCCCCGCCCGCGCCCGGGGGGCCGGTCCCGCCGTCGGAGCCCAGCCCGCGGGTGCGTGTGTTGCCTCCGTGGAGGCTTCAGCGCTCGATTTTGGCACCGGGCTGTGTGTGTGTGTGTGTGTGTGTGTGTGTGTGGAATTTGCTGGAGTGCGCGGCGTTGCACGCGTGGGTTTCGGGCTTTGCGAGCGGGAGGCCACGCACCGCTCACACGTGGACGTGCTCACAAGCGCCATGCACATGGAGCTGCTGCTGCCAGACTCCAGCTCGGCCCCCGGCTTCCCTCCAGCCTGGGCCTCTTCAGGGTTTGATGCTCCTGCAGCTTGCTGGAGTCCATGGCTGCGTTAGCAGGCTCCAGTGCCAAGGTGCTGAGTGCTGGGAAGCTGGAGCTGGGTGCCAGAGCAGGTCTGACCCTTCTTCCTCGTGGCTCTGGTTGCTCCCAGAGGATTGGCATTGCTCTGCTCCAAATCCATGAGTGGGAGGCTGGGGCTTGGGGAGGGACCCAAGAGGACGGGACATCCCCACCTGAGGGTCCCCAGGGGTGAGTGGGTCCCCGTGGCCGTCCCCACACGTCCCTCTGTAGCTCCTGATGAAGCACCAAAACGCCAAACCAACATTTCCCCCCAGTATTTCCCCCTTTGCTGAATGCTTCCATCAAACTTGGGAAATTGAAGTGGCTGAGAGGATTGGTGTCCCACAGCCATGTGGAAACTATGCCATGGCACACTGNCCCCGGCCAACCCTACCCCCCCCCCCCCCCCCCCCCCCCCCCCCACTGAGCAAAGCAGGAGAAAACAGACTGAATCAAAGCAAAACTGCAAATGTCTGTGCATGTTCTCTCCAAGCCTGGTATTTTTCCACTGGAAACAACCTCAAAAAGCTGGAGGCGGGGGTTGCTTTGCTCTCTCACGCCCCTATCCCTGCATTTTAGGCCAAGGAAGCCCAAACCAGCAAAGTGATTCTGCAGGCAGTTTGGCTACAGCAGCTGGTGTGTGCTGGCAGGTTGGGGTTTTAACCCCCTCCTGGCACTGAAACCCACCTTGGAAAGCTGGCAAAGTTGTTTTTGCAAGTGTGTCTTTGCTGTTTGCTGGCATGTGAGCATCTCGGTGACAATGGCAAGTCCAAGGATGTGCTGAGGCATCCTGAGGTCAGTGGTTTTGGCCCTTGCAAAAATCAAACGTGCTTGGCCCAGGGCGTGTCACCTAAGGGCATGTGGACGCACCTAAGGATGTGGACACCCATCCCCAAAGGGCTCCTGTCTTCAGGGTGGGTCAGACAGAGGCAGGTGGCTGTCCCACACTGTGAACTGAGACCTGGAGACCTGAGGCTGAGCTGTCTCTGTATCTCTGCATCTGGTGTATCTCTGAAGCAGGACCCAGCAGTTCCTGGAGCACAAAGTGAAGCTTTTTGCAGCAAAACTAGTCATTTGAGGGGGAAAAGAAAAAGAGGCCTTTTTTTGCTTTGGCTGGGCCTGCTGGCATGGCTGGGGGTGGCAGGGCAGATGCTGTCTCTGTCCTGGCAGTAGCATCAAACTGACCTAACACAGAATCAGAGACTATCTCGAGGTGGAAGGGACTCAAAACTACACCAAATCAAACCATATCAGCAGCATCATCCAGCCGCTGCCTGAACCCCGACGGGCTCAGTGCCAATGGTCGCTGCCTTGGGGAGCCTGTTCCAGGAACCAACCACCCACCCTCTTGGTGAAGAACCTTTCCCTAAGGTCCAATCTGAACTGCCTCTGATGCAGTTTCACTCCATCTCTTCATGTCCTATCACTGGTCACCAGAGAGAGGAGGTCAGTACCTCCCCCTCCACTGCCCACCCTGAGGAAAGTGTAGGCTGTGACCCCTCAGTGATGAAGGCACCCACCACCAAACAGAGTAAGAGAATCGTGGAATCATTTTGATTGGAAAAGACTTTTGATATCATCAGTTCCAACCGTCATCTCCAAGTCCTCCTTTTGCTCTTGACAGAGTTCTAAAAAGCATTTTGTTGTTGTTGCAGAAGCTCATCAGAGGCAGAAAGTTAATCAGATGTGCGTGGGGAGCTGACTGCCTGTGGGCTACGTCGAGCCGCAGCTGTCTGTGGGGTTTAGCTGTGCCGAGGATGCTTCCTGCTCCCTCGTTAGGCTGTGATAGAGAGTCGCTAAAAGGAAATGTAAAAGCTCCTTGATCTAATCTACTCGTCTGCATACAAACACTTCCTTTTCTGCCACCCCGACGGCAGCACAGGCAGCGCCGGAGCAGCCGAGCCCACCGAGGTGCAGCCGCTGCCAACCCGCCCTCTGCCCGAGGTAGGGGCTTTGCCAGAGCGAGGGGGGGATAACGAGGGGGCTGGTGTCGTGCTAGGACCTCAGTGGGGTGCTGAGCTGCTCGCCACGAAGGCAAAACCCACCTGATGTGACACCCTTGCTGTGCCATTTGCAGAGGGCGAATGCCCTCTCCGGCTCGGTGGCCAGCGGGGATGGCGTTTGGCACGGGGGAGGTTGCATCCGAGGGCTTTCCGTGAGAAAGAAAAAGGTTATTTACTGCAAAACATCCTAAGGGGGACTTGGTGGCTGTCCCTCATCGGGGGCTACCGAGCCTGGAAGCGTCGCCGCATCCCCAGGGAAGCGCTTTGTGCGCCGGGCACCGCCGGGCTCGCAGCCCCTGTCCCGGCCGGGCTGCCCGGGCTGCCGGCGGACCTGCGCGCTCTTGCAACGGGTGCAAATCCTGCTGACGGTCACCTTCCTCCCCCACCCCTCCCAGCTCTGAGGATGCTGCTCCGTCCCCAGCTGCGCGCTGGGTCGCTGCCGGCAAGCCCCGGGCGAGCGCGCCGGTGAGCCCTGTGGCTTGCGGGCTGCTTGCCGGGGCTGGGATGGCGGCAAGCTCCAGGTCCCCGTTTTGCGGTGGGGGAGGAAGGCGGAAGCCTTGGCCGGTAGAGTTTTGACAACTTCAATGCTAAGCTGGATGCGAAGAGCATCCTGCAGCCCGGAGCTGTGGCAAACACCCTCCTCACCTGCCGCAGCTGCGGCTTGTGGGGCACGGGCAAACCACCGCGACCCCGCCGCCGTCCTGCAGCCGGGGCACAGGAGAGGGACAACGTGCCTGGGGAGGTGTGGCTGAGGGCTCTAGGGAGCTGCCCAGGTCTTGGATGCCTTTTGCAGCAGAGGGCCACAGCGATGCCCAACCCATCGCTCATCGGCCTCATCCTCTGCCTCGCCGCCTGCGTCCTGCGCGCCCAAGGTAGGGATCTCGCCCATCCCGGCGCCGAGCTGGGAGCGTTCGGGGCCGTTTGGGGCTCCCGGCCTGGGGAGCGAGGCAGGGTGCTGTAAACCGAGGCTCATCTCCCGAAATGGCTCTGTCGGAGCTTAGAGGAGATAGAGTGTGAAGGGGACACCCTGGAGAAGGAGCTGCGGGAGGGCTGCGGCAGTGCCCACCACGCCAGGGAACGGTGAGTGTCAGCTCCCATCCTCTTGTCCCTCAGACCCCCTGCAATCCACCCCCCAGACCCAAAAGGGCCCGATCCTGCTGCATCCTGCCCCAAACCCCTTCCCTGTGAAGGTTAAAGCAGCTGGAGGAGAAGGTGACCCACCGGCACAGATGCAACTTCACGGGCAGCATGATCGAGACTTACGTGTTCAAGTTCATGACCGAGCACTTCAGAGGGCTAAACCTCAGCAGCAGGATGGTAGGTCCTTCCCCGCACTGCTGGGGGTATTCTCACGTGCTGGAGTGGCTGACGCTTGCCCACAATGGGTTTCCATCGTCCTCCAAGGATGCTTTACACCAGGAAAGTCTCCTGAGATGCAGCTTTGCCAGGGTGTCACAGGCAGCCATGGCTGCAGGTCCCTGGCACCATTGCTGGGGTAAATCTGGGGGGTTCTAGAGCCAAGGGGGTTTCAGGAACTTCATCCTGAAGCTCTTCTGCTTTTTCAAAGCAAAGTCCCGGCACTCTCATCCCTGCAATGGGACAGGAGAGGGAAACTGGCAGGGAGCATGTGGGGCAACTTGCTCATTCTGGTACAAGGAGGTCATGTGGCAGCACTGCGGCACTTTCCTGGGCATGGGGCTGCCCTGCAGGGAGGTCTGACTGCTCAGGCCCAAGATCCCTTCCCACAGGACCAGGCAGGTTTTGCAGGCAGAGCTGTCTGCCTGCCACCTGGGGGCCCCAGCTTGGGATCTGGGAGCAGAGGCAGTGTGAGGAACTGTGAAATCCCACTGGGAAAATATCCCTGCATGATGTTGTCTGCCTCACATTTGCCCATGGTGAGGTGGGCAGGTCAGGCATGCCCACGCATGGCTGACAGACCATCCCTCAGCCTTTGGTGTGCATTGGACTGGGCTCTGATGGGAAGACAGAAGCAGCTGCTGGAGCTGCCATAGGGTCTTGAGGGATAACCAGGGTGGCCATCTGAGCACAGAGTGGCCAAATCTATCTGTCCCCTGCCCACTGGTGCAGGATGGTGGTGGGAGGCTCAGACATGCCATGAAATTCCCAGCTGAGCTCGTGGAGGGCATCCAGACACGAGGAGAGGAGCAGGAGCTCGTCTGCATCTACATCCACAGTCCCTGCATCTTCCAGGTGAGCTGCAGGCCCTCGCATGGAACCCCCCCCCACCAAATCATCCTGGGCCAGCAGCATGCCTGCCCCATCACCCCACCCCACACTGGCATGCTTGGGGTGGAGGGTGGGATGTCTTGGGGGCCCAGGACTCTCCCTGCAGGCACCCTGACTCTTGCAGGATGCCCACAACAGCTCTGTGCTGAATAACGATGTGCTGGGAGCCTTCCTGCAGAGCGGGCATGTGACCGGGCTCAGCCGGCCCGTGGAGATGCAGTTCTGGCACAACACGGTGCTGGTGAGTAGGATTCCCTGGGGGGTTCCCCAGCACCTGGAGCTGGAGAAAATGTCCCTTCTTGGCCTTGGGATCAGAAGGTCTCTAGGGTCTCCAGGGAGCAGAGAGGGTCCCCAGCTCTGCCCTTCTGTCCCCTTTCCACCAGGATTCCTCCAATGCCACCTGCGTTTTCTGGCAGCCTGGAGATGGTAAGTGTTGCCTTGGCCAGGATGGGGGAAATGCTGGCTTGATATCCCCCTGAAGGCATTGGCAACCCATTTGCTGGGCAGCCCTGGCAGGGTTTGATGTCCCCATCCCCTGGCAGGCACAGGCAGCACGGGCAGCTGGAGCAGGACGGGCTGTGAGACCACGCACAGGGAAGGGACCGTTATCTGCCACTGCGACCATCTCACCTACTTCGCTGTCCTGCTGGTGCTGCCCTCCCGCCTGCCTCCTTTCCTCCTCCCTCTTCATCCTTCCCTTGTTCCCTCCTCGCCTCTTCCTGTTCCCACTTCCTCTTTCTTCTTCTTTATTTCTCTCCTTCCTGCTTCCTTCTGTCCTTCCTCCACCCTCCTTCTATCTTTCTCCATCCTCATCCTCTTTTCCTCTTCCCTTCATCCTCTTGCCTCCCTGGAGGTGTGGGTGTAGGTGGCTGTGGGGCTATGGGGTGTACAGGGTGGAGACGGGGGGTGTGGGGGGGTCTTGCTGTGGGCTCTGCCCTGCCTCAGCCCCTCCCTCTCTCTCCTCTCCCAGCAGCTCCCAGCAGGCACCCTGAGCCCAGTCCAGTTGGCATCGCTCACCCACATCAGCACCATTGGCTGCTCCCTCTCGGCTGCTGCCACCCTCTGCACCCTCCTACTCTGCTGCTTCTCCAGGTACAGCTGTGCCATGTGTGTGCCCCATTGGGCTATGCCATACCCTGCCTTGCTCTGCCATTCCGTGCTATACACACCTTGTTGGGCTGTGCCATACCATGCCATGCCCTGCTGTGCCATGCCAATCCCTGCCATACCCTGCACTGCCATGTTGGACTGTGCCATACCATGTTGTGCCGTGCCATGCCATGCCGTACTGGGCTGTGTCATACCATGCCCTGCCATGCCCTGCCATGCTATGTACACCATGCTGGGCTATGCCATGCCCTGCCCTGCCCCACCATCCCATGCCATGCCCACCACACTGGGCTGTGCCATACCATTCTGTGCCATGCCATGTTGGGTTGTACCATATCATGCCCTGCTGTGCCTTGCCATGCCCTGCACACCACGTTGGGCTGTGCCATGCCATGCCATGCCATGCCATGCCATGCCATGCCATGCCATGCCATGCGGTGTCCTGCCATCCGGTGGGCACCCACCAGCACCACCTGCCCTCCCCACTCCTGCAGGCAAGGGCTTAGGGACAACACAAACAGGATCCACATGCACCTCCTGACCTCGCTGCTCCTGCTCAACTGTGGCTTCCTGCTGAGCACGCTGCTGGCCACAGGCACCCAGGGGCTGTGCCAGGTCACTGCCGCCCTGCTCCACACCACCCTGCTCTGTGCCCTGGCATGGATGGCTGCTGAGGCCTTCCACCTCCTCCTCCTCATCATCAAGGTCTACAACATCTACATCCAGCACTACCTCCTGAAGCTCTGTCTCTTCGCATGGGGTGAGTGGGCACCTGCCTGTGCCTGCCTGCGGCACGGCTGCCCTGGCACAGCCCCACTCAGCCCAGCCCTGGTCTGCAGGTCTGCCCGTGCTAGCTGTGGCCACTATTTTTGTCTTCAAGAGAGATATGTATGGGCACCACAGCATCCGCACCTCTGAAGGCTACAGCAATGCCACTATGTGAGTGAAGCAGGCTGCCAGCTCCCTGGGCACCTTGGGCACACTGGGCACCCCATGAGCACCACGAGGACCTTTGGCACCCCAGGCACCCTGTGCACCTCATACATCCCAGATACACCAGGCACCCTGAGCACTCTGTGCACCCTGGATATATTTGGTACCCCAAGCACCCCGCAGACTCTGGATACACTGGGCACCCTAGGCACCCCAATAACTCTGGGCACCCCATGCACCCTGTGCACCTCACACATCCCAGATATACCAGGCACCCTTGGGCACCCCAGGCACCATAGACATGCCAGGCACCCTGGGCACATGGGGCTGACACAGGGCTGTGCCAGCAGGAGCCAGTTACACCTTTGCTGGGTGCCACTTTTTGGTGAGCCTGGCTCTGCCAGCTGCTTGCCTCTATCTCTCTCAGAGTAGGGGCACCTGCCACCATGCCCCTTCTCCTCCTTCTTTCTCAGGGGTGCTGACCCTTGTCCCCAAGAGACTCTCCCTCTGGCAGGTGCTGGCTCACCAGCTCACCAGCCCATTCTGCCACCCTGTGCTACGCCGGCCTCATCCTACTCTTCAACACGCTGGTGCTGGGCAGGGTGCTGGTGATCCTGCGGAGGATCCGGCAGCACAAGGGGCAAGCGAGGAAGGACTGGGTGACTGTGCTGGGGCTCACCTGCCTGCTGGGCACCACCTGGGGCTTGGCCTTCTTCAGCTTCGGCATCTTCCTCATCCCCCAGCTCTACCTCTTCACCATCCTCAACTCCCTGCAAGGTCGGTGGGGAGCACCGGGGCGGGGGAGTGGAGGGGGGAGTGGGGACTGACAGGGTGTTTGGGAGCAGCAGGGTCCTCATCACCTTCCTGCTCCTTGCACCCGTGCCACCCACCCACAGGTTTCTTTATCTGCCTGTGGTACGTCGCCGTGCACCTCCGGAGGCAGCCGGGCTCCGCCGGCAACGCCTCGGGCTGCCGCGCCCCGACGCCGCGGTGATGGGCTGCGAAGGGGAGAGCGGCGGCTGCTCCCCGAGCAGCATCCCCCGGGGCTGGACCCGACCCCCGTGGACACCGCGGGTTTCTTCCAGGGCAATATTTGAGCCGTAAAGCCGGATTTGGGGAGGGCTGGGAGCTGCCCGCGGGTGCTGCACTCCTCTGAGAACCCCGACCGCCCCCGGCGCAGTCCCGCCGCCCCCAGCCACCCCATCATCAGCAACCAACGCTGGCTTCTGCTGCCGGAGGCGGACGCTTCTCATTAAAAGCGCCGTTTAATTGCTGATGGGGGGTGTCTCTTTCGTCGCCCGAGGAGCCGGGGCCCCGCAGCCCTCGCAGAGCCGGCAGCCACGTTCTGCCTTGTCGTTAGCGCAATTCCCACTAGATGGCACATGGATTCCGAGGATGGTCCCAGCTCGGGGCTGCGCACACGCTTCGGTGCCTCGGAGACCCCCAACCGTGGGGAGGGGACGGCCGAGCCCCCGGGGAGCTGCCACCGCGCACCTCTCACGGGACGGGCAGGAGTGGGCAGGGGGGCTCCGGTTCCATCCCCCCAACCCAGCTCCCGTGGGCTGGGGAATCGGAAAAGAAAAACCGGTTAAGAGAAGAATAATGACACCATTATAACAGAAGATTAAAGAGTAGTAACAGTGATGGAGAGAAACAAAAGCCAAGTGCTGGGCGATGCAGCTGCTCCCCACCCACTGAGCGATGCCCCAGCAGCCATCCCCCCTCCCAGCCAACCCCCCAGTGCCTGTACTGGGCAGGATGGGCTGTGGTCTGGACTGGCCCCGTGGCTAGTTGGGGGTCAGCTGTGCTGGTGTGGTGCTTTAGGCCGATATCCACCAAGTCATAATATCACTCCCCCTCCTAAGCTGGACTGGAGAGAGAGAGAGAGCAATATAACAAACTGCTTGTGAGTTGAGATAAGGACGGAGAGATCAAACTCGGCAACGAGTGTCACGGGCAAAACAGACTCAACTTAGGGAGAAAAAGGTTTGGTTTATTAAAGAAACAATAAAAGCAGGGAGAGGAGAAATAAAACCACCTTCAAACACCTCCCCCCACCCCTCCAGTGCCCGGGACTCCCTTTCCTTCCCCCCCAGCAGCACAGGGGATGGGGATGGGGGTTGCAGTCAGTTCATTACAGATGGACTTTGCCGCTGCTGCTTCTCAGGGGGAGGCCTCCTCACACTTCCCACTGCTACACTGTGGGGTCCCTGCCACGGGAGACAGTCCCTCAGGAACTTCTCCAGCGTGGCTCCTTCCCATGGGCCGCAGCTGCTCACGAACTGCTCCGGCATGGGCCCTCCCACGGGGCAGCTCCTCACACGCTGCCTGGCGTGGGTCACTCACTGGGAGAGACAGTCCTTCAGGGACAGGCTGCTCCAGCCTGGGGCCCCTCACGGGATCACAAGTCCTGAGAGCAAACCTGCTCCGGCGTGGGCACCTCCCCACGGACTCCCAGCTCTTGCCAGGAACTTGCTCCAGGATGAACTTCTTACGCAGTCACGGCCTCCCTCGGGCATCCACCCGCTGCGGCGTGAGCAGCTCCCCCACGGGCTGCCAGTGGGTCTCTGCTTCCCGGTGGCCTCCATGGGCTGCAGGGGGACAACCTGCTCCACCATGGGCCTCACCACATATGGCAGGGGAGCCTTCTTCTCGGTGCCCGGGCACCCTCCTCCCCTCCTTCTGCACTGACCTTGTGTCTGCGGAGATGTTTTCACATTCTCTCTCCCTGTTGCTGCTGCAGTTCTGCCGCTGCCCAACTTCTTCCCAAATCAGTTACTCACAGAGGTGTCACCTCCATCACTAACTGGCCAGGCCTGGGTCAGGTGCAGGGTCCAGCCTAAAGCTGACTGGCCCTAACCCTGTCAGCTACAGGGGAAGCTTCTGGCAACTCTCTTTGTTTAAAGAAGCCACTCCTTTAGCCCCCGTCTACTGACAAAACCTGGCCCAGGCCAAAACCACTACAGACCAAAATAAACAAAATCTTGGAGCAATGTGGAGATTTGTAGTTTTTGTAGGTGCTATTAATAGAATTACAAGCTGATGAATGCCAGTGACTTTCATATAGGTTTAGTTTCCAGATAGATTTGTTAGAGCCTGTCTCTTCCTAAAGAACATAAGCTCAACTTTCCAATCAGAAGCAGCAGTAAGCTGCTTTTTTTGTAGCCATTGAGTATTTTGTTGCAAGTCAAAAGGGAAAGTTATACAGAACCTATAAAAAAAGTTATAAAGTTATGTTAAAAATAGGTCATTTTGGTTGATACTCTGATCTATATGCGTCTTTATCAGTACCCTGGGGATCTGAAAATCTCATCCTAACCCTAACCCTAAACTCTACCTTGGTTGTTTATTTCCAGGAAGCATGTTTTTGTGGGTTTGTTGTTGTTGTTGTAACGTGTCCTAACTGCAGCACCATGATCAAACAGCAGTTACACAGTGCAGCATCATGCAGACAGAACACAGACAACCTCTGTAACCTGCCTTTTCCCCCCCATTCTTTGTACCTTCCCCTATGGTAACATTTGAACATGTTTTACACGTTTTACATGTTTAGATACAAAATGCAAGCTCTACAACAGCAGCACCCCTCACAAAAAGCCATGAGATACATACATCAATATAGACTTGTTTCAGCCCCGATTTCCACGGTTCAAGCATATACATACCTGTGAAATTAGTGGTTTTCCATATTCTAGAAGGTGAGAAGACTGTCTCACCCGTTCAGACAGCTCAAATCACTGCTGCTTCCTTCAGAAACTGAAAAGTGGGCCAACTGCATTGCCAACTAAAAGCGAAGCCAAACACCTTCACTGCAGTGATGATGAACTGCAGCCCTTGCAGGTACGTGGTGATTTCTTTAGGACTACAGAAACAAAAAATAAAGTTGCAGGGGAAACTATAAATTGTCTCTTCATGTTTTCCAGTGTTTCACACCAGGCAACATTTTTGATGATGTTTCTGAAACTGTCCAATGGGAAAGATCAGACACAGGTTTCACTGCGGCCTGATATGAGACACTACTTCTAAGAACCACGCTGGCAGATTATTGCTAAACATGTGGCAGAAGCCCAGAAAAACTGCTGATTAAAGGCCTAGAACATACATAAAAAAACCCCACACAACACTTCAGGCATTGCACACTTAATCATGTTCCATGCCCTTGAATACCCTCAGCGGGTTCTTCTAGCACAGGAAACAGCAGCTTCTTGTTTACGTGTAACATTTCTCAAGAATAAAACCATTCCCGTTCAAGGAAAGGGAATAAACTTAGGGGCTGGATCAGCTGGAAGTGCTTCCTGTATTCAAGGTGCCAAACCGAAGCAAGAGGAAATGGAATTGTTGACATACAAAGCACAATGATGGAACACCTGAAAGTTCCATCAACCTTTTTTCTCCCCTTTTGTTTTAGCTCCAAACTGAGCTCAGAGGTCTGATTGCAGAGGATTCACTGTCAACTCCTGGAGCCAGAAAAATCTGCCCCAGGTCTTTAATTCCATGGTTTTGGCAGAAAGCAATCATCCTGCCAGCACGCAATTTCGTTAAGTGAAGGAAACCCAGGAACTGAACACAAACCGGTCAGGGATGCTTTCACTGCCAGAAGCAGCAACTGAATTTTCAGCAACAGCAAACGAGAAAGTAGTTAAAAACCACGAGGTTTCCCTTCTAAACAGCCATTATCTTCTCAACCCAGAATTAGTTTGTCCTGACTGTACCATTTGAGAAAGTTTCACGAGGAACAGCCTGTCAAAAGTATCCAATTTTCATCCATGGGCCAAATATGTGCTGAATAATGAAATGTCCGAACTAACTCATCCTAAACTAATCAGTCATTCTTACAACAGGAACAGGGCTGTTGCTGCTGAAAGGATACTCAGCATCATACACATTTGACTCTTGGGTACTTACATTATGCTCCCCATGCAAATACCTTCTATATTTTGTTACCACAGTGCCCAAATGCTGCCTGATGCCAACGCTTACCTCAGAGTACAAAGGGACTGGAAACGGCAGCTTACTATATACATCAGAGAATGCTTCACTTGTAACTAAGCTGATGGAACAGCCAATGAATTTTAAGTCAAGGAGCATCTGCTTGTTCAACTACTCTGAATTGTATAGGTAAGATAGTCAGGTAACAGTAAAAATCAGCATTTTATATCCTCCAACTGCCCCACAGGCACCCCATTCCACAGGGAAGTCGTGTACCACACAGAGCCCCTCAGATGGCTTTGTTTCAGGTTTGAGAAATGCAGCACCTTGACATTCTGCTCACAGCTGTGTTTTTAAACCTCCTAGGATTCACTGAGTTGTAGGACCACACGAAAAAGCTTTTGCCAGCTTTGGAGATCAAGGACTGACAAGGTAAGACAGCCTGAATGTACAGAATCTCTACCAGTTCAGAAGATGTGCAGCTTCCAAAGGTCAGGTGTTACGGGTGGTACTTGCCAAGAGGCACAGAGCAACTCCACCTGTGCAGCTGGAGGCAGGGGATCACAGACATTAAAACAGAAGCGAAAATTGACTGAAGTTAACTTTATTCCAAAATATGTATAATTTACAAGACCAAGTGCTTCATTTGAGAACAAAACGTTTCAATACTTGTGAATAACTTACTAGTAGCTTTGTGTACACTTCAGTTTCCAACAGAAGGAAAGATGAAACAGTATTTTGGCACAAGGTTTTCTCTGCATGCACTAATATACAGAAAAGTTTCACAATTACTAGGACAACATTCCTTCTTTGGGATTGTCTCTTGTAAAACAGGTCTAAGAAATTAATGCTTGCTTCTGTTTGTTCATTGCAAGTTTACTGGCTGAAATAGCAGAAGTTAGACATGGCCATCCTTTGAAAACTACGTTTGTCTACTAGACCAAAGTCCCACGAGTGGTGAGAAGAAAAACAAACAAACAAAAACGTGAGGACATTTCTCAGCCGTACTGAGACTAACTCACACATGCTTTGGGAAAGACCCATGAGATTTATTACTCATCCATTCCAAATAATTACAAGTTTAAATTAGATCACAGTCAGGTGTTGAATTCTGTAAGCTGAAAAAAATACGGCTGTCTGTCCTATCTACCTGTATCACAGATGCCCTTGCAAGTATCTGTAGACAGCAGTACCGTCACTCCAGCTCTGCACGCAAGTGCTTGAAGCATGCATGTAAAGCATTAGTTGTTGTGAAACACACGCTTTACATCACCACAAGTCATCTGTTGCATTCCATTGAAGGTACTGCTGTAAACCAGTATACGAAAAAGAATCAGAAGGAATGGCCTTCTGTTACTTAACTGAGCAGTTCCTTCAGGAGTTCCCACTGTCTCAGGCTGGCTGGTTACACTTTCAGCAAAGTGGAAGAGTCACGAGCACAAACACAAACATCCCCTGGCCCTGACTGCAAGGCAATGCAGAGGTGAACAATGGAGTTCCTTGACTCTGTTCATTGCATAGCAATGGCATTTAAACAAGGAAATTCAGTCATGCTCTAAGCAGCAAATCCTTCTAGCACACACTTCAATTCACACCGGCACAAAAACAGCAAAAGAAACAGAAGATGCATGTTTGCACCATGCATTGAAGATTGCCACTGTTGAACAACCCTGTGCTCATACTGTTCATATGAAGTTATTCACAGAAGGCTGTTTGCAGGAGGCCATTTCTACTGGGAACACAAGCATAGCAGCACCTTAAACCAAACACAAATGAAAAAGCTTGCAAGGCCCAGAATGTCAAAACCATTTTGGTGTGACTGTATTTGGAACAGTAAATTGTACGTGAAGATCACGTTTAAAAAAAAACCCCAACACGTCAGAAATACATTAAAGCAAAGGAAACTGTACAACCTTACTGATAAAGGCAAGTACATTTGGTTCACTGCTAAGCTGTCATTTCAGTAACACGTTCATTTGCAAGCTGAGCACCCAACGTTGATTCAGTATGTATTAGTCCTCCTGACTTACCCCATATTTGAAAGGCTATTAAAAAAAAAAACCCTCACACCCTAAGACCACAGTCCTGCCAATGCTCACAAAACTATCAACTCAGATCTGACTGAGCACATGAGCATGTGCTAGCAGGATCAAGGTTTAAAACACAGGGAGGCGGTCATCCTGCTTTGTTGTGTTGCTCTACGCAGGCAAGGTACACATGACTAACAAGGAAATGCAGCCTTTGCTTTCGATGGGAAAAAATAACTGTGCACACCTTGGAATAAAAATTTGTTAAGGAGTGTTAGTTACATACAGTAAGTTACAGACGTTAATTGTTCAAAACCAGACAGTCTCACAAGGCTTATTTTACAGATGTTCAATGTACAGCTGCGAGTATTTTAAGATTTCAGATCCTTTGGAAGTCAAAATGTTCCAGACACGAGCAGCTTTGCATAGCTAAGAATACACACTGTTAGTAAACTCTGAATTTAAACCACCATTTCTCTTTGCTGACAAGAAGAGTTGAGGGAGGATTCTCTCCCCACTGAACACAGAAAGAAGTATTTACAAGCATATTAGTGAAAATAGATGCAAATAAAGCCAAAAGTAGAAACAACATCTACCATCATAGGGCTTTTTAGCATTGCGACAAACAAACATGGAAGGCAACATCTTTCAGCTGCTCTGTGCTTATGTTCTCATGTCCCAACTCTGCTCTATCATTTGTTTTGATTTTTTTTTTAATATACTAAAGAAAAGCTCAAGTGAAACTACAAAACTGATTCAATTTTAGAGCAGCATTTACACAGGCATCCAGCTCAAGATCCAGCAGTCACAGCATTAACAGAGCTAAGCAGGAAATGCAAAGAGTAAGTACCAGCAATATGAGTCTCACTTCTGAATAAAGTTGGTGCTAAGAGGCTGTGGAGAATCTGATGTTACTTTTCATATAGCAGTTCCAATAGCAAGGAGGAAGTCACTGGTGACCAATACTTACAACAGAGACAGTGCCTTGAAAATCAAATCAGAGACAAACTGCAGAAAAAGGGAGATTATCATTATTTCGGTGCTACCAAGAAATCGTTCTGACCAAAACTTAGTTTTGAAACAACGGCCCAAACAGAAAATTAACCATTTTAAAGAACTTGTTCAAATGCTCAGTATTTCAGATCAGGTTTCATTAGGTTTACTGTGGATTCAGGAAACTGAAGCCTGGTTGTGCTCTTCACATTATCACAAAGGTACTCAGTAAATCCAAACCCAGTGATATCATGTTGCCAGCAACATCAGATTCAAACCCATCTCTGACCTTTATGAATAATTTGCGGAGAACCAAATTTGTAGAGAAAGAAGTTAATTTTGATCAGAGTGAGCCACTTCACTGAGACAATGCAGACATGGTCAATGATTTCTTAGTACTGCAGTTTCAGTAAATAATTTCACATTGCAGTACTGTGTTCACCTAACTAAAGTTCAAACTATTTTAAGTCCACAAGATGAGGGAAGGGAATGGTACTTGCATGTCTTAAAAAAAACCAAAAACCCACACAAAGCTCAAACACTTTGAATTACAAAGCACACTCAGTAAGTGAGATTACACTGTAAGACTGCATCCACACACACCCTCATGGTTTTTTTCTGCTGGTCACTGATGTTAAGAGCTTAAAGAACGTGGCAATTTTCATTCTGATTTGTTAATTGGTTTCAAAGTTCTTTAAATGCTAGATCACCTCTCAAATGGCTACAATTCAAAGCCTTCTGTAATTCTGCTCCTCATCACCTAAGATTCCTGCTCTTGCAGGAAAAAAGTCCAACTTTCTGAATTCAGAGGTAATAAACTAGTTTCCCGTTTCTGCCTTCTGCAGCTGTGGAAAATGCAGCCTTCCTCAACCAGTACAGTAAGTGCTCTCTTTTTTTATGTGTCAATACAGACAACTTGTACATGGGAAACACAGAAGCCTACGTATTAAATGTTCTCTGCTCTTCCAGATAGGGGTAAGAAACAAGAAGAAAAAACATTTTAAAACCTAGAGATGTAACATTACAAAAGAAAAAACCCCTGCAACAGAAAAAAATTAACCTAATTTTGTCATTTACCTTATTTCCCAGTCTCAAAGTAGGCAGGTGCTTGTGAATCAGTCATATCTTTAGAAAAAACAGAATTACAAGCGATACCTCCCTTTTTTTAATCTATCCCACCTCTAAGATCAGAGCTCTAGGCACTGTGAAACCTGCGAGGGCTTTCCCCAGCACAGAATTACTGCACTCCTCAGGGTAACTGCATCATCCCTGTCTGCAGTTTCCTCAGCTAAAGACTAGAAGTGTCTGAACTTACACAAAAACGTTGACAAATTAAACCAGGTATCACAGCTGCAGTTTCGGGAGTGTTTTCAGGAGGAAAAGATGAGTTTCAGGGTTTATCTAAAGAGCTAAATTCCAGTGAAAGCAAAGACACCATATTGGCCTGTTACCTGTGGCAATTTAAGAGAGTGATAGGAAGAGACAAAAAAAAGGGTATTGCTCATTTTCAACAAAACAAGCTAGCTGCAATGGATGAGTAACTTAACTCCCAGGCCCTTGAGCTGAGGATATGAAGCACAAAGCATAGCGAGTCATCAAAAACTAAGGCCTGGACATACATATATACCGACAGGCTGCCTAGTAAATAGGCAGCCAACACCACCTCCTCCTCTCACAGTGGAAGAGTAAAGTCTGGCATAGGCCCAGGAACCTGACACCAGAAGGTTTCTCTTTTCATTTAAGGTAACAGAAACCAAAACTTGTCTGGGGAAAAAAACTAGAGGATGATATTTTGTAGCTATTACAGTAAGATATAAAAATTAGTTAAGGCCCAATTCCAACCTACATTCACAACTGGCCTATTTTTTTTTTTTCATGCAAACGAAAAATACTGCAAACAACGGTTTAAGAGGCAAGGTGAACATTTAAAAAATCCCTTGAGGTCACACATTTCTCCTCTGAAGAGTTTGTTTGAATTTGATTATACTCAGAAAAACTCTCCGAAAGCTGCAGCAACTGGGGGCTGCAGATCAATGTGCAAAAGCAAGGTAACAGCCATTCTGAAAGGGCTTCTGTGAGCTGAGCTCCCAGCTCTGTTGTACAGATCCCAATTGGTATTGGGAGAGGGAAGTCCAGAAACAGGTCCAGGAGAGTGAATATTTTAGAGAATTTAATTTCCCCCTTCATTAAGATTTCTGTTAAGGTAACAGAGGTATAAAACACTGTAACATTTTCAACTTGTATCTTAATAAAGCTAAGAGAATTTCAGTGAGAACAGATTATTCCAGTCTTTGAGGCACACACATTTTCTTACAGACAGAAATAAGTTAAGTAAATCCCTCCTGAAGACCCCAAAAATGTTAGTCTCCTTTGTTAACACTAGCTAAAAGGACAACATCTATTTTTCCCCCATAATTACATATCTCATAGTCTTTTGCAACTCTTCCAAGGGCATCAGTGCCACTAAGGGGAAAAAAAACTCAAAAAAACATTGCTTTCTACATACTTTTAATAAATATACTCAACAATTCAAGACTCTCTGTGTGTCCAGTGTGTCGGACAGGTATTTGGAAGATACCAACTTATGCAGGAGAAAGTTCTGAAGGCATGAAGAAAAGAAGACAATTTGGCTTATTATGTTCATGCCGGATTTGAAATACAAGCTACTGAAAAAAGTAAACAAACAGCTTACACTAATAGAATCCTCCCTCGTAGGTTCAGGGAAGCAGCTGAATTGGACAGGTCAAGGTTTTGGTCCAGCACATTGGAACCCTATATATAAGCTGGAATAGATATAGATAGATATAGATATATATAGAACAACTTTAAAAGTTCTCTTTAACTGAAAGCAGTATCAGCTTTGTAAAGAAGTTTGAGGAAGAACCAGGCACCATATATTTTTTTTTAAGGTTCAAATGTACATTAGCATGTTACAGCCTCCCCTTCCCCCCTTGTACACACACCTAACTTATGTGAAGTCACATATTCAATAGAGTACCTTCTCCATGAAGTCTTTTAGGCCAACTGCTTATGATAACTACATTCAATAATGCAAAGTGGATAACTCGGTCAAGCCACCTCTCCTACCCCAATAATTTAGTTTTAAGCCACAGGAAACAGTTATATTCTGTAGTACTCAATGGCTGGGCTTGTCAGAACTCTGAAACAAGGAGCATAGCTCTTCACAGGTCTGTGTCTCTACTGAACTGAACTGGGACTCCATTGTATTCCAGGCCAAGTCAGCCAGAAGAAAGTCATCCATTGCTGTCTGCGTCTCATTGCTGGTAAGGAATAAACTCCCCAGATTCTCAAAGCAGCTATCCATGGTCTGTGTTTCAGTGCTATTGAGCTGGACTTTGCTTTCAATATTCTGAGTGGGTACATTTTTAGTAGCTGGATATACTTCTGTCTGGGTTTCTGTATCAGATGAGTCAGTACTCATGGAGAAACTAGACTGCTTCAGAATACTTCCTAAAGGCAGATGGGTATTACTGTCCAAAAAGAAATTCAAGTCTGTCTGTGTTTGCGTATCAAACAT
Source organism: Urocolius indicus (assembly GCA_013401255.1). Taxonomy (NCBI): domain Eukaryota; kingdom Metazoa; phylum Chordata; class Aves; order Coliiformes; family Coliidae; genus Urocolius; species Urocolius indicus. Next base: position 237,617 of record WBNH01008426.1, on the reverse strand, counting down.
CTCCAAACCTAAGAAGTTAGAATTTCCTCGGCAGCTATACGATTGAGTGGCACTATCTGAAAACAAGAAATCAGTCTGAGTTTCAATGTCTAGTGATTCCAAAACTGGCTCAGAGTTTAGGGTACCAAGCTCACTCTCTTCAGTCTGAGTTTGGATATTAGAGGCTGAAAAGAACTCTTCAATGTCAAAGTCTATTCCCGTGCTCTGTGAGGGACCGGATGGCAGATGTGTGTCAGCATTAGAACTTGTCTCAGACAAAAGGCCACGATTATCCAGTGTCTGGCCAGACATGTTTCCTGAAAAGATGTTTTCCAGATCACTTAGTAGCTCCATTGTCTGGGTTTGATTATCCATCGTGTTTTGAGGCGGAAGTAAATTAGTCTGTGTATTGAAGCTGATAAGGGATTCAGACTTCTCCGTGTCTTGACTTGGGCTCTTGCAATTACTCCTTTGCAGCAAGGTTTGATCTATATTTGCAGGCATCAAGTTGTTTTCTGGAAGTTCAATGTGAGTAGAAACATCATATGATGAGTGAACGTTGTCAAAGATGTCACTGCACATTACAGCCTGGTCCATCTGCACTCTTCCATCAACAGAGTCCTGCATCCTACTGGTTTGAGTCTCTCTAGAAATGCCACATGTTGGAAAACAAACTTGACTAAAAGCATCAGTCTGAGCAGCTATGGATGAAGTCAGTTTGGAAGCAGGCAGCAGTGTCTGTGTTTGTACATTGATGGGTAATGAAACCTGTGAACTGAATGACAGATCTGTCTGAGAGCAAGAGGATACAGAAGAACTGGGAGTCCAGGCTGCGGCTGGTACAAAGTTCTGTGAAATACAAGATAAGTCTGTCTGTATACTTATTGAAGAAATTTTAGCCTTGTGACAAACAGTCCCCAGCTCTTGCCTGGTGTTATTTGATGCAACCTTATCCAACTCAACCTGTACACCAGTACTTACTGGTCCATGGTCACCAGAATTAGTCACTTTTGAAACAGGCATACTGTCTTTAAATACAAGCGTTTCTGCCTCCAGTGCTGGAATCAGAATGCCTATAGACTGAGGCAACAAATGAACAGCACTTACTACTGAACCATGATTATCAACAGCCACTGCAGCAGGTTTAACAGAGGGGTCTGTGGCAGATACATATACAGGCAAGTGAGCAAGTTGCATCACTGGAAGTTTAACCAAAGCCACCTTGGGCTTTGGTAAAAGCATCTTCGGTGTACATTTTGGCTGCATTTGGTTTGTGAAGTTAGAGCTGCAGGAGCCTTCCAAGGAGGCCACTAGTTTCACTCCAGAGGACTCCAGTTCCTGAGAGCCAGTATTATTATTGTCTTTGTTGATGAATGCTTCATTTGCTTTCTCTGCCAACTGCTGATTATGTACAGAGGTTTCCATTTTCCTTTTCTTACTGGGAGGATCCCTGTGAACATGAGATAAATAATTTACATTCCTTTCAAGCACAAAACATCTGCCTTCCATTCTTTTGAGTCATTGCATTGAAAATATAAAATGACGTCACAGATGAGATTAGATACAAGATGATAACTAATCCTCATTAAAACATCAAAAGACTTCATGAACTTCACTTCTGTAAAATTTCATTACTCCTTCTCCCATTTCAGAAGGAATAAAAAGGTTACCACTTTCACAGAGGCCTATTTCTAAATGGAGGTGGAAGTTTAGATGGTTTCCCCCCCATTTCCAATCAGTGTTTGGAGACGTGTTTAATTTATTTCTGAGTTAGGATCAAAGCCTGAGCATTGAAGGGACGGCACTTTTAAAATGAGCGCACGGGTAAAAGTCTCTCATGGAAACTGAAGATACAATTAGCACTCCTTCACAGTAAACTGAATTTTGTAGCAGTTGAATCTCCAAGACAAACGGGCTAGGCCTCGGGAAACAGACCATCTTTTATGAAGTGTATGTACACGTTAAGACAACCATAAAACTAAACATGCCTATATAGGCATTAAAAAAATAATCCACTAACACCTGCGAAGATGACTAGACTATAAAAGAAAATAAACTGCATCCATACCATAGTTACCAGCTGTAAACATTTCAAATCATCTCTACTCTCACACAGTTGTGAAGGGAGATGCCACGAGTCACTAGCATTTATGCCGTGTGGTGCAGTGTCGTCGGTACTTTTTGTATGTGGAGAAACCTGATATTATCCATTAGATAATCATCATTGCCTACAACAATACAGAAACTACCAAAAGCAACAGAACAAAGAAACTGCAAACTGCTTTACAACTAAACCAACCTGAGCCTATCTCTAATAGAAAGGAGGCAAAAAGCCAGTGCATGGCAGACAGAGGACTTGTTGATGAATTTAAACATCTTTACTGAAACGGCTTTATTTTTACCTGTGTTCTGCAGGAATTTCATGGCCAGTTCTGTAAATATGAGACAGTAATGCTGTTCTGCTGGCATAAGGGCACCCACAAGTGCAATGGAAAGTCTTGCCACAGACCTGTATATGCCGTTTCAAATACCATTCTGTACCATAGGAGTTACTACACTTATCACATTTGTGCTTCTTCTCAGCGTGCATTTTCATAAAGTGCTAGAATACACAATGAAAAGGAAACATTAGCCTTCAGCCAAGACAACAAAAAGGAAAGAATATCATGTTTAGAGGAGACATTAATATCTGCATTAAATAGCACTGAAGAGTAGAATTAATATTTTTTTTAAAGTGTCACTAGGAATAAATTAAAAGTGTAAAGAAATACATGGAAAGAATTTAAAGTCTGCAAATCTGCTTGTGCTCCATACATCTTAAAGCATAAATAAATGTTTACATGTCCTAATGCTATTGGAGGTTTCCTATGGATATTCATGAAGCCATAGACGGATGTTGCCAAACAGCACAGTAAACATAATGTGCACAGTCCTGAAGATCTACAGCTCAGCAAACAGTCTCAAGTTAAACAGGTCAACTCAGAGCAAATATCAGAAGTTTTTCATTTACAGCACCCAATGCTAGTCACACGTCTCTCATAGTCTCCCCATCTTATCACAGGTAATCAACAGCAGAAGAGAGCTTTTGTAATTCACTCATGCAGAAACAAGTCTTACATTCTTAAATAGGTAATCAATAAAGCAATGTGTTTTGATGCTGAAGGAGAGAAAAACCTCTCAATTCTTAACTACCCGAAAAAGCAGTTTAAAAGCATCAGCCACATTTTAAAACCTTCATTGGTTGCTACCCTGATTCCTTCCCCCACCACTTTTCATCTGTCTCCATCTTTGTAATTCGTGGAGAGGGGCTGTCTTCTAGTTTAGCACAATGTACTGGCATTTGCCTGATCAGAAGGTTCAAGTCCTGTAATATCAACATGTGAACGGTGAATTCATTCACCATATGCCCATGGGGAGTTTCTGCATAAATTCTCCAACTTCTGGATAAACACTGAGAGGCTTTGCTCAGATCTGAATGCAAAACTCTTTGGAGTGCAAACAGTCACGACTAAATGAATATGAAAAGAATACTTCAGGAAATAGGAATACCTGTTTTACAAGAGAAAATCGGGAAAATGGTCTGTTTGGTCCTCTATGGCAGCCTTCAATAGGGCAGCAGTAGAATTTCCGTGAAGCTTTCAAACCCTTTCTTATTGGTGCATTACGTTTTCCATCCTGAAAAAGAACCAATTGACAAATTGTCTTTAATAAGTAAACATGTAGAACTGTCCACATTCAAGAACACACATCAACTTTGGCTCACTGACTTTACACATCTTAGTGAATTCAAGGCACTTTCCTAAGTGATTTGAAAGTTTAAGCAGAGTTTTTTCACACCTATGTGTACACTATTGTGCAAAAATACCATCAAAATTATCAAGTTAAATGACAAGCTGTACAATGCAGTTGCACTATACTACTTACTTTTATCAAGATACTCGCGGCTCCAAGCCAATTATAACCACCTTTGGAGTTGACACAAAAATCTCTCCCTACTGATACCTAGTAACAAACAATAGAACAAGACGAAATGCCCTCAAGTTGCACGAGGGGAGGTTCAGGCTGGGTATGAGGAGGAATTTCTTTCCTGAAAGAGTTGTCAGGCGTTGGAAGGGGCTGCCCAGGGAGCTGCTAGAGTCACTGTACCTGGAGGGGTTTCAGGGATGGTGGGATGTTGCACTGAGGGAAACGGACTAGTGGTTGATTGGGCTGGGACAAAGGCTAGACTAGATAATCTTAAAGGTCTCTTCCAGCTGAATCAATGCTATGATTCTATGTTTCTACAGTATACTGCCAATTCATTGTGCTTTTATTTGTTAGTAGCACAGTCTACTTGAAGCTCCTTTGGAATCAGACACCCGCTGTGTAACATGACCCTTCCCTGACGTTGGAGCTCTGTTGGCATTATTAGAGTTTACTTGTAATAAAGTGAAAAATGCCAAGCAACTTAATTCAGATCATAAACCCAATCTCATTTAAGCCTATAAAGCTAGCAGCTGGACTGCTAATTCTGAAGCTCCAAACATTGACTGGTACATCTGTGTTTCTCATGTGATCTGCCTTACTGACCATCACACGTACACAACAGAAGCAAGCAACAGAACTAAGAGGACCTAAAAAATACATATAAAAAACCCACACTAGTGGAATGGCCATGATTGTCCAACCACATAGAACCTACTGCTATGGAGAACACAGTTATGGAAACCAGACAAGATATATTCTTCTAGACATATCTATCTGCTAAAGTCTCAGTGGAAATATCAGGTATCTGTGTCCAAGCAAAAAAAATTAAGTGAACTATTATAAATCTGATGTTCAGAGTAGGTGTGAGTCTCCTTATGTGCTGAGACTGAGGAGGAGGCCAACCAAGTCACCAGAACCAGTGACAGCAGCCCACGATGGCATCCCCAGGATGATTCTGGGAAGAATTACTTGAGCATGCCACGTTTGAGCTCTACACCTAACTTGCCTTAGTCTGACCACAGTGACAGTAGGCACAGTACATGACAGAAAGTTGATTTTACACCAGTTGCTCCCCAACTGCCCTCTTCAGGCAGCTGCTTCATGTTTACACAGGTTAGTCCAAACATAAGGAATCCACAATCCTCAATAGTCCTCCCACGTGAAGCAAACAAAAAGTATGTACTGCAGCTGCCAGAATGCAAAGGGATTCACTGCTCATGCCTCCACTGCTTACCTAGCTACAGTCACTCACAACCTAACAAGGTGTGCTGAGCTACCCCTAACCTGCTTTTCAAGTATTCATTTCATTTACATGTTAGGAAAAGCATGAAGCAGCTGAGTGGGACACTTCAATGATTTTGTTTTCCCTCAAATCCTCTCTTAAATTGAGATACCATGTCTAAAATGTAATCCCTTCAAGCAGTACTTCAGTTGTATTTCCACACACTCAGCACTCCTACTTGCTAACTCAAGTTGATTTTTATTAAATGTCATACCATACTCAGGCAAAGTTTAAAGCCTCTTCACCAAAACGTTCAGCTGCCATTTTATCAAGAAAACCTGGAATAATTATCTAAAAAGAGAGTTTTCATGTATAATTTTAACCTTCTGAGTGTCTTTATGTACAGTAGTTTTCCCTGTGGACAAACCATTCACGAACAGGCCTGTTTTAGCTCTACTGAATGATTACTGTGATTATTTTTGTACTTCCTAGAGCCACTGTCCAAAACAGGAACACCACTCGAAGAAATCTAGTTGGTCCAGCCCCATGGTCACCCCCCCGTGACACTTTTTAAGTATAAGCTACCCTTTCCAGTTCACTACTGGCTACAGCCACCCTTCTATCACAGGAATCCACAGAATCCTCTCCTTTACCTGAACTCCTCTAGCTTCATTTTTAAACTAGACGGAAGTCTTCCCCTTCTCTCTATAAAATATCACAGACCAAAGGTCAAGGAAATGAATTTGTTTTTTTTATTTCAAGCCTTAATTAAGTGCCAGTTTATGCTCATGGTTCTCATGTTTTACTCTCTTAGTTAAGGAGATGGAAAACAAACACATATCAAAACTTCATCATGTCTTCTTTTGTTAGGCCAAACAAGACAAAATCTTCTCATTTCCCTTTGTCAGATACACTTGTTATTCATCATCCTTAGTAGCCCTTTCTACACCTCTTCAGAGTTCATCTTAGCTTGTTTGATTCAGATTCCTAACCTACAGCAGTGACAGAATATCCTTCTGACATTTTAGGCTTGCCCTTCTCACAGCAGCATTACCCTGAATGCTCATGTGTGTGCAACCAAACAGCTTTGACAAGTGTTTCCCAGCTCAGCTATTTCTGCTACAAATCAGGACTGATCAAATTTGGTGTTATAACCTCGTAAGATTATAACCCTGTACTACTGCACTTGCACTGTTTTTGCCATGCTTTCCTATACGTATGTTCTTTTTCTATAGTGACAATATCTCACAGCTTTGGGTACCAAATGATCCTACTGGTCCTACTTTTATTAATGAAAATTAACCAAGACAACGTCCCTTCTCTCCTTCCCTAACAGTTCTTGCCATCTCATTTGCAAAGTTCTCTCTTCACTCATTCCTCACATTTCACTAACAAATGTAACCCAGTAAATTCTTTTTGCCTGGGGAATAACTTCTATCTTAAAGGGAAAGGCCAATACTAAAATATTAGTCCTAGTCCATCACTTTCTAGATAAACACAGTAACACACACCTAGATTTACATCTTTTAGCCTTTGTATCTCAAGAAGCATTCTCAAGTGGTGAATAATACTGAAAATACTGAAAGTATTTTATCAAAGATGTAGTACAGAGAAATTAGCCTCCTTAAGTCTGAATAACATTTTACTGTCAATTGCAATGCCCCAGGAATAAGTCGAATGTTCCTGAAAATCTTCATCCATTCATGCTTCAGTATTTACCCACATTAGCACAAGATCTAGTAATCAGGTCTATGAAATACGTGGTAATTCTACAGGACACCAACAGTTTGGACCTATCTAGGCACCTGGTGAGAAAGCAGCATTTCCTCAACCATCACAGACCCACAGTGGGCTCCACAACCCACCAGCTGCAGTCCTGCCCACCTGCTCCACACACTCACAACTGCAACGACTATCCACTGAACCTGGACAACCATCTTCAACTTCTGTTGTACCTCTGCTCATGTATTAGATCTTGTGCGTATGTGTAACACACAGAGAAGTTGCTAGCATGTATTAGGAAGTAAAACACAGATAAGAGACTGCAAGTATGCTTGAGACTACTCCCTTCTGTTCATGGCAAAAGATCACCTAACACACGCTCGATGCTGTAATTGGCCATTTCATGAAACAAGTCTGTTTATTGTTTGCCCACTGGGGCTGCATTTTCAGCATACAGCTATGAATGCTGCATTTGAAGTTTTCCAGGAACAGGATTTGTCCTCATACACTTGGCATTATCATTTTGAGAAAAATCACAACATCTTTCTGAAAGGCCCGTATTCAGATACACGCTTGCTGAACTGTGGCTCTCTTCCCCACCCCCCCCGTACATGTTTTGTCAGGAGTACTATGGCAATGAGGGCTTGTTTCCAAAGTGGCATCCATCTACGGCTTTTTTGGCTCACGGACATTTTAAAACACACACACACGAAAAGCCCAGCAGGAAAGCACTCAGCGTTTGGGTTACGACGGCTTGCCAGCTGCTCGGGGTAGGAAACGCAGTATGTTTGTAGGGCACCTCACAAGCGGGGCTAGAATGTCCTACTGCAGAAAGACAAGTGATAAGCAAAGGAAATAGCAGGAACTGAGCGCTAAACAACTTTTAACCGGCTAGTCACGTTCAACGGCCGTATGAAATGTGTTATTTTATAAGAGAAGCCCAGTGGAACTCTCGACGTGACAGGCCAGGCAGCGCACAGCCGCACTGCCGTGTTTGTAGGCATACCTGCGCACACTTTTCAACGGGGAACAGACACGACACAACGGCAAACGCAACACCGCTCGCATTTCGGGCACCCCCACCCCCGCCCTACGGTACCCGCCGCGGCCTCGCCTCCCCGCCGGGCAGCAGCCGGGTGGCGGCCCCGGGCGCTGGGAAGGGGCCGCGGCGGAAGGAGCCGCGCGGGCGCGA
>WBNH01008426.1:171708-229424 GCA_013401255.1 Urocolius indicus | reverse complement strand
CGGGCCGGCGCCCCCTCGCGGGCGGTGCGGGGCGCAGCGTGTGAGCGGCGGCGGCGGCGGCGCCCCCGTCCCGCAGAACGCGCCGCGCCGAGCGCGGGCGGTTTGCCTTAGAGGTCGGCCCCTTAAGGGGACAAAACGTGCGGTACAGTGAACTGGGGAAAAGGGACAGGAGGAGGGGAGCTCCCAGGAGGCGCTGGCTGGGCTGCAGTCCTGTGCTCTCAGGGGCAGAGGTGCTGGTGCGTGTGATTACTGTGTGCTCGCCTGCTGGGTAGAAGTGCCGCAGAGCTGCTTTGGTTACACGGCCCTAGAGAGGAAATTACCAGCTGACAATCAGAGACAACTTTTCAGTTGTTATAAAGAGAATGGAGATGCCTGTCCCAGAAATGAAAGGCAGGAAAGGGCCAGCTACGCACCGTGTTTTGGAACCTTACGGTAAGTCATTGTCATCTCAGGCTTTTAGGTTACTTGGGAGAGAGCATAAGGAAAAAAAAGGTGCAGAGGGTGAAATGGTATTGGAACCTGAACAGGTCTGAATCCCAGAAGGCTCTGGGAGGGGTTGAGGGAGGGTTCAAGAGCTGCCTCTTAATGTCCGTCACAGGCTGATACACAACACCTGGAATTGCTTCAGAATCCTAACATTATGGTAAGTATTTTGCCCAACTAACATTTAAATCACAAAGGTGGGAGGCCCAAAAACGTATCACTAGCAGACAGTGTTAACCTCTCTCTTTCATGGTTGAGTTAGGCAAAAGCAAACCCACAAAACCCATCAGTGTAGGTTAAGTTGTGTTTCCAAGTCAGGCCAAACAAACTTCTAGAAGACTTAATTTACACATTTATTTACAGTTTGAAAAACAAAGACATTCCCATGCAACTTCCCAAAATATTTACACGGTGTGTGAAGTTCTGAAGACTGCTGCTGCACGCTGACCCATCCAAGGCGAGCCGCAGATTCCATATACACACAGCATATGCAAGTTTCCAAGTATCAGGGTTAAAAAGAAATACTTGTAACTGAATCTTTAGATCAAATCCACCTCAAATGAAAAATGATCCAGAAAATTACGTACAAATATCTATATGATCACTCAGTACAGTTCAGCATCTCTAAAGAACTGCCATGCAAAGCTGCTGCTCGTGTTACTGACAGCTGCTGTGTTGATCCTGCAACCTTTGTGTCGCCAAGCACAAAGCAACTGGTAATGTGCAAAGGCTGCAGAAGGATAAAAGCTTAACTGAAATACTTTTAAAAACAGACTTCCTCAAAAGAAAACTATTGCCTGTTTCATTGTAGAGATAAAATTTCATGAGGCATTAATAACAAATGTCAGGTTTTTCTGTTTCACTTGGCGAGTAAAAACTCTGGATCTGAATTAATATCCATTAAAGCTGGATGGAAACTTCTTACTGAAACCTATATTCTGTGGGGAGGAGTCTCTTCCTCCCCATGCCTGTCTTTGAATATAATCTGCATCTACTAAGATAAAACCAAGTCTGACCTGCAGACAGAAGACACTTTTTTGAATGGGACTTTTCACGTGTTCAAACTGGGACCTGTATTTCCTTACAGTGCTGAACTGGAGCTGAAATCAATTGGCTGGGCCATTTACAGCTAGGAGAGCAAACAGAATAGCCATAGCTGCCTTACTGTGTCTTTACTAAGCTTTAACTTCACAAATACTATTAAAAAGCAGTTAAGAACAGTCATTGCATTCAAATTTAAAATAACCATGATCTCCGTTTTCAGCTTTGCAGCTAATGGGTTTTTATTGAGGGCTAACTTCTGTTAAGGACACACATGAAAAAATAGTTCAAAGAAACCATAATTTTGACAAAAAAAATTCCCCAAATTTTAAGGAATTTTCAGAATAAGTTTTTTTTTTTTTTTAAAATCTATGTAACATTGAAGTTGACTGTGATTTACATTAAATACCAGTATTAAATGAGTTGTATGAATGACTTCTACAAATCTATTTTAAATTAAGGGCTTACAAAGCTTTCTGGAAAGACATCTTTTTTCTCTCTAATTTTAAAATAATTCCTAGCTTTTTGCGGTATACACGTAAGTAGTTGTGAAGGTGGTGATTCAGCCACACCTGGGGAGAGAGACAGAAAATTAGCTTAACCCAAACAATATTTACCTTTCATGACCGCTATAAAACTAAAACCACAACTACAGCATCTATATACAAAGACTAATTCTAAGAGCAAACTGGTATGTATTTAAGTCTAAGCTTTTATAGTGGTAACATTTATATGCTGCTGCATTTATCTGTACTTTAAACAAACTGTGAAGGGTTTTTCCCTTAGAAGAGATAAAAGCAGAATGTAAGATGACAAACATTAAAGTGTGGGGTTTTTCCTCCGTTGTATAGAGTTGGAACACTTACCTGCTGGTGCCAAGGACTTCAGAGACTCTAGAAGATGTGGACTAGAAAACTTGACCACACACCTGAATGCTTTTTTATCCAAAGCATCCATTTTAGGACCATTTTTAAATAACGTCTCAAGCTGTTAACACAAAAATTTCAGCAGAGAATATAAGCAATTAATGTATTCTATTTAGGTTATTATTTAAACATCACATTTTAAATGTAGCATCTAATAAGCCTATTTGTCTATTGTTGCTAACCTTAACATCGTTCTGGCTGTAGGAATGTTTTAATAAAATGAGAAGGTGCCACCGTGTGGTAAAGAGTTTTCTGCTGAAAGAGTTTTCTGCTTGTTCAGTAACATTGTAAAATATTAGATGTGTCTTAGAATTTCCAGTCTTTCTGTTCATCAGATAAAAATCTGTGCAATTATGGTGGTGTATGTACGCAGAGTAAGTGTTAGATGTACTTCAAATCATCTGATTTCTCATTCGCCACAGTGCTGGTTTAAGTCCACCTTCATCCCGAAAACAAGTCAAAATGCTTAGTTCACAAGGCTGAAGGACTGAAACACGATCTAGCAGTCTGACCAAATCACAGCGCAAGTGTTTCTTAAAGATATTTTTAACTCATTTACTTTAAAACGTGCTCCCTAACGTTTGAAGAAATATTGTCTTAACTTGCAGTCTAATGTGGCTACCACTATATTAAACATGACATGAAAAAATTCTGTTCTTGCTTTTCCTACCTTATATTGTGCAAATTCGAGTTTTGGTTGCGGACCATCGCCAAAAGCTTCCCGATTCAATCTCTGTATTCTTTCTTTCTCCTTTTTGTTTTCTTTAACTATTCTTAAATCTGCTACAGGGGGAAAAGGGAAAGAAGGAGAAAAAGCAGAAAGACAACTTACTTAGCTGATATAATACTGTTTTTCTGATCAGCTAATTAGTCCACTGAAAAATCATAAAATGATAATTCTAAAGAACTGATCAAGTTTTGCTTCAGGCAAGCTAGTTGTCTCCATTTTCTTACCAAGAGAGAAAATGCAAGGTTATATGAAAGCAGACCCTGGGCACTGCGTGTTTTTGGTTTCATAACGGATCCAATAACAGTCATGGAGAAATATTTACTTCTCCTGGTGATAGGCAGTATTCCAGCACTCCACCAGGGCTGGATAATATAATGTAACATATTTACATCTCATATGATGAATGTCATCTCTCAAGACAGCGGTAAAGACAGTCAAACTGCCATTGAATTTAAAATATACATACCACATTCTACTTCTACATTCCTTTCTTGTAGAGGTCTTGGATGGTAAGTCTGGAAGTTCTAAATGAGGGAAAAGAAAAAAATGTTAGTCCACTTCCACTTCTAGAGGCTGTAAATGAAAAGAACATTTCAGATTTCTTTTTACTTCTCATTCTAAAAGTGAGTATTCTTCCAGTTTTTGACAGTCACTGGAACTCAGACAGCCCAGTGTTGAGAAAAGAATGCCTATCCTATGACATTTGTGAACATTTCTCTATTTAAGTATTAAATGGATGAGCAGACTAAGTGCCCACTCTAACAGCCTCCAAACTGTTGCTCTAGGAAGCAAAGTGAAATGATGCTAAAAAGTCCTAGGACTGAATCAGTAATACAATTTTTAGACTAAGCTTAGCCATCAGGGGTAACAATAATAAAGAGTAGGTGAGATAGCAAGTAATTACATCCCCATTGCAATGTTACCTTAATGATAAGCTGTCCACCTCAGTACTTCAATATTATTTTAACTTGACGGTCTCCTGGAAGAGGTGACTTTTACCCCGGTAGGGGGTGAGAACTAGGCCTGAAACAAAAAGCAAGACTTATCTTAGGATATACTTGTGAAGTGGCTCACCTGGCTGTATCTCTTAAACACAATATCTTTAAGGGAGTTTAAGGAATGACTTCGAAGCTCCATTTCACGGATGTGATGGTAATTGGAGGCAGCGATCAGCGCCTTTAAATAAAAATTGAAATTGTTTTAACATCACTCAATCTTATCACTGTGTTCATAATCTGGAAGAAATACAATATTTCTAGACTGCAATGTTTTTGTTTCAAGGTAAGCAACTTCCCTTTAACTAACAGGATTCTCATGTTACTAAGCTTAATATTTAAGGACATTCACAGCATTAACCAGATAAGCCTGTAGCTTTACCAGCTGAAAAATAACCAAACACTTGGATAAAATAATGTAGTTATGGTTACTTAGTTACAAGGTTGGAAATCTGCTGACTGCATTAAAAAAATTAAAGGCCACCAATGCTGATCACCACGAGTTGACAGAAAATGTCTTTCAAAACTAATTAATAGCATACATTTAGTTCTTGAAGTTAACTGTGCTGGTGTAATATTCTTCAACTTCCATGAGCCAATTTAATGAAGTACTGCCTAACAGTTAAGAAACTAGAGCAATTCAAGGTCAGCAAAAATCCCAAGAAACTGAATTTATTCACGATGCACCATTCCAAAGGTCGCAAAGGTTGGGTTCTGCCCCATATTTATCAGGAGATAAGACAAAAAAGACTACGTAATGTAGTAAATTATGTTACGTGATGGATCTTTATCCACTCTCTCAAAAGCTAACGCAGCGACAGTTCTGCATGACTGTGGTGAAGTCAGGCCCTTACATTGCTTTATTCTGTACCTGACACAACAGAGGCAAGTTGCTCTTCAGCACTGAGACAGAAATGAAGACATAGGGAGTCTGTGAATGGTATACAACATAGCTGGTTTTATACTGGTTTGGTTTTGTATACGGTGTTCCCCAGGCAATTCGGATCCAGATTGCATTATCTTCATATTCTCTAAAGCTGATGGTGACCTGAAAGAAAGAAAAGAAAAGCTCTGATTTACCAGCACGCTCAGTTGTCCATAAAGATTTTGTCATCTCTTAACCCTGTGTTCACAAGACCCAAATGTAATTGAGGACACCACTGCCTGAATAAGAAACAAACCCCACTAGTATGGTCAGGACTGTATTGAAAAATTAAATGTTCACAAAAAAAATAAAAAGAAAACCTCACAGACTGTGAGAAAAAAAAAAAAATTATTCACTTTTCAAACACTAATATATTACACTTTTCTTGCTGTTGATATATACTTCCTTCTGAAGGGTGAAAATAAAAATAGCTTATCACAAAAGCCTTGATTTCTTTTAGGAAAAGAACAACATCACAAAAAGGTGTCTATTTAGATGATGGACTAGTGGCAATATTTCCAGTATATCCAGTTTCTGAGAACGCAAACTTTCAATCAACTTGTGATTTTAGGCCTGAATATAATTTATCACTGCTCAAAAGGACACAATCAGAAATTTAAAGATTTCCTTTCCTGCTCTGATAGATTTAGTAACCTTGGCTACTTCTTTTTACCTTGAATCAATCTGGTTGACTTCAGAGTGGGGAAAACTTCCTTTAAAAAACCCAAACCCCTCCCCTTTGACTGAAGCACACATTAGCCAAGCTTTCAGTTCAGCTAGATGATAAACTGTTTAAAACTGCTGGAGCAATACCTCAGAAGGTTTTTGTGGTTTTAAAATTTGAAACCATTTCAAAGCTTTATTCTAAGGAGTTACACGAACTGCAGCCTATTATCTGTTACCCTGATTTGTACTTGTTGCCAGTGGGAACCCTTTGCGTGGCAGGAAGCGACACAACTGACTAAGCAGAGGCATTTCCTCTTAACCTGCTTAAACGAAACTGGTGAGCTAAAGCCAACAAGAAAAGGCTTCTGGAAATAGCTTTGTAACAAAGCGAGATGACAGTTCCAGACTAAAAACTGCTTCTTGTTATTGACAGTGGTCTTCTAGTCATTGTAATGTAATGAAGTACCTGTGCCAAGTTCTCACAGACATCACAAAATGTCATTTGAAAACCAGAACTAAAAGAAAAATTAGTAGCAAAATTGTATCAGTTAAGTCACAATAACTAAACTTCCTTGTCCTGTTTACTGGCTACTTCAAATTCCCTGTGTTCTGTTTGCTGTGATCCTTATTGTTTGCATATTGTTATTGGGTGACCGGATAAAGCAATTCTCAACTTAACTAGGCAAAAAGGACACTCAAACAGAGCAAAGATTTGATAGAAAACAGAAACATACTGCCTGACTCAAAGCTAGTCATATTTTAAGGCAAACTCACATTTTACCTAACTGCAGCATGGTTGTAAAGTTGCTAGTACAGATAAGCAATACATTTTCTTATTTCACATGCAGTTCCTACCATTCCCAAATGAATAACTTAATTTTTTATGCAGATTGGAAGCATAAAAAATACCTTGCTAAAGCCATGAAAACAATCTATTGACACCAAAGCTGTGTAACAAATTGAGAAGGGATTTACTCTTACATTTTTCAAGGCTGACCGAAGGTGTCTTTTAAATGTTTTTTTGAAAGTTGTTAAGTCAAAACATTCCATTTCTTCCCCTGCCACGTGAGAAAACAAGAAAGAAATACAAATCATGTTTCTAAGAACTAGTTCAGAGCTATTTTTAGTTTTGCAGAAACAAAAATCAGAAAAAGCTGAAGTTGTATAGCCTTACATAAAAAAACTGTATAGTAAACTTGAGCTTCATTATTCCTATAGAGAAAAGGTTAATATTTAATTAGTAGTGATTAATTTCTTAATAATTGCTGGAGAAATTAATAGAAAGTATTTTGAAACCTCTAAAAGTATTTCCATTGAAAAAAATCCATACTAGACTATATTCGTGTTTAAAATGTATGATACAAGGCAGCACTGCAGCAAGTTACTGAACTGTGAGATTACAGCAAAGAAAGGTATTTTACCTGTTTTGCTCATCTGGTAAACACTCCACACTCTTTTGTTTGGGTAGATGTTGTTGTCTATAGAAAAATGGGAATTGCTCAATAACATTGTGTATTATCAAATGGCAATTAAAAGAACAGTAAGTTCACAATATTGTTATGAACAGTTTATTTTAAAGATTATTTCTGATAATGCTATAGCATTTATTCACTATTCTTAAACTACTACTCATAGCAAACCTAAAAGCAAATAGTTTTTTATTAGAAGAGATTGGAAGATCTTTTGGAATTCAGTTAAGCAACCAATAAAAGGTTACTCCAAGGTTCAACATTTAAAGAAGGATTTTACCAAACATGACCGAAATCCAGTCTAAATTCAAACTAAAATGTGTAGACTGTTAAAATAAACCTTGAGGTTTTAAATTATTATATTATCAGCTTCTGAATTAGTATTGAATTTAAGAGTTCCAACTGGATTTTTTCATTATAGTTTTGCCACCGTGTTGGAGCACGATATTACTGATTTTAGGGTTCAGTCCATTTATATCTCTGTCCAGGCTGGGACTTACTACAGGCTTAGAGCTATTTACACCTCAGAAGAAGCAAACATGCTGTTGTTGATTTTGAGCTTCTGAAGTTTTCAGTTTTTTTTCAACAAGGTCAGATCCAGTAAGATTCATCATCTAAAACATAATCTGTTTATAGCAAATGTATCTGTACCTCACTGTGGCATTATGTAAACGAGAGTTTATCAAGTTTCTCAGAAAAAAAAAAAAAAGATGTTATTTTAATTCCTTTTTACTTACAAATTATGTCTAGGACAGCTGCTTGCTTTATGTCTGTCGAATTTTCCTAGAAAGGAGAATAACAGCACACAGTGAACTGCAAGTCCAGATTGCTCTGTCACACTGTTTAAACTACATGGCATTGAAGTCCACAGCGTCTACACTCTCTTCAGAGACTGCACACCGTGTCCCAATGTTCATACCGAGCTTTTATACATCTTGAGCAACTTAGAGCTCAGAAACATTATATGGCCGTATTACATAAGGGTCAATCCTGCACTCCTATCCCTCAGACAAAATTAATGGTATTCCCAGTTCAGCTTTACGTTTTCCAGACTGTAATTTGATGCTGTTATAGCCAAACAGAATTCATTTCTTCGGAATAATGTTTTTTTTTTGTCAGTGTTTCAACGTGCGTTCTGCGTGTCACTGACAGGCAGCTCCTAAAGAAAATCATTACCTCACAGAGCTGAACGACGTCTTGGGAAATGTTCTCCTTCGTCTGATGAAAGTTTAGAGTTCGCAGCTGCGCTTCAGAGAGAAAGCCCCATTTTTGTAGCATCGTCTTGATTTCATCTCGTGGTATTTTTAGGACAGTTCTTCGGATATACTCAGCGACAATTTCATCCATGATGAAGCCACCTGAGAAGCTAAAACGTTAAAGAAGTGAAGCCCAAGGCAGAGGCAGGCTCAAGAGACGCGCTCCCTTAGCAAGGCGTAGAAAGCTGCACCTAGGCGAGACTGGCAGAACGCTGGCGTCGGTCCTAAGCGTATGACTACTGCACGCTTCATCAGGTACCAACAACAGCCGGTTTATACAGTGTCCTCTCCTCGAGCCCTCAGAAGTGTCCCATACTCACCGAGCTCCCGGGATGGAACAGGGCACTGGCCCTCAGGCTGGGACGTTAGTCCGTGCCGGGCCTGGGCCGGCTCGGTGAGGGTCCTGAGGGGCACACACAGCGCGAGCAGGCGCGAAAGGAGGCGACGGGACGCCAAATGCCCCGGCAGCCACGGCAAACGAGCAGCCGCCCGCCCGCCCGGCAGCGGAGCCGCGCACCGGCCTTTCCCGCGCACCGGCCTTTCCCGCGCGCCGCGCCAGACCCCGCCCGCCTTTCGAAGCGCCCAATCAGCCTCCGCGCGGTGCCCCGGCCGTCCAATCAGAACGCTCCCCGCCTCCCGCCCCGCCGCGCGCCGTCGCTGACGCCGTGAGGGCTCTTGGCGGGGCTGCCGGGAACGCTGAGGCCGTTTCCGGTGCGCGTTCCCGGCGCCCGCTCCCGGTGCGCGTTCCCGGCGGGTCGGCGGTGCGCGTTCCCGGCGCCCGCCCCCGGCCCCGCGTGGCTGCTGTGCCGCCCTCGGTGCTGACCTCGTCTGCCTGGGCTGGGTCTCTGGGGACTGGAGTAAGTGCGCAGATGGCTGAGAGGGGCGGCTTCGGCCGGACCCGACAGGGCAGCGTTCCCCTTCTGGCCCTGAAGGGAAAAAGAGGCAGGTGCGGAGGAGGCTGCTGCGGCGTCGCCCGCTGCTGTCTCTGGCTCTCGCCGCCGCCCGGCGCTGGACTCTGGGCCCCGCTGCTGAACCCCGGCTCGTGTCCGGGGCTCGTGTCCGGGCGTTTGAAAGCGCTGTGGTGAGCGGGGCGCGGCGGGGCTGTTGGAGGCTCAGGGGCCTCTCGTGCCGGGCCTGTGGGTGACAGTACAGCAGCCCCGTTGATCCCGTACGCCACGAGCGTTTGCTTTGTGCCGGCTGCTCTCTGTGTTTCTCTTGAGGGCACTTTGCTGCCCAGGGGATGAGGAGCGCGAGCCTCTGGATCCCTTTCTCTCGGAAGGGGAGAAGTGGTTCTATAGTAAGCAGCAAATTTTTGTCAGCAGCACTAAATTCACGGTGTTCTGAGCTGCTAGGTTGGGAAATGAATGCAGTAGTGGTGGAACAAAGTTTGTTCTGGTGGATAGAGCTGGAGTACAAGAGCGGCTTGCAAAACACATTTGGCAACAGGACCATTTTCAGCGTGCTTTGCTCGTGTACTGGCTGGTTCTCAGCATCCTTGACTCTATATTCTCTTCTTCATAGACGAAGCAGGAATACGAAGATTGCTTCAGTAACCTCTCGTGATACAATCCTATATCGTGCAGTGCAACTTGCGGCATGTTATAATAAAAACATTCTAGTACTTGTCTTGTAACTATGCTTTCATTTGTTGTATGAGTATGACCTTAAACAATTGCCAGGAGAGGAAAATGCCCTATTGTGCTTCACTTGATCACTTATTTTAGCCAGAAATAAAACTGTAGAAATTACTTGATACTCAACTTACTTTGTTTATTAGGACTAACTCCTTCTTAATTTGCCTTACTAAGTATTAAAGCAGGTATGATGTAGTTTTATCAGATAATTACTCTAAAAAGGAGCGCTCATTGTGCGTATGTTGAATTGCTGGTGAAAAGTGATCGCGTAGAAATACAGTTAAAAAAAGTCTTATTAATCAAAGTTTTGTTATGTATACTCAGTGTATATAGACACACACTGAGTATATATGCTCAGTATTGTTATATATACTCAGGGAAACTACATACAATCTAAACACAATACATTTAACCATATAAACCATTTAAAAGTAGACATAATCTCCTCCCCTGCCCCTTCTGTATTTCCTTACTGTTCACAAGTCTTCATAGATACGTATCTAAATT
Source organism: Urocolius indicus (assembly GCA_013401255.1). Classification (NCBI taxonomy): domain Eukaryota; kingdom Metazoa; phylum Chordata; class Aves; order Coliiformes; family Coliidae; genus Urocolius; species Urocolius indicus. Next base: position 218,792 of record WBNH01008426.1, on the reverse strand, counting down.
ATTTTTCCCCCATTCTAATATATAATATTGGAAAACTACTGCGCGGTCTTGAAAAATTCAAGAGTTTGTGTCTAATTTTTGTAAGATTTAGTTAAACTTGGTTTATTGAAGATGTCTGGCTAAATTTCTTGGAAATATTGGAAAGTTAAGAGTCATTCTTAGTGTTCCTAATCATAACCTGAAAGCAGAACAGAGAGCTACTTTCATATGCTCTTCTGAGCATTCTAAACTATTGTAATGAAAAATACAATTATATATAAAAGATAACACTACAAATGCAGAAGTTCTGCTGAAGTGATAGAAGTGGTGCCTTCGTTGAACACCAACGAATTAGCTGTGGAGCTGAATGCTTTTTTAATGCTCAAACATTGTACAATCTCACAGAAAACACCCATGATTTGGGTAAAGAAATTGCTGGTTGGTTTGTAAATATTTTTCTCCAAAGCCAACCAGCACTTAGTAACCGAGAGCTTAAACCCCAAATGTCTGATCTTACGCAAATTAGGGGAATGAAGTGCAAAAGTAAATGTTGCAGATGGTGAGCGGTGCAGTGGCTTCATAGGAATGTGCGTGTGCTTGCCCTTGCCTCAGTCCACGTTCTCCTTCGCATGGCCGTGCTGCCGCCTTGTGGGTGTTGTGTGTTTGCAGCAAACACCTTGTGTCCCGTAGTGCTGTTGAAAGCTCCGTGTTTGTGGTTAAAGAGCTTAATGATGAGCAATGTAGGTGCTCAGGTGCATTTTTCATCTTCAGTGTTAGTAAACAAGGATTGGCCTATTGCTTTAAGTCTTTTTTTTTTTCTGAGCAATATGTAAATTCATATTTTTTTAATACTGAAACTTGAAAAAAAACGCAACCACTTCTGTTAAATTAAATTAAATAACTTAAATAACTTCTGTTATTAAAAATAGAAGAAATAGCCAAAGTTGTAGCCTTCTAACATGTTTTAATGAAATGGAGAAGGCTTTTAATTGATGAAGTGCCCTGTCACCTATCTATTTGTGGCATTGATAGCTTTCATCCACATTATCTGAATAATTTGGTAAACAGTGTCAATGATTACTAATCTTAGTTTAGAAATAATGAATCTTTCCTTGCAATGCTCCCCTTAACTTCATATCCTGTACTGATGTGCATGCTGCCCATTTCACCAGCACGCTGGGCTTGCTTTCTCCTTCTGAGACAGCCAGTTGAGATGACAGTTTTAGGAAGTACGCTTGGAGGCTGAATGATGAAGAGATTTAATAATCATCTGGGTTCACAAGTGTTACAGTAATGTGCAGTCTCTGAGCAGGTCACCCTCTCAGGGGAATGCTAACTCTGGTGCTATCAACAAAAATCTACTGATAAATTCAAAACATATTGACTTTGTGTGGCATGCAATAAAAATCTGGTGGCAGTAACACAGCAGGGTTCTTAATCACTTTGCTGTTACAGTCATGCTCCTGCTGTCAGATTTCTAAAAGGTTCATTTTGTTAATTTGTTGAATAGAATGCTTAAGCAACTTGTACAGTTTCCCACTTCTTCAGTGCCACACAGTACAGGGAAAATGTTTGAAAGACATTACTCCGTGTGTTGTCAGCACTACCTGGAACATATTCTCATGCGTCTCAACAGGCTTTTAAATCTGTTTGGATTTTTAAGATTCAGCTGACTTGTGGGAATGAAACTCCTGTTAAGATGAACACATGATGGGAAATAGTGGGTACATTAGTGTATGTGCCTCTTCAAGACAAATATATGACTTGATTATTCTAGGAATAGCAGTGTAGATTGTAGCTGCCAGCACTGCAGCTGAACATCCAGATTTTGCAATTGTAAAATCTGACCACGAGTATTTACCTTGTCTATTTAGCTGGGGTGTTGAAACAGAGATGCCTACTTAGTTCAACTTGCAGCGGTGTTTGCCTAATACATTGTGTCTAGAAAGGTGATCTCCGTGAGGAGGAAGAATGTAAAAATACTAAGTAAACAAGCACAAAGGGCATCTTTTAAATTCAGTGGCAATATGGGTCATACAAGTACAATTTTTTCAAGGTGAGCCCTTTTGTCCTGGTTTGAACTTCTCCCTTCCCTGGTGAAGTGATCTTCCACAACAAAGGTGTCATCTTGTTATCTTCAGCCACCATCCTTTTGATGCTCTCATCCTTTTCAACAAAAGATCTTGAAAATTACTTCTGGGAATATATATATATATATATATATTTTAAACGTCTGATAGTACAAAAATTTATTTCTAGAATGAAGTTTACTCTTGCTTCACAGAACCCTGCAGAAAAGGACCTGGTAGTGTGGGTTGACATGAAGTTAAAACACAATTTAGCAGTGCACCCTTGCGGCAACAAAGGCTGACAGCATCCCAGGCTGTGTTAGAAGCATAGCAAGCAGCTCAAGGGAAATTATTACCCCCCTCTTCTTGGCAGTCTTGAGGCTGTATCTGAAATACTATACTCATCTTTGGATCCCACAGTCTAACTAGAGATGATAAAAAAGTGAGCCCAGCTAAGGGTCAGGAGGGTGGAAGAGCTGGTATATGTGGCAAGGCTAAGGGAGCAAGGCTGCTTTAGTGTTCAAAAGAGTAGGCTTGAGGCAAACCTCAATACTGCCTTCCCTTATCTGATAGAGTGAGGGATTCATAAAGAAGATGGATCCAGATGCTTTTCAGAGGAGCATGATGAAAGGGACAGAGGCAACAATGTGGAGCTGCAGGAAGGGATGTTCCAGTTCTGTGTGACAAAATCGTTACTGTTTTGATTAAGTGATTAGTACTGGTTTTTAAAGCACCCTCATTGCTTTGGGACAGGATTTTTTTTTTTTTTTAAAGCATGTAGATAACTAAAAAATGGGCCATAATGAAATATCATTGTGCTGCTTTCTCTGGTCCAACTTTGTGGAAGGTAGAAAGAAAATCAGATTTACTTGGCTTTTTTAAAGCTAGAAAGGACTGAAGTAATAAAGTGAAAAGATAATCTGCAGTTCAAGAAAGAGAAATGCTACTAGAGAATCCTTGAAATTAAAATCCCAAATATATGCTTATGTCCATGAAAGCACAGAATATAAACTCCTAGTTAACTTTTAAAACTTGGGCTGAGTAGAACAGAGATGTGCTGGTTTTAATCACTTTAACTGTGCAATATGATACACATTAAGCTGCATTTTGATCTAAAATATTTTTTGTTAACTAGAGTTAACTCAGTATTATTTTAACTCAAACATTTAGTTATATTTTCATATTTTAATGCTGACAGGTGGAAGCTTTCTCAGATTCTTGTCCCTAACTAAAGATGCATCCAGACCTGTCTCCTCATCTGCACACTGAAGAGTGTAACATAATTATCAGCTTGCTCAAGAAGTGTCACAAGGAGGTAAGGAGTTTTAAGCAGGGAAAAGAGTGGGTGGGTTGGGGAAATGAGTGTCAGATAAAATAGTGAGAATATCCTATGATCCTAGAGAGAAAAACCTCCTCTAGGCAGAACAATCGTGAAATGTAGGTAGTATCTGATGACTGCGTGTAAAATTTTGCCAGTGATTTCTCTAGGAAAGAAAACATGCCTTAAAATTTCCTGTGCTACAGCTTGACAAGTATGGACCTAATTGAAGAACTGAAATAACTTCTACACTTTTCAGTACTGTGTGCCCTCTCTCAGTATGCTCATAGCATTTTTATATTCCAGCTGTCCACTGGGCAGATGCTTCAGTCTGTTTATAAGCAGATGTGCTGATGGGGATCTGGACAGGCAACTGCTCTACATTCAGTGCTTGGAGAGCTAAATGCAAATTACTGTTGGACTTGCGTCTTCCTAAAAGGCATCTACACAAGGATGTACATACCAAATTGTCTTCAGGTTTCTCAAGGTGTTTCATTGGTTCAAGAAGGCAGAAGCTTCATCTCACTCATTTAAACTGCTTTTAAAAGTTTGCTCTGTAGTAAACCTCTAGAGGTAGAAGAGTCCATGCAAGCTATCTGCAGCATTGTTGCAATACTGTGCATTATTTTCCCAGTTCTGTTATATACTCTAAATAGAGGTTCTGCATGTGTAAAAAGTTTAATTTCCTAGTTTCCATTGAGACAAAAATATTTCAATGTTGAATATGGCTGTGAAAACAATGGTTTACACCATTGCACACAATCTACAATAGCTTCACCTCCGTGTTCACGTGTCATTAGTATACTTTTTGTTTTTATACAGTTCTCCATACACTTTAAGACAATACAAGTGTTAACTTTCCTGTTTTGAGTGAGCGGAATTCTGAATATTTCTTTGCAAAAGTTATTGCAGAGAGCAAAAATAAGGCTGATAATACAAGAAATGTGAGAGAAGATGTTCTGCATGAAAGGGGGATAAGAACACTTTTACAGATTTCAAAGTAGCTAAACTAACATAAACCAAACTTCAGCAGTACCACACTTTCTTATGATTTGTAAGTTACAACAATGAAGGGTGCACAGTTTTAATAGTAACATTTATTTGGAATAAGTATGCTGTACTGGGCTCGTTCAGCATGTCAATGGTTTTTATTGGCATTTGTAGTGAAATAACTTAAGATGTAAGCATGCTGGAATCTGTCATCTCAGAGATGGCACTTCCCATACCATTTCCTGTCTGTTCCATTCACTGTCTACATTTTTTCGAACCTAAGATACAACGTTCTACAGAATATAGACAAAAGTTGTATTAAGAATCGGAGTTATGCTTTCCTTCCCAGTTAAAAAAAAAAAGTATTTGCCTGAAAACGCTTGAGGTAATTTGAGAGATTGTGGAGACCTTCATTGTTTGGTTTTTTTAACTGATTTTTGTTGAACAACTTTAATGTTGTGATAAAGCTAAAAGTGTTCAGTAGCTAGAATTCAGAAGACTCTCCTTACACACTAACTACTGTAGTATCAGAAGGATTGCCAATCAAAAATTACTATCAGTTAAAAGGACGATATAAATGTACAATAGACAATATAAAATTAAATGTGTTGTCATTAGTTTTTCATAATTGTGAAAACAAATCCATTCAGGAAAGAAAATACACTCAGATTTGCCCTGCTTTTTGGCACATACGTAGTTGGGCTTTCATTAACCATTTGAAAGTAAGGGTTGGCTGTTTCTTTGGAGTGAGTTTTTTGTTTGTCTTTCGTTTCTAAATAAAAATGGATATTAATATACAAATGTCAAAGGCTTTTTGTGTAATGTAGTCTGCTTTGAGTTTAAGAGGCAATGGGAACTAAAAGGTGTACTTGTATTCCTTGGCAGCAAGTGATCAAAGGAACCTATTGCCAATTTGACTTATGAAGGGTCTAGGAGCAGCAATAATACAGTCATGCACAGGATTATATTCTTTTGGTTTTATTTGAAGTTAATCTTTCTATGAAGAGGAATTACTTTTTTTCAATCTTGTGCTCAACTATGAGAGGGTATTTGTGCTAAATCTCAGTACAGAAAGGGTGAAGATGGCTTCTTCCACCCTCAGTTGAAAGGAAGCAATACTTTTTCATTTGATATTCAGGGAGAATGATCTGAGATACTGAAAAAACTGAAATTACCAAAATCTGAAAAGTCAATGATCTTAATCAGTTACCAGTGACTACCTTCTTTTTTTATTATAATGCCAAGATGTTGTAATAACCTTCATATACGACTTAAGTTAATATTCCTGAGGGTTGAAAAGCGTTATTTTTTTTCAATTGAGTGTCCTATGTGTGCATTTCCACAGAAGTCAATTTAATTTACTTTATTCCTAATTTAGAACCTGCTCATTATATAAAGTTTTGCATCTTGTGAAGAGAGGTTAATGAGATTCCTGTTTGATGTCATTGTGAGTTATTTGTTTGTTCCTATTTTTTAAGGACTCTGCTCTGGTACCAAGTGCATACTTTAAAGAGACTTTATTTTACAGCTGGCAGCTGAAAAAAAAACGCATTCTGTCTTGCAACTTAATCATTGTAATGGGCATAATGACTCTTTGAGAAACTGATTATTTTCTTCCTCATAATCTGAGTCAAAAAATTGACAGCATAAGAATCTGGCTAAATAAATGAGGATCTAACTCACTGTATGCACTAGTAAGAGTGGAGTTAGCCTGAAATGTGAGCACTCACCTTGAAATGTAATATGCAGGTATGGGACTAGAATACAAAATTAGATCTCTATAAGCTAAAATGAAAGTGTTGTAAAAGCAAGATCAGCTTGCCATTTATCCCATGCAACTGCTTCAGAGTGTCATCTGGTGCCCTTTATAAAGCACAGAGGTGTAAACAAGCTAATTATAGCACTGCTATAGCTAAGTATTTGTCATAAACTTTATTAACCTGCTCCTACTTTCAGCCGTGTTCCATTTGTTCTGTTGGCTGAAAACTTGTCCACTATTTGAATTCTTAATAGTAGCCCTGTATGACTTGTATAAATCCATCCAGCTGTTCAACAGCTGCAGAAATGTACATAGCTTTCCCTCTGAAGTGGGAAGTTCTGAAGTTCTTCATGAGCTCTATTTTTTGAAATTCATGAGTTGTCTAAAAGATCGGTCAGATTGTCTCCATTCATTGTACAGATGTCAATATCCACTAAAGCCTTGGCATCTTCAGGTCTTCTGAGTTGCTTGGAAGCTCAGCTACTAGGTTCTGCTATGAGATTCTGTGGCATGGTAGTAAGCATCACTCTGAAAAAGCAGTCTGTTTAGAAGAATGCATTCTGAGTGGTTTGTTGGCTGGTAATATGAATTACTTCAGGAAAGATATGCTAAGAGGACTGATTTTTATGGTGAATATCATCAGGGTTTCAGAAACTAGATAACACAAGTATGCATAAAGTCCACAGCAGAGCTGTCTCATAATGACGGTAAATACATCTCTTTTATTAACCTCAAGATCTGGAGAAACTGAATACCTTGGTTTTTATACTGGTTCTTACACTTCAGTCATTTAAGCAGAGTGTCTGCATCTTCAGCAGCACGTTCTTCCTGTGGTTGAGAAGCTGGTGCATCAGGTCCTTTGCCTCTAAGAAGTAACGCAAACTGAAGGGCAGAGGGCGTTGTCTCCAGGGTGCGCAGTTCACAGTGTTTGTTTTTTATATGTTATTCAAGCTAGTGGGAGCAAAAGTTGTACAGCTGATCCCTAGATCAATACAATGTATGTTGTACGTTCAAACTTCAAAGCTTCAGCTTAAGTACCCCATTTTAGTCTGGTTATAGAGCATGGTGAGTATCTCCAACTTTCAGCAAGGCAGAGTGGCTCAAATGCGGTTCAGGAGCAGCTCTGACTTCTAACTACTCTAAAAAAAATGGCAAAGGATCGTTTTTCACAAAGAGGGAAAAGGAAGACCAGGATATGTGGAGATGCAAGTGACTTCTAAGAAATTTAGAGCATCAAAGGAAGAAACCTTTGAATTGTAATTTTTTTTTCTCTCCCAGCACAACGTTTTGAAGTTTTTTGGCTATTGCAATGATATTGACCGTGAGATGCGGAAGTGCCTAAAGAAAGAGGTAAGAAAGAAAGTTACTACAAGTTAAATTCATAAGAAAAAAAAAAAGTCCATGGGATAGAAATAGAGCTGCTTCTTACTATGCAGTACAAATCAATAAATAGGTCTTGAAATCTCTAAAGGTACCTTCCAAGCCCTCCATTCTATGATTCTATGAAATGTAAGCAGATTCTGGAGTGGGCATGTGAGACCAAACTTGAACTTCTGTTGGATAAGCTTTTCAGGTAAAATCTGTCTGTAGCAAATGGCATGATCTGGTTTTAGACACACAAAAATAGGCAAACACACATTTTAACCAAGAAAATATTGCAAGTAGGAACTGACACTCCAAATTGCTTCTGATTTTTTTTTTTTTTCTTTTAGTAGTGGTAAATTTTCACACACCTTTTGACTCGAAATTGTCCTTGCTAATTTACACATAAATTTCACAATTATATCTGAAAAGAAAAACTTCAAGTGCATGAGACCCAGAACAGTTCAAGCTCCCTTTTTTCCTCTCTGTCAGTCTGTGGGAATTCATTTCATCTGCTTGTGTGAAACAGCTTTTTTTCCTTCTGTTAAAACTGCAGCACAGGTCTGGAAGATAATGAATTAATATTTCTTTCTGTGTAATCTTTTTGTGTTCTTTGTTCCACTGAAGTCTTTAAAGTTCTTGATGGCCATATTTGCCTGCCTTCTTAAAATATGGCTACATTGATGTGCTATTAGTAGAAAGCCCCTGAAAGGCTGTTCACAAGTACAGAATAGATACAGATGTAGCTTTTCAAGATCTGTTGTTCTCATTCTACATAAAAACATAGATGGGTTATTGAAAAATTAAATATTGGCATGGAGAAAAGTGAAGCGTTCTGTAAATGGTAAGTAATGTTTCAGGCCAGTTGTAAACCAATTGGTATCATGAGTGAAAAATGGCAAATCCTTTCTGAAATCAGTCTCCGTAGTCCATTATATTAGATGGAGAACTGAGTATTTGTGGGTTACTTGTGTTTTATTCTTGATACCAATTATTAAAGAATTGAACAAATCTGTCCTCTAACTTAAGGCTGGGAATAATTTGCTTCTCATGACATTTATATCAAATCATGCCTTGATTTTTTAAATTTTTTATTTCTTTTAGTCATGAAAAGGTTTCCTTTTTGGCTGCAATGAAAGTAAGTTAGGATCTTCAGTGTTCAGGCTTTTGCCAGTGCAGGGGCATACTTGAAAGCATGGTCTTTGTATGCACATTTCTAAACTGTGAAGGCTTTCTTGATTCCGTTTTACGTGGAAATCCCGTCTCCATTGTGTTCTTTTTTTAAACCATAAAAAACCCCCAAAATCCCAAATTTGCCATAATTCTTTTCATCTTGTTATATTACTTTATGCACATAATTAATCACCAGCATCAAAAATAGACCAAGTCTGTGATGACAAGTTCATGCTTCAGAAGGCAGGCACACATTAATCAGCAGCTTTTAAAAGAAGAGGAGGATGACCTGTGCTCTAGAGTAGCACCAATGCAACTTCTGTCTGAGTTCACGTGGGAAGTATAGCTATCATAAATAAGATGGCTGTATCCATGTAAGTTTCTCCATAAGATTAGCTGAATCTGTTTTATTAGAATGTTCTAATACTCTTTGGCTTAATAACCTCAAACCTATAAAAATGTGTTTTAATGAAGTAAATATTAATACCTTTATATTGCTTCATTTTTACTTTGAAATTAATAAGAACTGCATTTTCTTTCTGTTACTGTGTCATAAACACTCTACACTGTTAAATTTGACTTATCAGTTCAATGATAAGAGCTGATCTGTTAATTTCCTCATCTCTTTTCCAGTATGAGGAAAACAGAGCCAGGAACCGGGCGAAGAGGTGGAAGAGAATTAATGCTGAGAAAGAGTCAGAGAAGTGAGCTGTACTGCAGCTGGACAGCTGCATCTCAACAGGGACACTCAGCAGAATGTTGACAGAATAAAACTTTCCCATCACCAGTGCTCAGCCCGTTTGTGAGATGGTGAAAAAATATATGCACCTAATAGGTACTCATTGCTAGCAAGGCAAACAATGTGGGGAAAAACAAGAAGTGTAATAAATGATCACTCTCAACTTAATTTTTGACTTCTAAAGAAAAAAAAGTATTGTGGCAAACCTTTGTTCTTGAAATAGTTTTGTTATGATTGTTAAGCAATGAGGAATCAGTGTGTGTGGATTATTATGTATTCAATGCTGCTCTGTTCCTTACTTTGTGTTGAGCTGTATTTATTTCTTTGTGTTTAGCAGTTTCTCTTTCATATCTTTTTTTTGTCTCGTGAAACACTAAATGTCTTTTTCCGTCACTTTTGGTAGTGTTGTGCTGACACTGCTTAAATGAATTAGCAAAAAGAAATTTTAAACAGATGTGGCTTGAGATTGCAAATTGCCTTTGAAGTAATAATTGAAGTTCTAGTATTTTTATTGGAGCTGAAATGATGAAACTACCATCTTCCACTGAGAAGATTAAAAATCCTTCCTGCCAACTGTACGTATAGCGTAGACTCTTGTAAGACAATTTGTTCATCATACTCAAAGCAAGCAGCTTTAGAAAATCAGGATGGAATGCTTCCAGGGATTTCCAAAGCTGTGCCTTGATTTTAATTAAATACAATCAGTGTGTGCTGAATGATTTGGGTTGGGTTTTTCTCTTTTTTTTTTTTTTTTAAGAGGAGTGCTGCCAAAAATACAAGCTAAATAGTTCTTCCACTTACTCTCCTCCAAAGGTGAAGGCAAGTTATGAGTATTGCTGTTGAAGGAAAACTCCCATTGAAGTCAAAGAAAGTGTAACTTGCCTTTTAGTTAAGCAAGTTGACTAGTATTGTGTTAACCAAGTTGTCTTGTTAGCCTGCAAGAGCTGCCAACATTTACTATAAAACTGCAGAAAGGCAACAAGTCTTCAAATTCAGAAGATCTGATGTTAAAAGATGCTGGTTTGTACACTGATGGCTCTGCTTCTCCGGCTGTCCTCTGCATTTGCCTTATTTCAAAATGACTTTTCTGTTTTGCCTAGACACAAAAAACTATTTTAAAAAAATAGATTTTATTGAGACAGATTTACTGAGTGTCTTGAAAGCTTTAGAAAAAAGGGTGCCCATTGCACAGTGAATTCTCCAGTTTGTTGCTGACACTCATTCTTGGAATTAGTGCATAGTTTTTGGAAGAAAGCTGCACCTTGTGATCTATTTTGGAAGTTTAATTAGAATCATTTTACTTATTCTTTTCAATACCTGGATGGACCCAGTTAAATTGATAGAACAACATTTTCAGTGAAAGTTCAAAGTAAAACTAAAGCGATTCTTTCTGCACCTTTTGACCTCGGTTTTGGTCTTTTCGGCATCAGGGGGCCAAACTGTGCCGTATCTGCACGGTTCTTTATACAACAGCATCTGAATCTGCTATTACTGTTAAGCTGCAGTGCCGAGTGTGATACGTTAAGAATATCTTGTGTGTCTTTCTTCGTTTCACTGTATTGTTTTTGTGTGTCAAGGTTTTGGTCACAGTGGGGTACAAAGGTGGCTTCTGAGAGAAGCAGCTAGAAGCTTCAGGCTTCCTCTGTGTTCAGAAGTGGCTGGCTCCAAGTCAGACCTGCTGTGGGCCAAGGCTGAGCCCGTCGGTGATGGTGGTGATGCCACTGTGGTAACGTGTTCAAGAAGGATTAAAAACTGCAGAACAGAGGCCTGACGAGGGCAGTGATGATATATGACAGAAACAACTCTTTGAACACTAACAAGAAGGAGAGGAGGAAGTGCTCCAGGCACTGGAGCAGAGCTTCACGAGTAGCCCACAGTGAAGCCCTGCCCCTGCAGCCATGGAGGCCACAGGGGAGCAGAGATCCACCTGCAGCCCAGGGAGGACCCCATGCTGGAGCAGGCAGATGCCTGAAGGAGGGAAGCTCACGCTGGAGCAGGCTTCTAGCAGGACCTGTGAACCCATGGAGAGAGGAGCCCACGATGCAACAGGTTTGCTGTCAGGACTTGTGACCCTGTGGGGAAACCACACTGGAGCAGTTTGTTCCTGAAGGACTGCAGCCCATGGAAGGAATCCACACTGGAACAGTTGATGAAGAACTGCAGCCTATAGGAAGGACTCATATTGGAGACGTATGTGGAGGGCTGTCTCCTGTGGGAGAGATCCAGTGCTGGAGCAAGGGAAGAGTGTGAGGAGCCATCCCCCTGAGGAGGAACGAGCAGTGGAAAACAACATACGATGAACTGAGCACAGCCTCTGCTCCTCATCCCTCTGTGCTGGTGATGGGGAGGAGATGGAGAAAATTGGGAATAAGGTTACACCTGGGAAGAATGGAGAGATGGGAAGGTGTTTTTAAGATTTGTTTTTCTGTCTCGTTCTACTCTTGATTTGATGTTAGTAAATTCAATTTTCCCCAAGTCAAGTCTGTTTTGCCCATGACAGGGATTGGTGAGTGATCTCCCTGTCCTTATCTCAGCCCATGAGCCTTTTGTTCTATTTTCTCTCCCCTGTCCAGCTGAGGAGGGGAGTTACAAAGCAGCTTTTGTGGGCACCTGACATCCAGCCAGAGTCAACCCACTACATTCAGCCTGGTTGGTAACACAGCAGAAGCATTTGTTGTAGGTATAGTCTATGTGTAGTTTCTAGACCTTGCAGTAAAACCTCAATTCAGTTGAGCTGACTGTTTGTACGATTCAGGTGAGGACTGCAGTCCTGTGAGTGTTCCAGCCCATCTCTTTTCCCTGATTCCCAGCTGATACACTGATCATTCAGCTGGGTAATTGCTCACAAAGGCAGGGGTAAGCTGACTGTGAATTTATGGGCGCACATAACTGAATATCAGAGTGTACTCAAAAAAAACCTTTTAAGAAATGTAGTCTTAGTACACACTCCACAGGAACGATGAATTTGTATAGCTATCAGTAAAATGTGCACCTGAAAAGTTAGTTCGGTTTACTATAATTGTGAATCACTGTAGTGAACATTTCTGATGTGTTACACGCTTTGCTAAAGCTCTACACCTGGTTTTGTCTGGGACCGAGTTACTTCCTTCCTACTGTCCAGTACAGGGTTGTGTTTTGGATTTACCGAGAGAATAATGTTGATAACACACTGATGTTTTTGGTGGTTGCTGAACAGGGTTTGCACAAGTCAAGGACCTTCCATCTTGTCGCACTACCTTGCCAGTGTGGAGGCTGGGCATCAGTTTGCAAATGGTGAGCAATTGCATTGTGCAGCATTTGTTCTGCATATTCTTTTATCATTAATTTCCATTCTTTTTCTGTCCTATTAAACTGTCTTTATCTCAACCCAGGAGTTTAACCTTGTTCCCTATTCTCTGCCCTGTCTCCCTGCGGGGAGCAAGGGAACAGCTGTGCAGTGTTAGCTGCCTGCCAGGTTGCACCAGGACACCACCCCATGAACGAGGGGGCTTCAACTCTCAGGCTTTTTCTTCATGTTGGCACTGCTTGAGTTTCAAAAGAACACGTGACATGTAGTATAAAATCTCTCTCACAGGAATGAAAACACGTTTCTGTTGAACACCTCAAATGACATGAACAACAGGAAAACTGTATGATGAGAATCTGAGAGTTTAATTAAAAGTGGATTATTAACACTCGTGCTTAAGCAAAGGGGATTCTCTACCTGAACACCATAGTGGATTTCAGGGTTGTAGAATTAAGTTGCTCGTTCAATTTTATTAACATTCACTAAAATAGAGTATCATCGCCGATCTCGGTTGCCCCATTAGATGATCTTTATTTTACAGAGCCTTTGACTTGTAATTCTCTAATGCTAACTCTGCTTGGCATAACATCAGGAACCTGATGAAGTTCATGGTCGGTCCGCTTCTGGAGAGGTGTTTGAAGCACTCAAGGCAGATAGGTGTTTGGTGTAACTGAGGCTCAGTGGTAACCACGCTAATTGACACAACCCGTGTTTTGGTAAAAGAAGGTCTATCAATAAAAGTTTTTCAAGTGAATACTGAATCCACATCAGGGTTCCCCAAGCTCATTTAAATTGCTATGTATAAAAAAGACATAGCAATAGGAAGAAAATATATATTTAGCTTAAAACTGATTCCTGTGAACTGCCATGCTTTAAAGTTATTAGTTTGAACGATTTGGTGACATTTGAAAGGCTGGGAATTTTGATGCAGAGCTGTCACTTTAACCAGTTAGACTTTATTTAGGGTTCTACATAAATAAGAACAAACAGGCGTATTTCAAAAAGGTAACCGTGCAGAAATGTCTTTTGGGGTATTCAGTATCTGGAAAAGATCTTACTGAGGGCTTGACAAAACCCATCCCCAGCACAGACCTCAGCCTTACCGAACCTTGGGATTTGTTTTGGCTGGGAGAAGAACATCATATACCTTCCAGGACAGAGAGGTGTGTGACGGGGTTACTTGACAGAACTCAGATAGGGCCACCTCCTCCCCAGCGTTAAGGTGCTGAAAGAACACGTCGCAAAGCACGTGTTTCGCTTGCTAGTGGCGGTACCGTGTTTTACAAACCCCTGCAGTAAAACCTGTGCTTGGCCTTTGCTGAGAGCAACCCTGGGCACGGCTGTTTTAACAAGAAGTAAATATGTGAAGCATGAAGCTGCTTTCTCCGCCAGCTCTGGGCCGAAGTGCCGATTCCCCGCGTTGGAATCGCTGCTCTTGGGGGTTTTTTGAAGTCCGGGGCGATGTTTCTCATCGCCAACCGCGCTGACGGCGGCAGCTCCCTGCAGGCGCTCGGGGACAGCCGTCGTGTGCAGCCAGCAGGGAGCAGCACGGGGAACGTGTGGGTCCGTGCCCCGAGCCCCGCACCGCTGCTCGCCGGCAGCCGTGTGTCCCAGNCCCGGCACGGCACGGCACGGTACGCCGCCTAGCGGCCGCGCGGCCACACCGACACGAGCGGCCTCGGCGCGGCCGCCATGTTGGAGGGGCCGTGAGCGGGCGCGGGCAGCCCCCGCGTGTCCGCGGCGTCGCGCAGCGGCTCAGCCTGGCTGTTGCGCAGCGGCTGTGCGCTGTGCCGAGGAGCGGCCGCGGCCCTCCGAAGGGCTCTGCGTGCTTCGCATCGCCGCTGAAGGCGCCGCGGTCCAAACGATGCACTCACCCCTCAGCCAGCGCTGCGGGGCAAAGTCCGCACAGACAGCCGCCGTGCCCTGAAACCCTGCGGAGAGGGATGCCGCCCAGCCCTTGTTGGTGCCACATGCGCTTACACAATCCTGCGGTTTAATTTCTGTTGGGTGGTTGTGCTGGGAACAGCGCTGTTGGAATGAGCAAACCTGGCTGGAGTTGGCCGTGCTTAGCTTTGGGCAGAGCCCTAGCGCAGGGCGTGGAGGGTGATCACGGGTCACAGCAGAGAGCGGTGGCGTCAGTAATCCCCTCCGTGGTGTTTGGTGGGGTTAGAAGACAACACCTCACTCTTTCCCACCCCCGTGGATTTGTAGGTATAGCTACAACAGTATTTGAGAAACAGCAATGACGTGCCCTAAAACGAGCATTCCTACAAGCATCCCAAACCTCAGCAGGGTTATTTGAACTGCTGGATGGACCTGGCTCCGGAATTGGCCAGGAACGCAAGGTCACGCTCAAAGACACCTGGCATCGTTGCAGTTTGTTTTATTGGTGATTTATTTTGGGCAGCGTAGTGGTTGGTTCCTCACTTGCTTTGTGTATTCTATAATATTGTTTGTACAGTGGCACCTTAGACTTTGCGTGTGATTGACAAAAAAATCCACCCGAGCTGTCTTGAAAATTCCAGCTTTTCATTCTTCCACTTTTCTGTAGCTTTCAGAGCTAAATATTTGTGTGGATTATTTTGCCGTATTTTGGTTCGCTTCAAATTCTGACATTGCTGGTAATGAATATATAAAGTACTTTGTGTGTTTGTGGTGTTAGTTATACAGCTGCGGTTCCAAGCAGCCCACATAATCATATTAAATCAATATTAAATGTGTGCTACTGAATAGTTGTCTTTTGGATGCTCGTGGTCCCACTTTAATTTAAACTTCATCCCACTAGTGCATCCAAAAAACCTCAGAGGAAAACAAATCAAAAATCAAATCCCCAAATGAGCCATTCCAAGTGGAATAACAGATCTTTCATAATTAGTCCACAGTGGTTTCATTTAGGTGGATATAGAAGTGTGTGATATGTGACAACAAACAAAACCTGGTCACTGTTCACTGTCGCACAGCTAGCAGATGGCCACTATGGAGAATGGCTTTTGAGATACTTTTTTGGTGATAGTTTGTTTGTTTTAACTAGGGAAACTGAAGAGCGGTGCTGGAATTACAATATTTTGTGTGAGAACAAGATTTAAATACTAAAAGTTTCTTCAGAAAGCCACTTTGCCCTGATTTGGATGCAGCTGTGCTGCTGTTGGTTCTGTTTTGCAGGATGGCCAAGAATAGATAGCATGAAGGCTGAAGAGGGGTAGCAACAAGGAAACCTGAAACCTCCCCCTGTAGCTTCTTGGTCTTCAAAATGGAAACTCTTAAATCATGTTCTAGTTATAACAAGAGCAAAACGTTCTCCCTTGAATTTTAATGTGCCGAGTTTGTGTTCAAGGGCTTCTGTTTCTGTATTTGGGTCTGCGTCAAGGTGAGGGGGGAAATTGATGTAGTTGTACTAAATCTCCTCCTTGGGAGTTGCATATTATTTCAGGGAGTGATGCATCAAGTGGAAACCAATTCAAGTGTGTAATGTTGACTCTATTATTAGGTCTTACCAGGTGTTAGAAGATACTGGATACAGTAGATGTGTCCCATATGGGGACACGTACTGGAGAAGCAGAAAAGCCATACCTACCTGCAAGTGAAGTGAGAATTCTCCCTTTGGGCAGATTGGCAGGCAGGAAACCATGTGCATATGAAATTATCTTTAGTTTACTAGGTTGAATATCTGGGAAAGAACTTTGGTATGTTAGTCATAGGAACTTTTATTTGTGGTTTGATGGGGCTTGTCTTGTTAGTGGTTATAGATCAACAGGCCAGTTTTAGTGTGTCATGGAGCCACTAAGTTGAAGTTTCCTCCTATCTGTACACCAAAAATGGTGCTTAAGTGACGTAGCTCATGCCCAGCAAGTGCAGACCACGTGAGGCTAGGTCTTTGGCTGTTTTTTCTTTAGTTGTTGGCTTGCCTTCCATTTGCAGCCAAGAGATTGCACAGCAGTTTGTATCTGTTTTATGGGAGTTGTTAGGGAAGGGGATGAGGAAAAAGTAAAGGGAGCAATGTAAGTTTGTTGAAATTATTGGTAGCATGCAATAATGTGGATCCAATAATCCAACTGGAAGTGGTGTTGTGTGTGCATGTAAATATATGTGTATGTATAAATGGGTACGAATTAGTAAAACAGTGAAAGAAAGGAAATGACAGATTTAGCCAACATTTCAAATGTGGAGGGTGCATGACTTATTTTCCTCTGAAGGTGGCTGCTGTATTGAAACCCAGCAATAGTACAACAGCACAACCTTAGTGATTAACATTACTTTTATTTCGGGGTTTTTTTTCATTCAGCATCTGAAAAGTGAAATCATACTACCTAAAATCAAGAGAAAAAACAAAATACATTAATCTTTCTGTTGTCTTTTGAGATACTGCAAATAGGCATTTTAATTTAGGTGTGTTTGACTTAGCTTTGACAGTAAGACAAACTAAAATAGCAGCAGCAAGAACTTTTGAATTATCATCTGCCTCTGTGCTAACCTGCATTTTAAAATTATTGCATTTAAGTGCAGAATTATGTTCTGCATCACGCCATTCCCAAATGCATCAGATTGCTAACACCAGGATGCAAATAGTGTACAAATACAGCAAATAAGGAGTTTGCCATTTTTCAGCCCAAGAGAAAGCATGACTGGCTAGTAGATTTGCATACAGACTACACAGATGTTAAGTATTTTTCCTTAAATAATGATAATATTTTTAAATAATAATGACCTTTATTTCAACTCAAGCAGCAATGACAAGTAATGCAATTTATTTTTGTTGTTGCCATATTTTATTTAAAGTAATAGTGGGTTACTCCTCAAAGTTGAATCACCATATTTTCATCTTCATTTCAGCTTTCTGTGAAAGTGGTGGTGAATAAATGCTCGAACATAGCCCCTTGGGATCTATGGCACATTACAAAAATCCAGTATTTACCAGATATGGCCAAAAATAGCCTGGGGAAACCTCAAATCTATCGAGACACTTGGATTTTAGCTAGTGATAGGCCCCCCAAAAAGCTGCAAACTTAAACATCTGTGAACTTAAGTTCAGATTCAGATCTGTTTTTATTTTACAGCTTCCTCTTGTCTTTGTAAGCAGAACCAAAACCATGGTTTCAAGTCTCTTTTGTTCTGAGGATTAGATGAGTGGGCTTGAAACTAAATCCAACTCTGGTGGTTTAGGCTTCTGCTAGTTTTGAGTTTGGGTTGTTTTGTCTTTTTTTTTTTTTTTAATGAAACAAAGCATGAACACCACCTTAGCAGCTGGCCATATAATCTGCTGTTTTGCCACAGCTAAATTAGGACTCTCAGTTTATCTGGTCCTTAGGAAGAGGAAGAACACAAGATGCTGCCCTGAGACAGTTGGCAGGTGGCAGGTTGACATAGCATTTTCCTCCAAACCTATGCTGGGCCTCTCAATCTTGACTTGAAACCGAGTACTGGAATGGTAATGTATTATTACTGTGGAGCAGGGACTGCTTACAGCATAGGACAACAATTGCCTACATATAAAGTGCATGAAGGAATCAGATTAGATACAGCAGTGATTTTCTGTTATAAGCTAGTATGTAGACAGGGAATTTGTAATTGCAGTTGGTTTTCTGCAGAAATTGTTGTATTCCATTACATTCTTTTCACGGCAACATTAGGGAGTTCTTTCAATTAGACATCTTTTGAAATTGGTTAAGAAACAGTATTCTTAGTTTACAAATAGGCACTGGAGCCAGGCTAGTGGTTTTGTTTCGCATGGTTGTGGGGACTTGTTTAATTCTTCTTTCTGAGTCCTCTTTCTCTAGGTCAGCAGCCAGCAGTGAGGAACATTAAGTAAAAATAAAACCCCTATTTTTAGTTCAGCTACATAATGTCCTATTTATAATACTGAAATTTCAGCTACTACCTGGCCCCTTTCAGCCCTCTCTCTCCTCTGTTAGCCCTTGTTGCTCTTTTTTCTCACCTCCCCCATTTGATTCTTTTGCAGTTATTTTTATAGGTTTAGGGATGCTTTTCCGAGAGGGCTCTGAATTCTGCACAGCGCTGTCAGCTATCAGTTCATGCAATTTGACTAGAAGTAAGAGCAAGTAGCAGCTAGCAGGGGATACTCAAAACTTGGCATAATTCATCCTCAAAATTTAACACCATGGAATTTGTAAGCTGCAATCATAATGATGTATCAGTTCCTGCTACATCCAGATAAATGTTTGCTTCTTGTTTCAATCCCTAATGACTACTGGAAAGAAGATACTTTAACTTCATTTTCCTCAGGATGATACATGACAGTAATTTTCTTTTTTTCCCTCTTTTGTATAAATTGTAACACAGCTCACCACACCAACAATGGGCCAGTGAGAGGGAGACAAAGAAGAACATATACATAAACATCTCTTGGCTAGCCAATAAGCTGCCTACTGTTTAGGAGTGAAATTGTTAAAAATGTGTTGAAAACCTCTGGCTGGGGTTTTGGCAAGTAAAAGATGGCCCTCAGCACAGGACCTTAGGAAAAATGTATTTGTACAAAGGCAGTTTTTCCCCTGCCCGCAGCCTTGGAGATAAGGCAGTAATTGTAAAAACAGGAGTAGTTCCAAAATGCATTTGTCAGCTTAAAGAGTTGGAAGGAAATGTTGATGTGCTACTGGGCATGGTTCTGCTGCCATCATAGAGTGGACTTCAAAATGGTGACATCATGCTGGTTAAGCCAAACTTATATAGGAAAATCCTCAGTTAGAAGCAGTTTATGAAACTGGCTAGATCCTGTTATCCACCAGAGACCAGGCACTGAAAATAACTTTTGTAAAGCATTTTGTTTATTTCCTCCACATGATATATCTCCCTTGAAGGAAATGAAATGACTTGTAAACCTCCTGCTTTTCAACTGGGTTGAGTCATGCCAGAGACTGATGAGTAGTTGGGTGGGGGTGGAGGAGGAGGGAATGTAATTCTGGTAATGTGGTGACCTTGGCATCGAGTGGCAAATTTTGAATTTTATGAGCCAAGATTATGCTTGAGAGAATTTTTTTTTTGCATCATCTGTATGATATATGATGCTAGAAATACTGTGCTAGCCTGAGCTGTGTTGGAAACTGAATAAAGAGTGTGAACAACTAGTTAGCCAGGCATGGTCAGTTGGTTATAGCAGAGGCAGCAAAGTGTGATGGCTGGAAACATCCGTTCTTTATGAAAATGGAGAGCTGCTTTAAGAGAGACAAAATAGTGTAAAACCACAATTAAAACAAGCAACAAAGCCTGTAACCCACTGTGCTTCACGAAATCCAGTGGCAGAGGTACAGAAGACTGGATGTAATTAGATTCCTTATATTGAGGGCTCCATGTTTCATGCAATTTCAGGTACCTTCTGAAGAACAAAAAAGCGCTATTCTTGGTGTCCTGATTCATCTCCTTATTGGAATGCAGATCCAGAGAGAATTTCTGCTTCTCAGAGTGCTCTTTTCCCCCCCATCTTTAATAAGCATTTTATTTAGTATCCAAATAAATGATAAAACAAGATAAATAAGTGAGGTATAAATAAAGAAAAAAATCTTATGGCTGCTCTGTCTCAAAACCTTCATCTGTAGCTGTGTAAAAATGTTCTTTTGAAGAGAAAGGAAAAGGTTGGAATGAGGTCAGATGGGATAAACATGTAATTCTATTGTTATATTTGGTATTGCAGTATCTATGAGAGGAGAGAAAGGTGCTGGGGTAGATATGCAAAAGAGGAATCTGTGAAGGTTGTCAGTCCCTGCTTGAGGAGAGACCACATGAATGAATGAGGTCAACAGAAGGGTAAAGACAGAAAATATGAAAATGTGGTAGAGTGAGAAGAGCCCCTTGGAAAATGTCCACAGTGTTTGAAGGGAGGAGGAGGAGGAGAATGTAGCTCTGAGAAGAAAGGCAGGGAGGAAGTCCACTGGATATACAATGGTGTGCCAAACTGAAGTTTTAGTGAGAAGTGAGTAATTTGACGGGGGATTGTAAGAGACAATAAGGAGAAGACAAGTCTTGAATTTAAAAAGCCATCAATGATGCCTGTGATGGGTGTTTTAGCAGAAGCAAGAAATACATTTCTGTACTCTTGAGGTGGAGACTGTATTGCCCTCACAATAGTTTCCTGAGTGAAGAAATGCCCATTTTTACCCTTCTTTACCTTTAAAAAGTTCTGAGCGTTTCATGTCTTGTGACAGACATTCTCCAGCTATTCATTAAATGACTAATATTCTTGCACTTTATACAGTCATAAATAATGTGTGTTAGACGTGACCATTCCTGGCAGAGCTCCAAGCTCTGTTTCTGAGAAGAAACATTTGTTTGTCTTCTACTTACTAACAATCCAGGGAATGAAGACACTGCTACAGTATTTCTTTTTTGGGTATTTGGAGCATTTACTTCAACATTGTTCAGTCACTAATCATTGTATCTTCCCAAATTATTTTTTAATGATGAACTCCTACCTCCTTCCTGATTTCCCTTCCTCTATTCACTTTTCCCTTTGAGCAGAATCTTTTCCAAAGCAATCAATTGGACCTGACCTAAGTACAAATATACTAAATTGTGCAATTGTTTTTCTGTTTTTCTTACAGTCTCATTTTCCTCCCCTTGTTTAATGTGAACCCATTTGATACTGTCTCCGCTTTGTGGAACATGGTGCATAGATTTAGTGTAAGCTTTCAATTATTTCTGTGTATTTAAGTTCAGTATGTCTTTTTGCCATGCCTTTCACAAACTTTGCAAACTGTTTCAAACTGGTAAAGTTTCCAAACCTAGTGTTTTACTTATTTCTAGAGCCTCAAGTGCCAACATAGTATGGCTACTTCTGCATTTGCAATTAAACATCTTCACTTAACGACCAGTTTAGGACAGAAGTCATATGGCAAACACGTAATTCAGAGATGCCTTGAGATCTCCCTTCATTTAAGTTAGAGACAAACAGCCCATGGAGACAGTGGTGGCTTCAAATACTTACTTTGAATTGAGTGAAAAACTGTGATTGCTCTGGAGCATAAAAGGTGACAATAAAATGCACTTCTTGTTTTTGCATGTGTGTATTGTGTCTGCTGTGGATGAAAGGTGAGGACTGAGAATGAAAAAGGTGTGTGAAAACAATTTGCATGCCTGTGTCTTTGATTCATTGTGGTAGCTTGTGCATGGAATGGGACTGAAAATATTTGTCGATTAAAAAAAGGGAGTATTTAAAAACACTGATGATGAATAATTTCTTGTGGTGGTGTAACTGTTTGAGCATACCTGTTTCTTGGACACTAACAGAACAATGTCAGTTTGTTCCTTGTGAATGGGGCCAGTGCCCATCTGTTGGGTTGTATTAACCAGCATTACCAAATTAAACTCTAGGTAAAATTCCACCAGGAAGGCAGGAATCTGACAGGAACACTGATTTCGTTTTTGCTTAAGTCTTGGTTTTTTATTAGTATCCAAAAAATTAATAAGTTGCAGTAGAAATACAAATTCTATTTGATGTTTGAATACGTGTGAGAAAGGGAAGGCTGTCTTAGGAGACAGCTGAAAGTAAGAGGGAGTTTTGTTCGCAAGAAATTGGGAGCACAGTTCAAAGAATATGTTTTAAAAAGTCAGCAGCATTGAAGCAGCTAGAAAAGAATATGTGGTGAGAGAATGCTGTGTGAATAATAAATAGAAATACAGTGCTAGTGCAACCAGTAATAACACAGAAACCAGTATGTCTTCCACTGTGGTGGAGATAATGAAGCAAAGATGAAGTAGAATTTAAGCTTGAGATACAAACTGTGACTTCACAACCCAGAGGTTTTTCCACTAAGTATCTAGAAAACTCAGAGCCTTCATGATACTGCCTTCATTGAATGGTCTTGTGAAAACTAAAATACCAAGTTAATGGTAGAGAAAACTGGTCTTCATATTTTATGTTACAATTAGTGCTCTCAACTATTTTTCATCCTAGCCAGAAAATATCTAACTTTTATTCAATGAAACTAGTAGATCAAGAAGCATGAGCCGATCTTGAAAGTTAGGTAACTTGTCAGTAATGAATCTGTAATAGGTTACTGTAATTCCAATGGTTTCAGTAGTATATTAACAAACAGAACACCTTGAATTCACAGATTCAGTTGATAGATAACACCATCCTAAAATCCTTACTCTGCTGAAATAGTGAGGCCAACTGAATGAATCTACCAGAGAAGGACTTAGCAGGAGTGATACCAACACAACTGAATTTAGTAGGGAGTATATAATAAATACTGAGGCTCTTATGATCAAATGCAAATTATCCTTTGTCTTTGCTATATGCTGAGAATAAGTGGTGAAAAATATTGCTAGAAGTTTATGGTTTACTACCAGCTGTGTTTAGATTTTAAGGTCCTGCTTTACTGAGTATCCTCCAGGTTTTTCAATTCTAAATCTAGTTTTCTGGAATAGACTTATGTTCTGGAAATCAGAAGAGTTTGCTGTAATTTGCAAGAGCAATTGTAGCATTGCATTTTCAAAACTAGGTGGTAAAAAATTCATTTTTGTGGAAGACAGAACAAGATGAGAATTTATGTTTCAGAAAAGCTTTCTTCTCACCATGGAATGTCATGATATCTGTGTAAAAATAAAACATCAATACTACACGAAGAAAGGCATACATGAACCTTGGAGCTCATATAGAGAAGCTGGTTTTCTTCAAAGGACTGCACATGCCAAGGTAATTCAAATCCCATGAAAGCGTTGTTTTTTAATACTGTTTTGGAGCTCATCTGGAGCAAGAAGAAAAACAATGATGAACAGGCAGCATTTGCAAAAAAGTAGACACCGAAATCTGTGTGTGATGTCCCAAATACCAAAATGTTTACTAGCACATTTTTACCCTTTCAGCTAAAACGGGGTATGGAAGAGCTGAAGACTGGTCTGAGATTCTTGAGTGCTCTGCTGTCAAGGACACTTTATAATCTGCATAGCTTTCCATTGTGCCTTTAACCTATCTTTAGACCCTTTGGGGGAGAAACCCACCTTAATTAATATTGTGTATTTCTGCTTCAACATGGAGATTTTCCATCCTTGGGCTTGTGGCTCTAAGGGATTAAGCTTGCATGAGAAGGCAGCAAAGATTTATTTCTATCTCTTGTCCTAAATGCTTAGTCATTAAAATGCACCAGCCTTAGAAAATTTTGTGTGTGAAAATTTAGCAATATTGTGAGACAATAATATTTCTGAAGCGACTGAAGTGAAGCACAAACTTAAAGGGTAAAAAGCCACTGCTCTAGAAGAACTTCCAGTTGGTTAAGTAGGATTTTTCCCTCAAGAATATTTCTGAATTTGGTCTGTTTCTGCAGACTTTTTTGCTGCTAATTTGATTTTTGCATACGTGTGTATATGAACCCTCTGTTCTGATGTTGCATGTCTCGGGCTCTAAAGGCTCTCACTTCAGTTGGATAAGTAGAAAAAAGCAATAAAATTAACAGGTATATGTCTGCTTTAATTCAGCTGTGGAAAGATCCAGTTGCTCCATCAATTTGAGTGACAGCTTTGGGCAAGAAATTGTCATGTTTATTTTCTTCCCAGTCATTTTCCTCATTGTTAAAGGACAGTTGAGTAGATCCTGTTTCTCTGCTGGTGCTGTTCACAGCAGCATAGAAAATTAGCTTTTAAGTAGGTGTATTTTTGAAATGTGTGTTTTTCAGTCCCTGTCAGGGATTGGAATTTATTGGCTCTTATGGTTTTAGTTGCTAGTTAACATATATTTGTGGTTTATTTTGGTGTCTGTGTCACAGATGCTTCTGGTTCATCAACAGGTCCTGTGGGCATCTTTTGCATGGTAAAATTTGGTACAAAAATTAGGCTTATATGCATGCTCCTGTTTGTCATGCTTCTTTGGTTTCAAATGAGAGCTGACCCATGATTCTAAAAGTTGTTGTGTTTGAAAATGCTTAAACTGAATTGTACAATTTATTCTACACAGAAATAAAATTAAAGTAGATAAAGAGCCTCTTTACTTACCACTCCTGTCAAGTCTCCATTAATGATGGCACGTTAAGAAGAGGAGGAACATGCTATTCGTTGTTTCTGTACTGTTAACATAAAGCAGTTACTCTTGATTGAAATTTGGAAAAAGCAATGATGTTTCTAGGGAATTATTCCTGACCCAACCCTTGGTGTACCTGTAACCACATAATTTTCATGTGTTCTCCTGAATTTTATTAAAGTTTTTAGTTTTGGCTCTTTCCCCTTTTTCTGTGTGTCTGTGACTGTGTGTGAACATAAATAAAAACAAATTAGGATGTTAAGTAGCTTTTGATATGAATACATGCAATAGGAAACTTCAGCATTGGCTGAGCCTTTAAGAGTTAGATACTACATCATGATGTTGCCAGTAAGATTTCTGAGACTAAGGTGATCCATTTTGTTTATCAAGCAGAGTGCAACAATCTTTGAGTTTCCCCTTGCTGCTTTTCCTTCTGGCATTTTGCTATAAAGCTGGAGAAGGAGGAATAGGAGCTATTTCTCAACAATTACCACAATTCCCTGTGAAGGAGGGATCCCCTCAAATCTGTGTGCACCTGACAGGCTTTTTAACCTTTGAGAAATGGTGTGTAAAGTGCATAATGATAGAAGCCAGC
Source organism: Urocolius indicus (assembly GCA_013401255.1). NCBI lineage: Eukaryota > Metazoa > Chordata > Aves > Coliiformes > Coliidae > Urocolius > Urocolius indicus. Next base: position 193,560 of record WBNH01008426.1, on the reverse strand, counting down.
CCTTATAACCTTTCTGCTCTTACCAGGTATGAAACTTTAAAAAAATAAGCCATTTTTTTTGGTCTGCCATGTCTTGGCTGTTTGTCTTAGTGCTATCCCAGTGTGTCTGTAATATTGATTATAGCATGTTGAAATGATCAGTGTAAACTCCTACTGCTGGAACAATGTATGTGGCTGTGTTTTGCCTCCACGAGTCTTGCCCTTAACGTGTTTTCTGCTTCCAGATCCATGCAGAACCAAGCTGGGTAAGCTGTTTTCCTTGGGTAGTTGTGCATCATGCCTTATTTTTCCCTTCTCCCTGAGCTGGCAGTGATTCCAGAGGCAACAAAGCAGTTCATTGACAATCATCCAGGAAGAATTGCTTTGTTTTCTTTATTAAACTGTGAGTTTATAAGACAGAGACTGGAATGGGCTTAGTTCTAGTAAGTTAGAACAGCCTAGAGGGTTTTCTGTGCTACACCAGCAATCTCCTGTGTACCAATGGGAACATCCCTACTGCAGTGTAAAGCACTGGGTAGCTCAGCATACCTTTTATTTAGCTGAATATAAATAAACAGCAGGATGCTTGAAAGAAATAACACTCCAGAGAAAACACAATCCTAGTGCAATTAGAGCATTTCTATTTAGATAATTGCTCACTGAAATTATAAGCTTGGATCTAATTCTCAAAGGATACAGGAAATTGGCAGTTCCAGGATGATCTTCTTTTACTCTTTTCCCTCCTAATATATGAATATCTCTCTTTTTCTCAAACCCTAAATGTAGATTTTTTCCCCCCTCCTATAGTGAGTGATACTGAAATTGACAAAATAGCAAAGGATACCCTGGAGATAATCTAATTTTTGAGGGAGTCTATGCAGAGAAGTGATAACAAGCATGATAATTTACTGCTGCTTGAAAGAAAAACACGACCTCATGCAGTTACAGAGGGGCTTGCCCTAATTATAGGTGCAGACAAGGTGGTCACTAGGGTGTTGGTGAGTAATCTCCACAAACGAGTATTTACCTCAGTGGCACTGTCCCCTCCTACCCTCTTATTTATAAGCTTTTTTTGTGAATATTTTTCACCAAGTCTAAGAACTGTAGCTTGGTGCTTAGGTTAGGAGGTAGAAAGAGGGTTCTGTTCCTCACTGTCCTGTTGACTTTGTCTGTGAGGTTAGGCAGACTAACTCCATTTCTTTGTGTCTTTTCCCATGTCTATAAAGTAGGGATTCTCAGCTGTGGGTGCAGTGCTTTGAGTTACTTCGCGTGCTTTAGTTTGTTTGGTTCTCTGTAGGTCAGTTTTATAATTTTTCAAAATCCTTAAATTTTCTGTGATACTGAAATCCATAAAAGCTGGAAAATTGGGAGTACAAAGAAACTTCTCTGTAATACTACACAGCAGAGTGCTCTGAAAAAAACTGTTTCAGTCAGGAGGAACCTGCCTTAATACTGATGTAACACAAATCTCCCCTGTAATCCACATCCTTGCTTTGACCAGTTGTGTTGTCTTAAATGCCTTCTCAATTCTCTGTTTGCAATACATTTTACAAGACATATTTGCACTTGTGATTTATAGAAATGCTGCCTTGAACCCCTGCCAAAAAGTAGATGATGAAAGGATGGAACTAGAATCAATATCTTCAAGTATGTTACAGTTCATAAGATTAAAGTCAGAAGTTTTTTAAAATAACGTTTCAACACATTAATTACTGAAAAATTACTGAATTCATTGATAAAGCACAATGTGAAACCAGTAAAGACGTATATGAATCACCTTTATTGGTATTGAAAAGTGTTTATGTGAGAAGATTCTAGATCAGAAAAATCAAATTTTGGCCCATGTGTGACTTAGAAAATTATTGTCTAAAGGATTAAAATATGCCTTGGAATGATATTTTCTGTGTGCATTTTTTTTCTGCATATTCCAGGGCTCAGATTTTTTTCACAAATATATGAAAAAATGGGTATGTATCCATATGCAGTTTCTGTGCACCAGGCCTCTTCCCTAGCTCTTTAACATTTAAGGGAAGGGGAAAGTGTAGGTGTGAAAGTATGGGGGCAGTTTGAGAAGGTGCTCTTTAAATGGTATGGGATTGTGTCATACTGTCTCATAAATTACATCCTCAAAACTTCTTAATCCTACTTTTGAATAATGAATATTCATCTAATCTGTTCTTAGTTCTCCATGTAACTCATATTGCTGAAGAAATCTTTCCCCGGCCACAGAAAGACACTCTGAATTTCCATCCTCAGGACCACTGTCACATGGATTTGCAGGGTTTGCTCTGCTGTGCTTTGAACAACCTGGAAGGTCTAGGTGCAGGAGGAAGAAATGAAGCTGCTCGTTTTCCTTCCCACCCTGAGTTGTGATGGCATGTATCAGTTCCAGTCCTTGGCATAAACCAATACAGACTGAACCTCTGCCTCAGAGGACTGTTTTTCTTGATTTGTAATTGGTAAAGTACAGGGACAGTCTGTTCAGTATGCTCCCCATTCATGGTCTGTTAGACACTCCCAAATGTGCAGAGTAAAAGCCACAACAATTGAGGATTCTTCTGAGCTGAGGAAATGCTTGTTGACAAATTTCCTTGATTTTAATTGTGAATCATGCTGTTAGATCAGGGCACAGCAGACTTAATGGCTGATGAAGTCATCAGCATTTTCCGTTGTTGCTTGTGGTCTGTTGAATGTTCAGTTGTATTACTGCAGGACACAAGTTTATGAAGTTGATGTGTTGTTATCAAAGCCTTTTAGTGAGGCCATTATACATCTCTCTCTTTTCTTCCTCTCTTTAGCAGTCAGCCATCTGCAAGAGCTGTTTATTGTATCCAAATGATTGTGATAGCATTCAGTTAGGGTATAAACAATAGCAGAGCTGGTTTCATTAGCAAAGGGCATGTAGGATCAATGCTTAGGTCTGACTCCTTCCTTCTGAAACTTATGTCAGTGTAGCTCATGTTTAAGTGGTTAACTTCTGATTTACTTGAGTTTGAATGAAAACAGATACAGGTCCACAGACTGACACTGTTCATGATGGTGGGAAACTATTTACATTGCTGACAAATTGTTGTGGGTTTTTATTACAGTGGCAGTGAATAAAACCCAGAGTAAATCATAAATTTCACTACCTATGATATGTGAGAAACTGAAACATCTTATAGTAGCAGTCCTAAGCTAATTCACAACAGTCCTTTACCTTCATTGTTTTCTATAGAGATTGGTTGAAAGTTTTTAATACACATAGCTATATGTGGGCACTGATTATAAAATATTGTTACCTTTCTTAGTATTAAAACACTCTTCACTGATTATACAGTATTTGTCCCAGAGAGGAAAACAGTAGAAGGGTTCCCATGTCAAATTTTTATTCCTCCAGCTTCTCAAAGAATAAAAAAAAACCCAACAAAAACCCTCATGAATCTGAACTTAGGCTGCCAGGTTTCTACTTTTCTGCAGGGACTATATGACAGATAAGGCAGGCTTTCTCAGGGGGGATTATACCTCATTACTTGGGAAAGTTAATTGGTAGTGCGAACCCCACAGAAGCATCCATTTAATCTGCAAACACAAGGTACTTGAGCTGTCCACAGTAACCTCGTTTTTCTAGTCTGAAAAAAGAAAAAAAGAGATAGACTAGTGCACTTAAATATTATGAATTTAACTAGGGTGAGTCTATGAGCTGCTGAAGCAAATGATCCCTCCTGGTTCATTACTGAATGCTGTTAGGAATCACACTTTCTCACCTTACACTACACAGCCCTTCTGCCGTGCAGCATTTAGATTGAATACTCCTTGAGAGGTGCATGGCACTGTGCATGGCACTGAGCACACTCATGGAGCACTGGATGGGGATGTTCAGGGAGGGAATTTGCCACCAAAAACAACCACAGACTTCTCTATATCCTCAGATTCCTGTGAACTCGTATGGAAGACAGCGGGACTAGAAGGCAGCAGCTTGCTTGTATAGAACACAGACAAAAGACGAGAGTTGGTGGAACTTGGACACACCATAATTTCTTTCATATCTTACGAAAGGCTGCCTGATACTTGTAACAATGTACCTGGTTTTCCATTTGCATAGACTTTTCTGAAATGGAGCTTAGTTTTTCTTTCACTCTCCTTTAATATGTATGTTGATGTTGTTACTGGAACAAACAGAGGCTTTTCCGTTCTGTATGTCTGAGGGGAAGGTCCCCTGCTTTGTTCAGCATCCAAGCGGAATGGATTAAAACTAGTGCTGGCAATATCATGTCACCACCAGTTCTTTGGAGTAGAGCTTGTGTTAGTCACAATGTTGAGTGTTTCTTATAGTACAGCAGTCTAGAAGACATAAAATTACAGGTGCAGGAAAGGGGCTGGATTCTGAGTGAAAATCAAAGCAAGATTGTATTAAAATAAGACAATATTTGAAATGATAGCAGAGGCTTCTCAGCATTCAGTGCTGTAGCTGTTGTTGCCTCTTAGAGACAACTGGTTATTACATTCCCGGAAAGACTGTACCATTCCTCAAGGTTTATATTATTTATCTTACTGCTAGTAATCCATACCTAAAACTGTTCTGAAAAATACCCTTTCTCATTAGCATACATCCAACCAGAAGGATAACTGCAGATTCAGGTACTTCAGGCCAGTTTTGGGACACAGGGATTGCTTTTGTGACCAGACAGTTAGAAGAAATGGCAGAGAATGGCACTGACTCACACACAGGCAGCACTTGCTCAGGCTGCAGTTTGTCATTTTGTTGACCAACAGTTGATACTTGGGCAAAGTACTGGAAGAATGTCACTAAATCATGATGATTGTTTTCACAGGGACAGATTTATTGAGATGGTATGAAGGACTAAGAGAGTTGCTTCTTGCCTCTGCCTCTACTTTCCATTGCCTGATATGCTGTCCTACATCTCAGCCACATAAGCGAGAGCAGCTGTGTAATTGCTCCATCCACACTATAGTTGTTTCTTCTTTTATACCTGTTATATTTCAGAGGTTCTTGAGGCATAAACTGAAGCTCATTCTTGCAGATCATTGAGCTGGTGGGGTGAGTCTGCTGCCCTTGGAATCTTTTCTCTGCAAGAGTTTTCTGTATTGCAACAGAAGCTGTGTGAACACTTCCTAAGCAATCTTACTTAATGGTGTTTTTCTGCCTTTGCTGGAGGGTACTGACCTGATGGATAGCAATGAGAAGGTAGAGATGGGTGCAGACTTCATCTGATTCTGAAGCTGTTCTACAAGCTGTTTCTGTTGAATTAGAGAACTCTTCTACAGCCGTGTCTCATAGCCTGGCAGATTTGTTTGAAACATTTGGGGCAGTGGTCTGAGGAGATGATGGCAATGGCATCATATTGGAGGATGCAGACATGGATATTTGCAAAGTTTGTGATGCCACCCCCAAGTAAGCAGGTACAGCTTATATTGGTTCACACCAACAAAAATGTAGCACAAAAACATGGAGAAGCAGGAAAAGAAAATCAGAATGAAGATACAGATGTGCTCAGTGATTTTTCTCCTTTGTACCATTTAGCCTAGGCTCTTTCTTCTCTGCTGTTCGCCATAGTTGCCTGTTTTTTGGGACAGTAGCTCCGAATTTGAGAGTTTTGGTGTTAAAATATAAGGTCAGGACTGACCAGGATAAGAAGAGAGATCATGTTATCTCTTAGCAATGATACGGGGCCGGGGAGAGCTAAAGAAATTAAGAAATGCCTTGCCATCTCACATCTCTCAGCTTGCTTTGGCTCTCACAGCCATGGTACAAAGGCTCCTGTGCAAAGTTATCCACTGGTGAGTGTAAGAAACTGGCTTGGGGAGTAAAAAGAAAGGAAATGTTGTGCACTGTGGTCTCGGTTATGAGGCTTTAATGTTTTGTTTGCCCCAGGACCTAAAACAGCTTGTGGTCTGAGAGATGAGGCTGAGCTGGGGTTCTGTGCTTTAAGGGGGACACAGATCAATAAGTGCATGTTGGAAACAAAGGGAGATCTGACCCTTGGCTGTCACTTCCATCTGGCAGCTGGAGGCCAGGGAGAGATTTCTTGCAGTGGGGGAAGGGACTGATTTGTTCTGTATAACTGCAGCAGGAGTCTCACTGCTGGCAGGGGGCAGTGACCATGAATGGCTGGTGCTGATTTGAACCACTGAGCTGATAGCATTTCTCATGCAGTCTAAGTCAGATTGTCTTACTTGTTTCCCTTACTGCTTTTGTGTGTTGATGATGAGCATGGTAGTTGCTCTGGTGTAAACACCAGCAGCTTTGAAGAACTCAAAAGAGTAGAGGAGGAAATGCACACACGCATACATAATCATGCACAGACAGAGAGGGAGAATAGGAAGGGCCAGCAACAGAGAGAAATAGAAGTACAGGAAGAGCAACATCTTGAAGAAGTCATACTAGAGGTCCTCTTTCCATCAAATACTTGTTTTAGTGATGAGCCCAGTGAAACGTTTAGTTGTAGCAGAGAAGCAGAAAAGGGGGATATTCTAGGCTTCTTGACCAACTAAGCAATGTTTGAATGAAGTAGACCTTTATTGTTCTGACAGCAAGTTAGTGCTCAAAGCCGTATTTGGTTTAGTGCTTTTCATTGCAGCATTGAGAAAACCGTGGTTTCTGCCTGAAGAACTTACAAGGGACAAGGCAGAGAAATCATGTGACTTGATGAATATTTATTATGGTTTTTCAAACAGAAGGGATAAGATAAATAATTTGTGAGACTGTCTACAGTAGAGAATTTTGGGGGCAGTGAGTGTGGTTTAAAGAGGTTACTTCCATCAAGGTCAAAGAGTTTGTTGTTCCAGGACAGTGTATTTGTGAAGTGCCTAAACAGGCATACATGTTGTATCTAGTCTTCATGGATTGTCAGTTAACTCAAGCAGACCAACCCTCAGGGTTCTGTTGTCCTCTTGTCCTCTGAATGTCATTGATCTTGTTGTACTACTACTTGGACATGTTCTTTCAAGGTATTGTTAGACTGGCTGAATAATATGTTTCTGGCTTAACAGTAATATTTTGGCATTTATAGCATTTTATTAACTAGCCAAATTTCCAAGAGTGGAAATGAGGTAATGTTTCTGGAATGGTATATCATATGATGCTTTATTTGTTGGTCTAAATCACCACAGGTATCCAAGGGGCTGAAAGGGATGGGCTGTAGCATCTCAGGGTGGAAGTGAACAGCCATCCCTTCTTGAGTCTCATTGGTACTGCTTATGTCACACCTGATGTTTCTAGCATTGTGAACCATTACAAAAATGATTGCTCAGACTTTATCTTCTGTAAGAAAAGATTTACCAAGAGTCCATTAAACATATTAATTTTGCAGAAAAAGACCAATGTATCTTGGGGAGATTGTTATCAAAACAGTGGGCGGAAGGAAATTGAAGAGCTCTGAAAGTTTTGGTCTGAACTTGTTGCCATTGTGTTGCAGAAATGCAGTTGCCATAGCTAGGGTGTAATTAACTTTTAGGTTAATATTGTAGTGCTTTTGAATCGCCTTCACTAAAATAAGTGACAGTTACACCTTTTTTTTTTTGCTACTGTTGTGTTTCCACAAATTAGACACTGCATGTTAAAAAATGCTCTTGCATACATGAACAAACATGCATTCTCATACTGTTTTTTTCTTTCTTTTTCTTTCTTTAACCAAGCAAACACTAGAACACAGACATTAAATTAATTACAGGACAAACGTTGTAGTTATTATATGCATAAGCAATAGGTATAACTTTGAACATGACAGTATTATCTGTTGTACTCCAAAGCAGAAAAACTACATTTTTTTTCTATACTGACAGAAGCAGTTGTCAAACTTAAAACATCTTTTCCAGGTTCTATAAACCAAACTGACTGATATGCTGTCTGCTGAAATACACATTGCCTCAAAATTGCTGCTGCTGTTATTTTTTATATGTCTAAACTTTTAGTGATTTCTCTTCCTCAAAGACAGAAAAAGAGGTGAGGGGAAGAGGTTCCTAGCGTCTGCCCATATGAAGAATTTTTTATTCTGTATTTCAAATCTTTCTTGATCAAGCCCATGCCATTCTCTGAACTGCTTCTCAAGAAGAAAAAATTAGTTTTTAGCCTTGAAGACAAGAATTAAACAGCTTGCCCTAGAGGGCTCAAAAACTAATAGCAAGGGTGAATGCTCTTGTAATCGTTCATTTTGGTGTTTCAGGTTTGGAAAATGTAAAGTAAAACCGTCTGAATAGTCTTTCTAAATGGTTGCACAGCAAAAGATTTTCTTGTCATGAGAAGGATAGGAGAGCTTGATCTTGAAAAAGACCTGAGATGGTTTAAAACTGTCTTGCAATATACCTATTTTACTCTTTTTTTGAGCCATTACTTTGTATTTTATCTTTTTAAGGGGAAACAATATTTCTCAAGTGACATAAATTAACTTTCCTTCTCTCTCCCATTTATATACTGAAGATAAAAGCCATGGCTTCCAGGTTATTTTAATCCAGGATGCACTAAGATTGCAGCTGGAGAGGGCTTTCCTGCTCTTTCCCACCTCCCAGTTTTAACCCTGTTCAATAAAAAGATGTCATTAGTCTCTTTGGCATCCTGTGATGCCTAAAGGGGTCAGATAGATAAGTGCTATTGCTTGCATGAGGATGAGTGAAGGAAGGGGGAAGGGCAGGGGATGCATTGCCAGCTTTCAGTGGTCTAAATTTTTCTAACACTATGAAGACACAGGCCTGTGCTAACCTGGTTTGTTTTGGCTGAAGTAGTTACCAGTTAATGTGAACAACTAGGAGCCACTCTGAAAGGGCAGTTACCTCTGCAGTTGGTGGCAAAGGTTGTGTTTCTTAAACTTTGAATTCTCAGTCCTACTAGAAGACAAACCAGTAGCCAATCTGTTCTGAAAATATTATTTATTTATCTTATTTGGTGACATTCAGAACCCCCCTGGAAGAGGTCCTGTGCGACCTACTCTAGGTGGCCTGCTCTGGCAGGGAGGTTGGACTAGATGATCTTCAGATGTCCCTTTCAACCCTTCAGATTCTGTGTTTCTGTGATTATGAAAAGTGTCATTGTGAGAGTTCAGTACATAACATAAAACACACTTAAGGCAGTTAAAAAATTTGCCAGAAAGATTTTCTTAGGAATTCATCTTCCTCCCCTTATTTAGGTTATTTAGCCTTTTAGAGAGATGGTTTATATTTTATGATGGTAGATTAGAAGCGTTACTGAACTGTAATAAAAATCAGCTGCATGTTCTGAAATTAGTGATGCTATTTCACCTGGCTGCTTTGTTTTTCGTAGGGTTCAGAACCTCGTGCAGTGTGGTGCACACGACGATGTTTCAAAATGAAAGCATCCTAGATTTGATATTTGTGTCAAGACCGAGAGAAAAAAATACTGCAGTATAAGTATATAGTAAACCAGGTTTTTCATGCAGTGATTTTAGTAGATCATGGTACACAATGTACAACTTGAGGATCTTGTTCTGAATAATATTCCTTACAGTATTTGATACCATGAATATTTATGCCTGTCTTTCTTGTAGCCATGATAAAACAATTTGCAAATATTAACATCAGAAAAGAAAAAAAAATCCAGTGAGAAAAATGTTCTTTGAGCAGTTTGAAAGGAGAAATAGCCAATCCAAGTATTGGATTTGAGCTTCATGCTTTGTTCGTGCTGTGAAAATGACAAAAGTCTGAGGTGGGATCATGTATTGTTTTAAAACTGAGAAACCTAGTTTGATAAATTGATGTGATCTCAGCTTCCTGCTGTGTTCACTCACACCTGTAAGAGGATATTGAGTGTCAATGTGCTTGAATAGATTAGTGTTGCTTTTTGCAGATGATACAGACTGGTAAAAATCAAGTACTGTTTCTTATAGATCAGCAAGAAACAAGAAATTGGGCTAGCAATATTTTTTTTTCAGTACAACCTGCTTTGGCTATTGTTGTATAAAAATATTATAACAAAGTACTGTGGTTACTCTCAAATTGTCTTTTCTAATGTCGTTCTCATCTACCCCACCTCTCAAATGCTGAAGTAGAAAGTAAAGAATGAAATGAGTGAAATATGTAAACTGAGCTGTGTTTGTGATCTTGTAAATGCCACAAACAGGTCAGATTCTTCTCAGGGTATCTGAGTATTGGTGCCTCCTAGCAGATCTGATGAAGTGCAACTGACTGTAACAAGAGGCCTTCAGTTCATTCTAAGTACTCACGAAAAGACCATGAGATCGGAATACAGGAAGCTTTAGGGCATGTCAGAAAGAGAAAGTAAAAACCTTTCATTACACAAGCACTATGGAGGCTAAAAACAAATCAGTTTAATTTGCTCTGTGTTTATAGGCTTTGCTACCACAATCCTTGCACATGAATGCATGCACTCACAGTTGCTTTTCAAAGTGCACATGCAGTGTGCATGCTTTTTCTGTTCTGCATTGTGTTTCATCCTCCTTTCAGCAGCAGTGAAAACTGTTCTTGAGGATGCTGGAAATACCCATGTACAAGGACTGTTGTAAGGAAGTTAGGGCTTTCAGTAACAAATACATGCTTATCTGGTAGTGTGTGTATTTTCTAAAGTACTTATAGTTGAAGTTCAAAAATAAGTTATTTTTGGAGTCTTCAGTGTTGCTTCATGGTTAATTTCTTCTCTGTAACAGCAAGAAGTTGTCTGTCGTTCTTGCTCCATATGTAGTGGAGTGAGAGGAATAGTAAAATAAACTCTGTTAAGTAATGAGGTGTCATTGAGGAGGATCTGCTATGTAAAATACTCTGCAGCCTATTTTGCTATGCTCAGAAAATAAGTGAAACTCACTATGTGTGTGCCTCCATCAAAAAGCTGAAACTTTGCTGGTTTCGCATTTATTGTACGTTTATATGTCCACTGAGTTTAATGTTGAGTGTGGTATCCCTTCCATAAATGTTTTATGCAGATTGCTGAAAGCACGTTGTCAGGTTTGCTATAAAGGTAGCAATTTCAAGAGTGAAATTCATGAGTGAACTTCCTGTACATTAAAATGGCCAGCAACTTGGCATTTTGTTATTTTCTGATTTATGCACAACTTTCACACTCAGCCATGTAGACAAGAAGAAGAATTCCTTCAGAGGCTTTCTTGTGTAATACATTTATTCTGTTATCATCATTTTTTTTTTCCAAATAGCCTCAGATGTGTGAGTACTTTCCCATTTTACAGGTAATAAACTGTAGCAAAAGAAAATAAATGACAATTCAAACAAATGCTGGTTGCCTAAATTGAGACACCTGGGGCCAAAGTTACCTTTTTTCAACCACCGTGTGGTAAATTAAATACACTCTGTGATCAGGGAATAGCTTCTGTTGCAGCTAGTCAGGATTCAGAAACATCCTATACAATGTTCTCCAGCCAGAAGTTCTGAAATCGTGGAATATGATTGATTCAAAAGATTTTTCAACTATGAGAAAGTAAAGCAGAGATGGGGATGAAATCCCATTCTACTGTGCAATGTTCAGATGTGCTAACATGAGACTATCTTTTCTTTACTTCCTTTTCCCACTGCTTGCTGCTTTGTTTCGAATGTGCTTGTGAACTTCAGTGGCAACATGGGAGCCTTTTTCAATAAACAAACCAAGCCCAGCATGCATTCAGCTTGAGCAGGAGGGAATGTGGCAAAGAGTCATATGGGATTACATAATCCAGGGCCATATAATACCATGTAATGTATGGGATGTTTCTGCAACCACCAGTTCTGCTGGCACCTTGTTTAGCACCTTCCAGGTTCTTTCCTTTCCCCCTGCAAAGTCTTATCCTGCCAAATGTGTTTTTATGATCTTCCTTATTTATCTGCTGTTCTCCTTTATCTAGACAGACTACTGGCGTGAATGTTTGAAGTCTGGCAAAGACATTATCAACTAAACGCAGAGTTGCTGTACTAGGCTTTACCTTGGTGGGGCTGCAAGGCTAAGAGGATTCCTGTAGCTTACTGAACTGCTGCCATGCAGTAACCAAGCATGTTTTTGTGAGAGAGGCTTTGTTAGGCTTCATGTGTAATGACTTGTTGACTTAAAGTAGAAAGCAAATAATCAGGCTGAGTAGGGTTCCTAAATGGAATCAGAGTAACCTTGTGGAACTTCTTGCTACTTTTTATGATAAAACATCTTTCATAGATAGGCTGCTCTGTGAGATCCTACCTTGTCCTAGTGTCTGGCCCTGGAACAGGAACATTTAACAGCTTGCACAAAGGTGCTCTTAGCTTAGAGTGTGGAAGACAAGTTTGGTTTTTGTTTCAAGATGTGGCAAATCCAGTTTTCACAGTCTGTGTGGTTTTATGTTGTGCATAGTCTGATACATAAAACACGTTATCACGTTGACTCCGTATATGTGTATAAAATAAGACAGTTCATTTTAAGCTTTAACTGTACTTAAATCTCTCTACTTTCTTCAGTGCATGAGAATAACCAGGTGTCTTATTGTTTCATTATTTAACAGCAAGTTCTCTACTAATCAGAGGTTTTACTCTAGCACTTATATCAAAATTGTAGAAAAAAATACAGACAGCTTTGGCTGCTGTGTGACACTGATGTAAGAGCTGTATTGTAGCCTTACTAGGTGACAAGGAGGAGAGCATCTTTCTGTACAAATGTCTTTGGCAATTATTGCTGACAGATGTAACAATAGAAAATAATACACTCAACTGTATGGAGTAAATCGTGGCACTAGTGACTGTAGTTGTCCACAGAGCATCCCAAAGGTATATTTGAGGTGCATTAAGCAAAAACTATTTAGTGTTTATTTTAAAACACTTATGAAAGGTAGAGCACAATACAAGAGATCCGTGATCTGTAATTTCATTTGCAGTATATTCAACAGACGGTCTATAGTTTGAGTTTCTCTTTTCTGGAACAAATTGTCTTTTGTTGTGCACTTGCAAATGCACCAGTACAGTGGAGCATCTGTAGTCCTCGTGTTTTAATTTGGGGACATTTCTGTGTGTGTATATAAGCTGGGAGATGCAAACTAGAACTCAGAGATTCGTGTGCTTGGTTTTGAATATACATCTGCAGTTTTGATGGTATGAACACTTGAACACTTTAAAGGTAACAGAGAGAAACGAGATGATTTGAAGTTGTAGAAATATGTTCTTGGAAGGGTAAAAATGTTGAAGGCTGTTAATAGCTTTACTTTCATTCCCTCATGTGAATTATGTATGTTGTAATAAAAGACCAAGTGTATGTTGGGATGAATGAGTAATTGAATGAACTGTCGTATCTCTCTCCCACTCACCAGCTTGTGGAATCCACAGTTAGGGACCGTTAGCAGTGATCTCAGCTGCAGGGCAGTAGATGTGAAGTTCACAGCTAATCTAGCACACTCACCGTTAAGAATGTTTGTTTATTGCTTCAAAGGCATCACTGTGAACTCTCACACTGGGATTCTGATAGACCTCATAAGAAGTTACTGCTTATGAATGTGCAAACACAGGAGTGAAAAGGCTCAGTAAATAAAACAGCACTTCAGTATTGCAAGTAATTCTCCAGATATTCAGTGTTTGGTTTATGCAGTTGGTATCTGCAGCTATATTCTTCTCAAGTGGAACTTCCCTCACAGGTCATACCAAAAACCCGAAGCTCTTTAGTTCATGAGTTCAAATAACTTGATGCAGCAAGGATGCAAAGTTCTGAGCTTTAAAATGACAGTCCAGATGGAATAAGTACTGTCTTCTACAACTAAACTTCCCTTTCTGTGATGTAATCTAAAGTGTATTTGGTAATGAATGCTATAGTTAAATTTAGACTTACATAGTAAACCTGTTTTATGAAGTCGTTTTGTCAGATTTTGTTCTCAGAAGGTGATTTTGTATGATTTTGAATTTTAAGAAAGACGGCAAGATATTTTCCTCTCTTCTATCCAAGCTTCTTATTGACATTCAAACCATATAATAATTTCTGAGTGTTTTCAATATTCATCAGGGCCACAAGCCAAACCCCATTACTGATCTCTTTGGACATTTTGTTCCCCAAAACTTCACCTCCGTTCACTCTTGTGGCCTCCCTGCTTGTCCCTGCTTTAATTGCTCTTTCCCCAGGGAGCCCTCTCAGTCTTGGATACATTTCTTCTAAACTAGAAACTTGTTACCTTTCTGCAGAAAAAAAACTGTAGAGAGCTCAGAAGTTGCTTAGCTGTATAACACTGCAAGCCAAGGTCTAGAATGCCTTCCGTGATGTAACTTATGTCATCTGATTCTCTGATGTTTCCTGAGAAGGATGAGGAAATGGGGACTCGGCATGCCAATAATACAATGAGATGCTTTAGGAAATCTCTGCTTCACCCTATACCTTTTTTAACTCTTGATACTTTCAGAAGCACAGCCACTATTGCTGAGAAATACTAAAAAGCAAAAATAAACTTATCCTGTCTGATTCAACCTAAAAATTATATACTGTTTTAAATTCATAATCCTTGAGAGCAGAAATTGCATTCATTTAGTGTTCATGGAGTCACCATTAATAAAGAAAATATGTAGCTTTTGTATATCTCAAATGAGCACATAGTTCATGTGTTGAAGGTAACGTTTCCAATGCACATACATATATATGCTGAAAAAAACAAAAGGAAATGTATCTGTTAACATTAGCAATATTTCATCAACAGAAGTTTGATTAAGTTAATATTTTCTAATTTCCTGCTCTTCTGAAAAATCACTTTTAAATTGATTCTGTTTTGATTATGTTTACAAAAAAATGCCAGTTTATTAATATAGAAATGGAGTTATGTCCAGATGGAAATACATCCTCCCTTGCAGCTAGCTGCCTTCTATTGTAGCTAAATGCTGAGGTTCAGTCACCATCTGCAAATTGTATCTGACTTTATAGTAAGGGACTTGTGAGATTTTATAGAATCATAGAATGGTAGGGGTTGGGAGGGACCTTTAGAGATCGTGTAGTCCACTCCCCCTGCAGAAGCAGGTTCACTTAGATCAGGTGGCAAAGGAACATGTCCAGGCAGGTCTTGAAGACCTCCAAGGAAGGAGCCTCCACATCCCTCTGGGCAGCCTGGGCCAGGGCTCCCTCACCCTCACCTCTTTCTTTTTAATTTTTCTTTCTGGATGGTAGGTTTCATGTAGAGGTTACATGACTGATCCTTGCTGAAAGGGCTGGTCCAGTGTCAGCTAAGTTGTACAGGTTTCAGTAGCAGATCCAAGGCCCTAATCCTGACCTATGGAAATCAGCTTATTTTTTATCAGTGGTCTCAGTCCATAAAGAGTTCTGCCTTTTCCAAAGAGAGATTCGTTCTACTTTCATCTCATTTACTCCTGATCCCCAGCCTCAAAACCCATTTTTAAATCTCATACAAACTTACTGTGTCTCTTTCTGCTTTGTATCGATTCTGAAGACCTCCCTCTAATGTGATGATTGTAATAAATAAGACTGTGCAAAGGCTAGGTAGAATCTGATGAGCAAAACTGGCATATCTCTCATCTCTGAGCTTGATCCTATTTCCATTCAAGTTGGTGAAAAATCTTTCATTGATTTTAGTACAGCAAGGTCAATATTAAATTTCCATGTATCTATAACTGCATTTCTGATGGTGAAGTTTGCTCCTTCTGGGACAGCAGCTTTGTCTTTGTTACCACAGCATCTTGGCAACTGAGCCAAGTCAGGGTTTAGGATCTCATCAGTATTGTAAAACCACCATCAGAAAGAAAAAGAGAATGGAAAAGGATTTGGATGTTATTGATCACCTTGCTGTCACATTGGAATCAGTGCATCTGCCCGCATCGTGTTCAGTTCTATGAATTCTTAAGCAAGAAAAGTTTTCCTTTATGCTTGTCTATATTATAGATATGTGAGTGCTGTGTCTGATCTCTGACTGTGTGTATGCATTTTATCACGATCCTTTTGTCAGTTTGTAGTGACAAAGCAGTAACATTCAAAACAGAGGGGTTTCTCAGTGCCTCCCATTGAAATGGTTTTACTTTGCAAAGAGCCATTCAGTAGGCCATGAGAGAGGGCAAGTACATTGCTATGACTTACTGATCAGGGCATTTGTCTGGGAGAGGGGGAATGGGGCTCCTGTTCTGTTTCAGCCATGTTGCTTTGTGGATCAGCACAACATCTGGAAAACAAGCTGCTGTACATCTTGTATAAGGGGAGTCTTGAATAGATGGCAGTGACTAAGTACAAACGGATTTGAGCAAAAGCAAGGGGCAGAGTTAAGCAGCAGCAGATGCAATCTTATCTTTATTTCTTGGCTGGTGCTGCTGCTCAGTGGTCTCCTTGATATCGGCTTTCTGAATCCAGAGAAAAAGAGTGGCTTTTATGACAAGGGAACATTCTTTCTTGGTTGTATTCACAGAGTAGAACATTAACCTGCTGCAAATCATACTCCCATGATGTAAATGTCATCTTCCTTAATGTTCGAAGTGTGGCTTTTACACAGTGAAAACTTGGAGATCTTGCAAGAATAGATATGAGAACATTTTAGAGCATTAATTGACTTACAGGGCAAGAACCTCACCCCGAGCATGTGGTTTTGGCTTTTTGTTCTTATCTGGTTATAACTCTTTTTACATCATTTGAAGATGACCTATTTTTCTTGTGGTAAAATTTGAATCTCTAAAAAATGTACTGTTCTTATCAAATGAAAAAGACCTCCCTACTTAAAAAGACAGTTATTTTCATGCATATAACCTATGGTCAGCTGCTTTAATTAAACAAACAAACCTGTGATTTAGTGATTTTGTGGATCATATGCAAGTAATGCATGGACAAAAACAATCCAAGCCTCTGCAAATCCGGGATCTCAGCCCACCTCAGTTTTGTAAGTTGATATGGAGACTTATTTTCAAGAAGGAATATCTTAAAACATATGGCAGTTACACATGTTAAGGATATGACTATGTGGATATGACTACCTCAGTGGATGCACTGGTCAACTAGTGTTCAAAAAAGCAGGCACTTGTGTATTTTAAAAGGAATTATTGGCACAATTCTAAGAGAACAAAAACTTTGCTTAAACACTGAGAGAACCCTTGCCAGGGAAGACACACAAGACAGGTTCTCAGGAGCAGCTATGTAAATTTGATACTTCATTTCCATTGATGCAAATTTTGCAAAAATCACGTGAGGAGATGCCCTGTTTTGTTGGATTTGGATGGAGCCCCGTTGCTGCCATGAGGTGTAGCACAGTCATTCCACAGGTTGTCTTAAAAAACAAGTGGAACTGTGTCCTTGGGAAATCTGAGGGTTTTAATGGTGCAGAGATGTAGCCTGTTAGTTTGCAAATCATGCAGTGCTTTGGATATTTCATTTAAACAAAACAAAATAAAAGTTTTAACTACTGTAGCTCCTGTTAGAGAAACTTAAAGTGTGCTTTTCAATGAAAGCCCTTCCTCTGTGACTTAGAACGTAAGTTTCATAGCTTACCTGTCTACTGTCCACTGTGCACAGTGGATATTGGAATCCTTTCTGATTTAAAATGGATTTGCACAGTGCATGAAAACTGAATGCAGTCTATTGCAGAATGGTTTTGACAGTCTTTTATAGTAATTGCTTATCATTATAGTGCTATTTAATTGCAACCTGGCCAAACAGTTTATTAGTACTTTACCACGTAATTAACAACTATTGCTGAAAACAGTCCCCGTACTGAGACTTGTTCCACTTAAGCATCCATCCTGATGAAATGTAACTTCTCATTTGAAGGAATATGTGACATATTGTGGAATGTTTTTTCTTGGTTATTTCTTGAAAGTGTGCCACTTATTTAGTGCTGTGTATCTGAAATGATTTTAAGCAATCTCTGCTTATGCTCTGTGCACAAAAATTGCAGAGACTAATAAAGAAAATTCTCAACAATAATTCACATTCTTATCTGGGTGAAGAGTCTCCATGCAACAAGCCACTGAGCTTTTCAATTACCACAGATTTTTCTGCTGCTAAATCAACAATTGTGTTAGTCTTGTGGTGCCGCTGCATGTGTCATTTCATTTGGTCTCTAGCTCTCTTGATTTGTACAATATGTTGCAAGCAATGTCAACTGGTAATAACCTGTAGATGTTAGCATTTCCCAAGTATGTACACACAGAAGATCCAAAAGATGTTTGGCTATGGGAGTCCAAGAATGGGCAAATAATTTTCTGTTTGTAACTGGGCTTTTTTTTTTTGTCAGACAGTTTTTTGATGGGGGACTGCTGGGTGTATGGAATGGTTCTCCAGAGAGAGGTCTGGAGCTCTGCAGAATTTTGGGGAATTAGTGCTGGGATAATGATGGAAGATTACTTGAAGCTTTCTGCATACAAGAAAGATGTGTCATGATTTCCTTCCATAAACTGCAAGCTTAATATTGCAAGCTGACAATCTTTTACATTCCTCTTTCCTTATGAATTTCAGATGGAGGAATTTCGCAGCATACATGGGGATTTTGCTTTCCAAACTGAAGTTTTACAGTCAAGTGCTAACCAGGACAGAATCATTCACAGGGAGTGCCAGTTTCTCATAAAACTTATTCTTTGGTCATACTTCTTTATTTCCAGTCTGTAAGACTGAGGTGGAGGGGAATGTGGTGTTTGAAGATATAACCTCCTTCCTGCTGCTGTCTTCTTCTGTGGAAGGCTGTTATCTTTCAAGTGTCCTAGATTTTTGTGAACAATTGGAACTCAAATTTATCTTCTTTGGTACAGATGTTGGTTGTCTTATCTGCAGCCTCTGCTGCAGTTGCTGATATCTGGCAGAAGGACAGGGCTGAAGGTTGGAGTAAAAGTATTTTCAACCACTCCAGCAGGGTTTGGTGGGTCTTGTTGCAATGCCATAGGTCATGGTTTTGTCTAAACTTTGGGCGTAGGCTTTATGAAGCCTGTGAGATGGAGGAAATTCTTTCACAAATCTATGCAGGGAAACGATGAGTATTTCTGCCCTGGTCATGCATTAGATGTCTGTACAAACTAACTCCTATCTCCGTGGTTTCACAGTCCAGGCTTAATCAACAACATTAACTGGACGTTACTGCCTGTGAGTTGAGTTCCTGTAGAATACGACTCAGACCATGGAGTTCAGTGGGGCAAGATGTGAAAAAAAATTACTCATTTGTGTAGGTGTTTGTAGGATTGAGCAGTGTGAGGTAAGGTCAAGCTAGCTGTTCTCAGCCTTTAACTGGAAGCGTATCTGTTCATTAATAGAGGCAAGCTGTAAATTCCCAGCAGGTCTATAATTACTCCTAACTAGCACTGTAAAGGTAATAACTAGTCTATTTTTTTCTTCCTTCCTCCACAGGTGTCCAATGTGGTTATTTACACCTGTGAAGAGTGAGTAAGGAAACAGGTATAAAATGCTGCCATTCTGGTTTGGCAGATTTTTAAACAACCTTGTAAATGAATGTTCAAATTTTCAGGTGGAAGATTTGGTCCTCTTTCAAATATTTTAATTTTTTTTTTAATCCTCAATCTTTTTATCCTGTTTTACTATCCTAAATAGAATCTCTTGGGTGATCACGAAATGTGATACTTGAGTGGGGATTTTCTTAAGAGGGATTAATTTAAAAATGATTTAGGAAATCTCATGACTTCATCAAACAATCCATTAAAACACTGTGTAACAAAGTAGCATGCACAGATACACCTTTGGGAATATGATAGATTTTTTCAAACTGTATTTTCATTAGGAAAATGTACTCCTTTTTACAGCTGTGTAAGTACTTGGTATTATCAGTTCCGATGCTCTCATTAAACCCTTCTGCACTCAGCCTTGCCAGGATTATCATCAAGATTTTTGTCAGAGTAACAATCATAGGACTGGTCTGAGATGTGTTCATGAACTCATCAGTTTGCCAACTGCTATTTTCTTAAGCATTTGTGCTAATTTGAGAGCTTCTGTAAACTGGAGGAAAATTGAGATGATTGTCTGTACTAACGGAGAAAAAGAAATACTGGTCATTTTTTCTTTTTCCGTAGTGTTTTCATTCTGTTCATAAGAAAAGTGCTTTCCAGAGTGAGGGTTAAATGCATTCCTGACACTTGATTCCCTACCCTGCCTGCTGACTCACCATTTTGCTGGCACATAGCCATGGTAAAGTTGTGGATTGTGTTTACCAAGTGCTTGGATCGCAAATGGAGTGCTGTTGGGTTTTCTCATACTTGAAACAGTTGGGAAAATTTTTAGCCTGTCAAATCAGCTGTATTGCAGCCTACTTCTTTAAAGCTTAGTTTAATCTTCTAATAGATTTTTAGAGAAAGTAGATTTATTTAAGGAATGTCATGTAAAGAGCGATAGTGTCTGTGTGTTCCAACTGATTACAGCCACATATGGAAGATGAATCCAACCAGGTTTAGTGTGCCTTGGGATATTTCTTTCTAACTGGCATCACATTAGTATCCAGGAAGATTAGTCTATCTGTTTTGTCCTGTTACATGTAAATACATGAAAACTATAATGACCTGCTTTTCTGCTCTGATGAACAGCACAGTGTGGTGCTGAGGAGGGTAAAATGATCACCTCATCCGTTGCTTTTTTCAGATGAATCTGGTCACTGGCTTCAGAAACTTGCAGGTTGCTTTGTAGTTAATAACTTACATCACTTCAGATGTTGTTCCAGAGAGCAGCCCTGTGCACTGGAGTGATGAAAGTCATCACAGCAGAAAAACCCACAGAGGGCTGGACCACTGATACTATTAAGGCTTGCTTTCAGAAATAAAGGGAGGACTAGGGTCGAGCAATTGTTGACTCCAAACCCTGCACTGCAGCCAGTGGGCATGCTGCTGCTGATCAGTAAAGCCATACTCATCTGCCCTTTACCCTTGGAACAGCAGGGAAACCCTTGGCAGCTCAGCTGGCAGTTTTGAGTTGTTGCTCATTATGAGCCTAATGGGCAGAAAGTGGACTTGGAGGGAATTGTTTGCCAGAGTTCTTGACAAACAGCTCACTGCAGCTGCATACCAAATAAACAAGTAAGAGGCTAAGATAATGCAGATCTTGAATAATTAGGCATGGGAAGAGTTTTCTGTGAATGCCTTTATCCATTTAATGAACATGTAAATGAAAGTAAATATCCTACAGCCTGGTAGGCAGCTTAGGTACATGCTAACCAGAAGGCTGGAAGGACAGCAGTGTGAAATTGCTGATTGTTTTGGAGTAACAGAAATTGTAGTACATATTTACAGACACATCAGAAATACATTTCTGGATGAGTGTGAATAACTTGCTTCTAGATGATAGTAATTAATCCTAACAAGTCAAGATTGCCACTTAGTGTTTAAATCATTTTTTGTTACAGAAACTCTAATGTTGGATGTAGCTTTTTATTGAACATCTTAGAAGGTGGTGGCAGGTCAATAGCCCATTTCAAACATGACTCTTAGTTGCACAGAGAGTTTTTACTTTTCTCTTTATTGTTCTTCACCAACATATTTCCATCTATGACCATGTATAAAATAAGTTTCACAGATATTACACAGTCATCCAGAATCCAAGTTCATAAATGTGACTGAAGAGTTGAGGAAGGTTAAAACACAGCAGAGCATGTCTTCTAACAAGACTCAGTGATAAACTTGTAAATGTTGCCTCAGGACTGGAGAAAGCCAATGTCACTCCAGTCTTCAAAAAGGGCAGGAAGGACAACCCAGGAAACTCCAGGCTGGTCAGCCTCACCTCCATCCCTGGAAAGGTGATGGAACAGCTCATCCTGAATGTCATCACTGAACACATGAAGGAGCAGATGGTTGTCAGGGGGAGTCAACATGGGGAAACCAAGGGGAAATCCTGCTTGACCAACCTGATGCCTTCTATGAGTGCATAATCAGCTGGCTGGATGAGGGGAGAGCAGCAGATGTCATCTGCCTTGACTTCAGCAAGGCTTTTGACACTGTCTGCCATAACATCCTCAGCAGAAAGCTCAGGCAGTGTGGCTGGGATGAGTGGGGGTGAGGTGGATGGAGAGCTGCTGAGTG
>WBNH01008426.1:109923-171625 GCA_013401255.1 Urocolius indicus | reverse complement strand
CATCCTGGGATGCATCAAGGAGAGTGTGGCCAGCAGGTCAAGGGATGTTCTTCTCCCCCTCTACTCGTCCATAGCTGCTGAGGCCTCATCTGGAGTCCTGTGTCCAGTTCTGGGTTCCTCAGCTCAAGAGGGACAGAGAACTACTGGAGTACAGGGCCGCCAAGATGATCAGGGGACTGGAGCATCTTTCATACAAGGAAAGGCTGTGAGACCTGGGGCTGTTTAGTCTGGAGGAGACTGAGGGGAGATCTTATTTACAAATATCTAAAGGGTGGGTGTCAGGAAGTTGGAACAGCACTTTTATCTATTGTAGCTAGCAACAGGACGAGGAGTAATGGGATAAACTGCAACACAAAAAGTTCCATTTAAATATAAGAAAAATCTATTTTACTGTAAGGATGATGGAGCAGTGGAACAGGCTGCCCAGAGGAGCTGTGGAGTCTCCTTCCTTGTAGGGCTTCAAGACCCGCCTGGACATGTTCCTATGCGACTTGATCTAGGTGAACCTGCTTCTGCATGGGGTTGCACTCGATGATCTCTAGAGGTCCCTTCCAACCCTGCCATTCTATGGTTCTATGATTTTATTCAAAATTTCTTAGACATTCTGTTGACATTTTGAACAAAGGATACAGAACTCTGCTTCCCATGCTAATTCTTTCTGATCGGTGCCACATTATTTTTGGAAGAAGATATTCCCTGTACTATTAACGGTGAAGGAATTTGCCATGGTATCTGTCAGCCACTGGGGTTGACCCAGAAACAGCTGAAGTCAGTACAAAGATGTCCATTGATGTTGGTGGCTATTGACTTAGATCTACTGAATTTGTTCAAGTGACAGGAGTGCCAGGAAGCACTAAACGAAAAGTGATATTTAGTTTAGGATTTTTAAAGTTACTAAATGGTAGTGTGTTTCCTTTTTCCCCAGATGAAAATATCCTTCTCTTATAGTACCTTTGACAGCTCCATGTGACAATTACTGTGTCAGGCCAGATGGACTTCGTAATTGGAATGCAACATAGTTTTTAATGATTTTATTTTTATTATACAGCTGTAATGGGCATTTAAAAAAAAAATGAAGGGAAATATAGAAATTAGAGCAAAGTGGTGCTAGCATAATTCAAATGGTTTCAGTTCTAGAGTGGGCTGTTAGTCTGGCTTTCTTAGTAATCTGAAACTCTCTCCATGCTCTGACTGTAGATTGGTTCTGAGAGTGTCAGACATCAGTCATCAACAGATGCGTTGTGTTTTATTACATTTTCTGAGAGGTTTTCATGAAAGACACCAGAGAGATGTGAATTCCCAAATTTACTAGGTCTAGAATTTCACCCTCTGACTTTTTTCTGCTCAACCAAACTGCCCCCATATCCAACTTCAAGACTTGATTTGCTTTGAACTCCCACAATCTTTAAAATGGTGCCCTGGTTTTCTCACGTGCTTTCATTTGCTGTTCATTTATTTCAGAACCTTTCCTTGTTCTTTCCATATAAAATATTGCTTCTGTTATTCAAAACGAGAATGGCTCGTCTTAGTTTGTGTAGAGCTTTGACCTGTTGGAGTACTTTCTATATCTTAGGTAGGAGTAACACCTGCCTGTTCTTTTATAAATGTAATTTGTAAGTTAGTCTTTGCTTGACCTTCCTTATATCCACTTATTGAGTTCCGCTTTCATGTAGTTCACTTGTATATTATTTTAAAGCAAACAAGGACTAACATTTATCTTGCTTTAAAAAACCTTTACTGGACAAAAACCCACTTGGGTGCATTTTTTAATTTTGAAGAATTCTTCTTTTCCTTTAAAAATGAGTAATATAAAATAAAATCCACATTTAGGCAATTTATGTTAAGATCAAAAATTAGGCAAGAAAGGTGCCATAGTTTGTTCATCATGTGCTCATTTCTTACAGTCCAGTGCAAGCCATGATAAGTTAATTCCTGACAAGAGTCACTGTAATAAATAATTGGATTTGTTGACGTTGAAGCAAGACTAAATTGCTTAATCCTCTGCTCTAAATAGCTGACCACAGTTTTTACTAACAGTGTCTGTCAGTTTAACGCTAACCAATATAATTGCTAGAATATAATTGTTGTCCTTTAAATCAAGTGTAGGTCATTTTTTCAGGTGGTTTGGGTAACACTAGCTCCCTGTAAAAATATCCTTCCTTTTCTGCCCCAGGCACAAGTAATTTACAGTTACACTTCTAATCATAGGAGATACGGGATTCAAAGCAGCATTTGTGGAAGCTACAGCTAAATGGTCACATCTAAATAAGCTCCTGTATACAAGAGACCCAATGGAAGGACTGCCATCTGTAACCGTGTAGATGAACCACAGGTGGTCCAGCTTCACACTGCACCAAGGGAGTTCTGGGCTGAATCTTGCTTGGCTGTTCTGCCAAATACCACTTCAAATTCCCCCATGTGGTGCCAAAGTACTGTATGCAGTAGTTGGTTCTGGGCACATCTGCTTTAGTTGATGTGCACATATCAAATAGGGGAAGTAACAATGTAGAGAAAGTGTCCTAAAAGTGTATTTCTAAGACAGTTCTTGGCAGTTTTCTTGCATTTGATCATGAAATGATAAATGAGATGGATAATGATGAATGACTTGAGAGGGTTCTTATTGCAGTGTCTTTTAGTGCCCTGATTTTTGCAATTTGAACAAAAATATTTTAAGCTTAATCTCTCATTTCAAAAGCCTGCAGTATGCCTGCTTGCTTTAAAAGGCAGAGCTCCATCAAAAGCTTCAGCAAGAGTCTGTGGCTTCTACTTATCACATTAATTCTGATTACGTAAAACTGAAAATCACTGCATTGAAATGAAGTTTCAATGTTTTTATTCAAAGCAGCTTCTCACAATGTATAAATACTGCATATTAACACACATGAAAAATACAACTTCTAAGGCACCCAGAAATGTGTCCATACACTAGTTACAGGACCATCAACAAATAAATTGTGTACAATTTGATCTAGACAGTCAATATTTGATATATCAGAAGATACAAGTCCCTCAGTACTGTACCAGTTTCAGAAAATATTTACAACACTGTGATATAGGGGTGCCTGTACCCTTATAATATTATAATATGTACTCATCATTACAAATATTAGAAACTGTTTTAGTCTGTTCCATGGCATTCTGACAAAATAACTTAAGGGCCTAATTTGCAAAGTTCTACAATTAATTATTTGTGCAACTTCTGAAAATAAATTTACATTGACATAATTTGTGAATTTTTGGTTCTTTGCTTCATCTCAGAGGTTTGGTAATAAGCCTTACCAATAGACATGCCATCCTATAGCTGAACGTCACTCCTTTCCCAATAGGTCAGTGGATACATCTTTTCCCCTTATGCTTGACGTGGATGAGGATGCAGTGTTTGTAGCAGAAAGAGACTATTTGATCTTCATGATGAATGTCAAACTAGTTCACTGGCGAAGGAACTCATGCTTTGTTAGAAGAATGCAATTCTTTGGTCCTTTGTTTTTATGGAAGGCATAATATTTTTATTCACTAAAAATTGAAATCCTGTCTGTGAGTAAGCAAGCTAGTGAATGACTTTCAGTGTAGTATTTAAAGTAGCAGTAAAGAGATTTAATATGGCTTAAAAACATACGGTTAATTGGGCAGACACAGATAACACATCTAGGATCCCAAGTACCCAAATGTACTATGATTAAGATTGTCTATAAGTCTCTTATGTAAACTTCTTTAGTGTCTCCTAAAGAGCGCTGGCTTTAGCCAGATTTGACTTTTATAGACCCAGCCACACAAAGCCTGAGATTAAACTACTGTGGTTGGGAGCATAAACGCACAGTTTATATATAACGAAGCCCACGCTGACAAGTCTACCTATGTTGTTCAAAGAAACAACCCGTATCATCCTTTTCACAAGAAAAACTTAAGGCCCTGTACTCTGATTTGCTAACTTTCTTACAGCAATTATTTGGGGAAGTCCTTAGTACTACATAAGCAATTATGTAGCTTTAAAGATTTCTTGTACCTAATGGTAAGGCTTATTCACAAATGCAATACATTTATAAATTACATTTAAAACTGTAAAGGCTGGCAAAAGAATAATTAAAAAACCCAACAAAAGAAAACAAACCCCAACCAAAAGTGTCTTTTTCCCTAACATTAAAAGAGCATTTTATTCTAATGAAAAACTATTGGCACAAAACCATTATAGATTAAAAGAACAGTTAATAGTTGTGAAAAAGATTGCCTAAAACGCATACCCTAACCTACCACAGAAATATAAAAGTTTATATTCTGAAAATATATACTGTATTAAAGTTTGTAAGCTTATTCATTTAAACAGAAATGTACTGAAATAGTAAACTAAGCAACACTTATCTACAGCGAAAATATACATGCAGGACAACACAAAATAAATTGCTTACCTTTAATATCTACAAATGCAAAACTGTAGATTTTTTAAAGATTGTACAAAACAATTTACACAAGAATAAAATAACATACTTAACAACAAATTGCATTTAGAATCTTAAATACTGTGAATATTAGTAAAGGTACCCAGACTAATATGTACAGTACATCTAGATAGCTGAATACCTAGTAAGGACAGAAACACAAGAGAAAATCCATTCTGATCTTTAAATACTGGAAAAGAAGCTTTTGACATTATTACTCTTTTTTTGGAAGGGAAAATAGATTCCGTGAAAACTAGATTGTAACTGTATAGCTATGAATAATTAAAAATGTTAACTATGGTTAGCGCTTGCTTTAATGGAAAAATAATTATAGAAAATGTATTTCAACCATTCCTTTGTCATAAAAAACACTAAGGTACAGATATCTGAAAATTCAGATGACATGACGCATTTAAAGGTCGAACAACTTACGATTCTTCTCCTGTTTGAAAACCTCACATGGAAAGCACACCTTCACATTGCTGAGCAATTCTTCTCTATCTACAAAACCCAAGCATAGTATTGAAATAAACTTCCTAATATCTTATTGACACATGATTAGGAATTATGGCTCTCTGGACGGGAAGAAAGGAAATGAAGGAAATTGAGGAACCATGGTACTTTCCATTGCTTCTTTTTTTAAATGAAGTCATATGCTGGAGGCCTGATTGTGCAAACACGTCTGCATGTGAGTGGTTTTCACTTGAGTGATCCCTCTCATCGGCATGGGACTGCCACACAGCTGACTCGGGACACACTCCGGCAAAACAGGGGGTTCTGGGGCCTGGATCCAGCCGTGTCTCATGCCATGTGCTCTGTGGCAGTGCCGGCAGGTTGTGGAAATAAGCAACTGTTAGTGTACAAGTGGTGCATCTATCACTTCAAAGTTATTGAAAGAGTTTTTTTCAGACATTTAAAAATAAGTTACTTGTTTTGATCATTTAATTTGAAATCCCCACTTAAAAGAGGCTAATTAGAAGCCAAGTTTGTCTTTTTAATGAAGAATTTCCATGAGAACTTCTGCCTTTAGGGTAATGATTTCCTTAAAATTCAGTGGTATAATTAGGCCATAGAAATAGCACTTCTAATTATTTGTGGAAAAAGAAACGTTGTATGAAAGTGTTGAAGGCTACTGTTAACTATAATCACCTGTTCGTTCACTTTACAAAGGCTGTTTTGAAACTCTTCGTGGAAATACTGGGTGGGACAAAACCTAACAGCCACATTTGCAGAGGTTTAAACTGTAAGCAAGTCACTGAGCTCAAGAATGGAGAGCAAGTGCACAAATTACAAAGCAAATAAATGTGCAAAGCTTCTGCTTCAAGAGGTTTTAATTTGGGCATACTAAAATGGCAGGTGAAGTCACAGAGCATGCTTGCGTGATTTCCATATTAATTGCCTTACTAGCAAGAAAGAACTGAGAGAGATCCAGTGTTCAGAAGTCAGTCAGTGTCACTGACAAGTACGAGGATCACATTCTAACATAGCAGATTGGATTTTTGTCATTTATTGTGGACTGCTTTTATGGACAGCCGTTAAGTTTTTGTAACAGATGGTGGGGTGGCCAGATGTGGAGAGCTGGGAAAAGCAAAACAAAACCCCTCCCTCCACTTAGTTCAATACCTAGCACCTTGTATAAACTGCTGGCCCACACCCAAAAGGCCTCCAGAGCAGAAATTATCTCACACCTGAGGAATCAGGCAACTAGACTAAGGCTCGTAAGGATTTGCTTTTAGACTTCAGACCAAAAATGGGATATTTAAACCTGAAAAACAGTACGATGCCAGATAATGGCACCTCTCACCCTGTTACTGATATCCGGCTAACAGGAATATAGTAAACTTAAATAAAGCATCTTGTTGGCAAGCCCTTCAGTGCTCCTCAAGAAGGCAGAAAGTGAAGAGAGACTTAAGGGGAACTCACTGTTTCAGAATCCACTTTTTTTTCCCCTAAACTCCTGGTAAATGATTCTGTTTCATATATTTTTTTTAAACAACTTTACACATAGAGGAGCATGCACATAGCTGTTTCTTTTACTGCCCACAGCATTCTGTGTGTTTTCTAGATATTCTTTACTATTCGACACATTTTGCTGCTTAAAATGTGTTTGCATTCTCATGTGATGCCACCAATTCAGTCAAGGGAAGTATGAAAATAAGATCTGTGATCGATAAACAGCTGAACACGAACACAAAATAAATAAGTTAAATAAATTCAACAAAGAAAAAAATCCTAGCAGGTTTTGTAAAACTAACTTTACATATTATACATATAAATTATCAGATTTTTCCATCACTGTTAGAACTCAGGAAAAAAAAATTAATTAAAATATTTCTAAAGTATGGTGTTTGGGTCTACAAAATATTGTGCTGACCCAGCTTTTCGATTGAGCTCTCTGTGTCAGCCCAGATGCATTGCAACAGCACAAATAAGTTAAGAAGGACAGAGAAAAATCAATCATTACAGATGGTGTGCCTCATTGGGCCTCGGTGGTGCTTCTCAGGCACATGGAATGTATACTTTTGTCTGGATGAGCAACGTGAAAGATGCAGCCCTCTGTAGAGATTATGTGCACTGAACAAGCTTGCCTACATCTCGGTTACACGAAATCAAACCAGCTACAAGCAGCCGTGTAGCTCACAAGGAAATCGACACAACCATAGGTATTAGGATACACTGTCACAAATTCCTCATTGATGCATTGCCTCTGCTTTTCAAACACAGGTAATGTTTGACTCTGTTCACAAGTGGAGTATTTTCTCTTTAAGTTAGGCCAAGACATCAGACTTCATAAATTTTGTCTTGCAAGTAGCTGAATAATGAATCCAGTCCTTTGGAAGAACTCCACAGCTGTTTTAACATCTGACACTCTTTCTCATTCACATCTTCAAGTCCAGATTTCAGGAAGCTCCGCACGAGACATTTGGACTCTTCCAATACCTAAAGCCAAAATATCACTCAGTATTTCACTTTGACGCTGAAATAATTGTAATGGATAATGGCGCAAACAGCGTTTTCACACTACTGACTCTGTTTTACAATCTAAGTAACTCCTCTGGGCACAGAAATTAGATTTGATTTACAGCTGTAAGTCCACTTGCTGATAGCCAGCATCCCTAAGGCTTAAGGACTTCTGAGGTTTCTGCGTTAGTGACAACATTTTTAAAAGGAATGAGGGATTATGAAGTACCTTAGTTTATTGAAGGTCTGCCATGAAGCACTCGAAGGGGCTGAACTCCCTCCCTCCTGTTGAAAATGTGATCCCTTCAAATGAAGACGTGTGAGGCATGATATATTGGCTGCCTGTTTTCTGGAAGGTAGTCTTTAAAGTTATAGAGGTTGGAAACCTCAGTGTGGGTGTCCATCATCTTTAACAATTTCCCCTCATCCATCATGTCCTTATCAAACCAGAAATGAATAGGAAAGGGCCTTTACTGCAAATATCTTTTACAGTTTAATTACTTACACTGTTATAGAAGTGAAATATTTTATAAAAGAAGGGCGTTAAGCAAAACAAGTGCCCTTTGACCGTGTTCTGGAGTTGAGTGTGCTCGGCATATACTAGTAGTAGTAGCAAATCACTTAAGGTTTTTGCAACGGGAAGCCCAATCTTGTGCCCCTAGTAATTGCTGCCATTTCTTAAAGGCATAACAACAGTTCTGTGGCTGCCCTTATAGTTCAAATTGTTTTTCCCAGACTTATCTTTAGAGACATTGAGATGCATCCTTTAAAATTCTTTTAAAAATATATAATATCAGTATGTATCTCACAAGGAACCCAACAAGGTAAACAGAACCATTAGTAATTCACACATTACTGATTTTTGAAGGCAGATTTAATGTAAACTAATACAATGTTTATGGTAAGGGAGATGCGTACTCTCCACTCAGCTTTGTCAACATGTACAAGTTAAGCCCAGTTCCTTTCTGTTTCGGGCTATGACACTGCTGTTCCAAACTAGGTATTTCTCTTTAACTCAAGTAAATGGTGTTATTTGCAATTCACAGGGCCTGTGTTTTCTTTTTGGTCTGTTTTGTGAACAAGTATCCACAGTGAACTTGGATGAGCTCATCATATTCATTGTTTTTGTGACTTCAGCCTGATTTGCATTTAGGATCTTGGAGAATAAATCTAGACTTTTGACAGTTTTAACTCTGATCTTTGTCCGCAAGTTAACACCAGTTTTTCTAACAGGTCTCACTGACAGACAGTAACACTGAAGGAAGGAAGAATTCACATTAAGGCCCAGAGGTTTTCCCAACTCATATATTACACTTTATATCAGCACGATCAAATAAGCTTAGGCTACGTTTCCAGAGAGTTTCATGATGAATGTCTTTCGTGAGATCTAATCTACACTTCATTTAATTAAAAATCTCATATGTCTCTACCTTCTCTTTTACAACGGAACTTTTAAATGAAACTGAGGGACGCTACGACAGTTTCATAGTACAGTATAGCAAGGAACGGCAACAGTTTGCACTTGGTGCAGTTTTATTGCAGCCAGTATCACTTTCTTCACTGCATATTTTTTAAACAAGGATGAGCCCAGAATAGGAGAATATCTGCCTGAAGGGAAAAAAAAAGCCTTAGGAAGTAAAAATAGGAAAGGATTTTCTTTCAACTTATATGTAAACGAAAGGAAAGTTACAATACAACTGTGACCAGGCTGTGTTCAAATCCCTCTGTGTCTGGATCTCACCCCTCCTTCACAGCTGACACTATCCAGTGCACTTCTGGTGCACTGTGTAGAACATTTTGCAGAATCAGGAACTGTGCAGATGCAGAAAAGAGGGCAGACTCAACTGAAACATAGTAAGCCGGGACAATGTGAAAAGCAAATAGATTTTCTTACTGGCCCTACAGAGATTTTCCAGTACAGTTTATTAGTTTCCACTTTCATGAAAGAAACCAATGTTAAAATCTCCTTTCAAAATCTGTGGCAAGGAGGTTTTGAATATTGAATAAATGTAAAGATGGGGAAAGGAAATGATCCTCCATGCCACGAAAAATTAGAAACTGCACAAACTCACTGATCCCTATCCTGATTTTCTGTTATTAGCCTTCTTTCAACAAGTGTAGTTGTGGAAACTGAGGACCCACCATGGGATGAGCCTTGGGAGCACACCTTACCTCCCTGAAATGTAATTTAATCACAAAGGAGTTTCATTTCTTACCACTGCACTGCAGGATGCCATTTCTTTCACTCGTAGCATCACTTCTTGGCTAAATGTTGTTGGCCAAAATACTTGTGACACTAGTCCTCTGCTGCAGGCCTCCTGTGCTGTCAGCTTTCTGCCACAGAACAACATTTCATTTGCCTGTGAGACCAAAAGATTACTCGTCATCTTGGGTTATAACTCCCTTAAAAAATTTTCCATACTTGCCTGCTGTTTTCAAGATTAAATTTACAAATGGTCTCTGTATCTTTCCATACTGCAAAACACTTTAAAAAGGAGTTTCAGGAGCTATTTAAAGATTGTGCAGGTGGCCAGAGCACATCATGGGTTTCATTTAAGAGAAATGTGCTGGCGTGCATGATGAATTTGTATTGCTGATTTTACAAGAGTAACTGTCAGTGATACTGAGCCAAGAGTCATGGAACCTAGTATGAAATACTTTGTGGGGCAAATTCTGCTATAATGGTAAAAACGAAGCAACCTTACTGGAATTATTGTGGATTGTCTTTAGAGAGCAGTATCTTACTCTGTTACTGCACAATCCTACAACAACACAGATAAGTACTCTGCAACATTGTTCTGCTAATGTATTTCATTTCTACAACGAGCTTGACCATCTTTGTGTTTTCAACTCATGCTCAATCTTTCTGGTGTACAGCAGGTCTAACGCATTGAGTTCTGAGGTCAGTTTGTGATTAGAAATTGGTAGGGGTTAGATGAACATTCCCCAGATTTCCCTTCCCATTCACAACAATTAAGAGAAACAGTTCTGTTTGACTTTTTAAAGAGAGACAAGAAGAGCATGAATTTAAGAAAGGTTCTTCAGTGCTTTGAGGTGGAAAACCTTACCAGTGCAACACCCAGAATTTGCGGGAATGTGTATGATGAGCAGCCAGCTGGAGTGAGTCGGATTGTTGCATATGGTGTCTGAAACCATGCCTTCTCACTTGCCCAAACGATATCACATAGTGGTAAAATAGAAGCTCCTAACCCAAGAGCAGGGCCGTTGATAGCAACCACAATTGGCTTCTTAAATTGAATAAAAGCTTTTACAAAATCCCTAAAATAAAAAATAAAAGAAATATCTTGAATACAGAAGTAGCAGATAAATACCCAAGCTTAAAGTACTTAATCTGAAAACAAATTAGAACCACAGATGAACACAATAAATGCCATGGCCCAGTTAGTGAGGTCAGAATTGCAGGACACTTTCTAGTTTGCATGTGGAAAATTTTGCTCGTATTTAGGTTTTTAGTCTTTCTGAGTACCTGGTATATTAAATAGCTTTGTATATGTTGTATATGTTGGGATGCACTCTCTATTGTGCTTTTTGCAGAGTGGTTTGCTTAGGTTTAGTTTTACTTCTGGACCAGTAATTCATGAGGTTGTTCACGTAGTGCTTCTCAGTTTGGCTAGTATGGATTCTGATGCTCTGGTTTGGCTTAGCTGATGAACATATTATAGTGTGAAAGATAGGAAACTCCTAGTGGATTGCTTAATATTTAACTTATTCAAGAAGTCCTCTTAAGATCAATAGGTTGTCAAAGGTTACTGTAAGTCCCATCAATGACTGGGAGATCGTAAACACTTACGGCACAGCAACAGAAAGAACAAGACCCACAAAGGGGAGTCAGAGAGTGAGAGAAATGTTTGAACAAGGAAAAAAATAGGCAAGAGATCTGTTGGGTCTTCATTGCAAATGTCTTCAGCAAAGACAACAAAGTAGATGCCCTTGCCTGCCTACAACAGTAAATGTGAAGTGGTGGGAAATAATGGGGAAGTAAATGTGATTGGATTAATCTGGTTGAATGAACTGGAACGTGTTAAATTCTGTGCAATGAGGAGATTTTTTTAAATACATTACCTACCAGCAACTGTGGAAAGCCATCTGTTGAATGGCATAGCCTATGCACCAATTAGGAAAAAGCCTAAGTGTAATTGTGGGTAAATGATGAGCATGGCAGCTCAGTGCACAGCAGGTATATGGAGGCAAACGAGATGCTCATTTACTTTCCGAAAGAGACATGTATAAATCAAACGCAAAACAAAAGAGGACACTCTGGTCTTGCAGTGGGTATTTCTTAGATCCAGAGCGCATCTTTGCTGACAGATTTTAGGAGAGAACATTTTTGTCAAATGTGCCCTTTGATGAGTTGTAGCTCTCTCGCTGAGGAGACCTAGGCTGCTGTACATGGGAACAGGAACAGTGTCTTTTTTGTGACAATTCGGCCAAAAACGGAAAGCATACTGAAGGTAAGTATTCTATTGGACTGAAGTGCAAGGGCATTGCCTATATTTTACATGAAAACGAAGAGTCTGAGGTGACCCGGCATTAAATGTTCAATGACTGAGTTCTGGTTTTTGGGCTATCTGGTTTTGGGAAGGAGTTGATTTTTGACCGTGGAAAAACAGAGACTTGTTAGAGTTGATGCAACTCTGTTCAGACAATGAGTAATCAAACAAGATCAACGACAAGACAGAGTGACATAAGGAACATCACATTTGTCTGTTCGAGCCCATTTCCTTCTAGAGTACTAGCAGAGCTAAGGAAAGTCGTGTTTCATTTTTATTTGCAGAAGCAACGATGTTCCCATATCTTCTTATTTCTTTGGTTGTTTATGGTTGAGTAGTGATTGTGGATCACTGCACCCGATTAAATCAAACATTTTGAGAACCTTAGTTGTTAAGCAAGCCTTCCAAGGACTACGAATCGGAACACGGGTGTAAAAAGAACAAACTATGGGTAAATGGTGGCAGCAGATCTGAAGACCAGAAAAAGGCAGAAGGAAACAGTGTTGTGGAGAAAAGTGGGAAGCATCTGGTGATAAATAAGACTGGAAGCAAATATGGAAAAGCAATCAGGGGTGTGGAAAGGAAATAGATGATGGGGAGGAAGAACGAAACCAAAGCTGAACACATTAATGGAGGGGAAGGGTTGAAGGAAATGTGAAATCTTCATATGACTAAGCAAGGAAAGGAGGACTTAGAGATGGGAAGAGACTGGAACAGGACACTGAGAAGACACAATGAACCTCTGTCATAAGGGAAGGATGGAGAACCCAGGGGACAGGACAGTGGATGGGTATGGTACATACCACCTATAGGGTGGTGTGGAAGGCTAAAATATCAAGAGGTTATGAGAAGAACCAAAGCCTGCATTTGGTGTCCAGAAGCTGCAATGTCTGCAGTATCCAGCACTCATCCGTGTTCCCTGTTTGGTACGTTGTGTCAGTGAGGCATCTTTGTACCAGAACCTGGCACGTTTAGTTTCTGCATCTCTGAACCATAAGTTCACCTGGATAATTTCTGGGCTAGAAGATCCTTGTTTTGATTCAAGACAGTCTTTGAAAAAGACTTAAAATTGTAATTGTTGTTGCACAGCACAGCCAGAAAGTAAAAGATAGGAAAAAGTGTCCCATGCAGAAGGCTTTTGGTTCTGCTAGAAGCTATGCCGAGAAGCTGATCATCAAATACACTTTGAGGTGCTCAGATACCTCTGCATCATTTCAGAGGCCTTGCTGCATGTAGGGGCTCTAAAGTACATCAAAGGCTATAAAGAAGTTGAGAAAGTAAAGTCATTCTTCTTTGTTTCATTCTGAGCACAACAAGAATTTTATGTATTGGGCCACAACGGATGATGTGAGACTGCTGCTGGGAATGCCTTCCAGCCAGCACTTTAGTTGCAGGACCCTGTAGGCCACACATGCACAGCCACAGTGCAGTCCATCAGTCTGCCTTTTCCCTGCTTCAGGAGTGCAATACCAGACACACGTCTGGATGGTGGCAGCTCAGGCTGATGGTTCTATGTTCAGTACTCGGAGAGAAGCTACAGTGCCACACATCTTTAAGTTGCAAACCACAAAGACAGTGGCTGAGGACTGGAGCCAAACAAATCATTCACGTGAGATAAGACTTGATGGGCATTTAAACATCAGTTTTAACCTTCGAACAGCGTATGAGATCCATACTTTACAAAGCAGGAACACATGGTAATTAAGATTTTAAATTGATTTTGATATAAGTCTGATTTGCTGTACAGCAGTGAGAGCAGAAATCCGTGAATGTGGTTTTGGGACATCCTAACCACTGAAAAAGCCAAGTGCACATTTTTTTCTAATTCTCATTACAGTATATTTTCCATGAGTTGAGTCCTTTGTTCACAGAAAGCACAGAGAGTGCTAAATGGAAAATGTTGTGTATTGTTTCCAGAAGTACAATAAAAATCTATTTCCAGTGGGCCTGAAGCATTCTTGACAAGGGGCACAACATTGCACCAGTATTTCGTAAGCATTCAGTGAGTCCAAGGATGGATAAACTAAGTATCATAGTCTGGCATATAATCATTTAAATATTGAATTGATAAGTATACCTGTATTTTAAATGTGAGTAGACAAATGTACACATATAGAACAATACCTATCTACACAGTATTTCCATGCATCATATTGCATTTGTATCTTCCAATGGAGTGTGAGTGTGCCTGTGTTTCCAAATGAGAATAGTGAATTTTTTCCCTCATGTTTTCTTTTTGTTCCATATTATTAAAAATCTCCACATTAAAAACAATATAAAAATTAGAATTTCTCCTTCAAAGGGTTTTTCTTGTTTTAAATATCACTACGTGATACTCAAGTATGCCTAGGGTCTTCAAAACAGGTCATAATTTATTATATTTAAGAAGTACATTTTAAATTCTTTCAAAATAGTTACTACTTGAGAATTTCGAAAGTATTAAACTAAGAATCCAAACTAATCTGCAGTAGTTGTAACCAAGATAACTGGTGGTTAATACATGTCATGTAATAACTAAAATTATTATTATTAAAGCTAATAATATTTTTTTTGAGGGGGTGGAGGGGAAGGGGACCAAACCCTCTCCTGGTACAGACTGGTGAAATATCATTATTGGCTTCAGTGGAGCAGTGTTGATTTATACTGGAAGATCTGCCAAATATGTGTAAACTATACCTTGTGGACAATGGAAATATTTGGTGATGTATTGTGCAGATTGATTTGTAGACTGTGTGTCATAAACCCTGGGCTTCTATTAAGGTAATGTGATATATATAAAGGAAAGTCACATTTTAGTTACAAAAATAAAACTACATTTACATATATATTAAGTAATTTAAGTTTTAAGAAAAAGAATGGAGACCCTTCTAATAAAGTTCTGAAATACAGTGACAGGCTGCTATTTCAGCAGAGTAAGAGCAAGCCATGGATTCCCATTTGTACTGAAATTGATTACAATGATGAACATTAAAACAAGGAACCACTTTAGAACATGCTAATTTGGAAAAACAACAACAAAGTTGTATGTGAATTTGGAGGAATGATTTGAAATATTAAATACAGAAAAGTGGAATAAAATAAATCCCTATGGATATTA
Source organism: Urocolius indicus (assembly GCA_013401255.1). Taxonomy (NCBI): domain Eukaryota; kingdom Metazoa; phylum Chordata; class Aves; order Coliiformes; family Coliidae; genus Urocolius; species Urocolius indicus. Next base: position 156,623 of record WBNH01008426.1, on the reverse strand, counting down.
GCACTGAAATAAATGTGCTTTCTTTTCTAAGAAGGAAACTTCCAAAGTTGTTCTTACTACACAAATTTGAAGGACTATAATTAGAATGCAATCAACACTTAAATATACAACACTTTTGGACCTGATAAATATTTTTATAATCACACACTGCATTTCATAATTTAGAGATCATAGGTAAGCTTGGGTCACCTTATAGCTTCTGCAATCCTAGTGCTTTCCTTTCTTCTGTCATTGGATAACCTGCCAATTAAATATGAGTAATCTAGGCCACTACAGAATACACTTCCCACTGCGCTGAGAAGTAAGAGTTTACTGTCATCAGCTGATGCATTGCACAATGCTCTCCGAACTTCCTTCATGATCTGTGGATAAAGAAAAGTAAACAATTCGACATGCATGCCGTTGCAATATCATTTCCCTAGTTTTACAAACCTTACTGATTTTGAGAGACTTACATTTTGGGCACTATTAATACTTACATCAAGTATATAGATATTAATATAAGTTTACTATACTTAGAATGATAACACTGAGAGTTTTATACTTGGAGGTGCTTTGTGGATGCTTACTAATGCAGAGGGGTTTTAGAATTTGGCTGTTCTTTGCTTATTCTGTGGGAAATTCTAGCTAGCTTCTGCTATTGGATTGCAATTGAATAATTTCAAATATCATTTAAAAATTTCCATTGTGTATATTCAATGTACATCACAGTATCCTCAGTGACATGGTTATCCCAACAACAGCATATTAACCTCAACAAGAAAATCTATAAACCCCAGCTTTCATTTTTTTCAGCTACTTTGGATTGTATGACTTGAACCAGAGCAAGGCAGGACAAGAGAACATCATATACATCAACATGACAAGTAATATTGGTCATTTTCCTGTGGTCAGTGCTACTGTTAAAGCCTAGAAAAGTTTAGGCAAAAAAAGCCACTTGAATGAGAGACATTTTTACACTCTAGTCTACAACTACATCAATTGCACCATAAATCAAACATAATCAAAATCTGTATAGAATTGAGCTGCTGGTATTGTATGAAAATGGCCTTTCATCTGAGCAGTACTGTTTTTCTAATGATTTTAAAAAGGAAATATTATTTCACAAACTTCTGATGGGTAGCTTCTTTCTCGGTTACAGTTCATTGTAGCTTGCAAGCTGTAATTATTTAAGCCATATTGTATCCCTTCTTTTTACTGATTTACTCCTCACTTTAAGGGCCATGATTTCATCTCGTGTGTCACCTCCTGTGCTTCAACTTACTCATGTGTCAAGGTATTTCCTATAGACAAGTAAAAGACGGCAGAATGTGGTGGGGGGATGGAATATGGTTTCCATGGGAGAGAAAACCAAGGTATTTAGCTTGTGATTATTTTTGTTCACTGCTTCCTGTTTTCAAAAATTCTTTAACCCTGTGAAGTGCCTTATTTAAGAAATATCCCTGAACTAGAACAGAAGTTTTGTTTATGCCATTCTAGGTAGCCTTTTATTAGAAATCCTGTGGCTTTGTGAGAGCAATCTTAAACTTGTATGTTCAAAACCACGCAGGTCAGTGCTACCTGCCTTGCTTTCCATACATGCTTGTGTAACAATTGTTACTGGCTGCTGAGACCAGGACAAAGCAGGAGAAAGCAGGTGGTGAACTTTTAGGTACTTCAATTTTACAAGTGCACTTTAGAACACCTGTAATACCAAGTATGTGACAGTTGGTGGAAGTGAAGTAATTAAAAGCAGCAGAATTTGGAAGTGTATTTGAAATTACTGTGCAGGTACAAAAATGTCATCAGTGATTTTACAAGTATATTTATTCCCTGAGTCTCAGCTCTCAGTTGCTGAAAACACAGTAAAGAGAAAACAATGGTAAAACCAATCCTACAATCTCTGTTTAAAGTTAAAAAAGAAACTTTAGAAGGTGGTAGGCGTTAGAATAAAAAGCAGTACGTGTTTTAATTTTCCTAGTTCCGTGTGAATGCAAGGTTGTGCCCTTCTTTTATTTTAAATGTTCTCAAAATCTGCTCTTTCCTAGGGAGGATATATAAACAGTATCAGAGAACAGCAGTCAAACAGTTTTATCTACAATGAGGAGTGTTACTTTAAATACTTTAAATATGATGCTGTGTATGATTCTGTGATAGGATACTCCATTCAGCAAGTTTTTACTGTTCCACTTCCTCCAGTGATACTTGCATAGGTACCACCTCTTCAGTGTTTCCACTGCTGTCCTTCAAACAAATTGTTAGCATTTCAGTCTTCTTTTTTTATCTTAACCCTCATTGGTTTGGATGGCTAAAGACATCTAAAAGTATACCTAACTTCTGAGCAGACTTTATACTACTTGTAGGAAAAAACCAATATTCTACTGTTTTTTCAATATATTGGAGAGGGTGATATTAAGAGTCTGTTATTAGGAACTGATTTCTCAGGTCTCATTGAAAATGGGAAGTCTTTGACAGCATTTTGGATGGTATTTTTGAGCAGGAGTGGAAATTTAGTTGCACTTGCTCCACTAGTTTCTAGCAAAAGGAAACAGTATCAGAAATGAAGAAACCACCATGTGTTGGGGTTTTCAGGCTCAAAAAAGAGTGTTTTTTTAAAAAAACACCCTGTAGGTTTGCCATTAATTTTATCATCACAAGGTGCTCAGAGCCATATTGGAATATACCAATACCAGCAAAGTCAATTCTTACTCCCTTGTTCTATGCCATGATTCCGTTGCTGATGCAAGCCAAAATTCACCTGGTCACCTTGTCACTCAGCCTGGTTATGGACAACCTGTGCCCCTGTTGCTTTGAATGCCTTGGCATCACCGCTTTCCTCATTCATTATCTGGGGGGTGGGTGTTTCTCTACAGATGTTTATATGATTATAGAAAAGCTACTAACAATAAAGGTAAAAAAGATGCTTTGTCTGTGGGGCTGCAGAACTGTGTATTGAACTGCAGTACTGTAAAGTAAATGCAATCTTAGTTCAGAGCTGCTGTCTGTGTTTAAGCACCATTTCCATTTAATGTAGCAGTGAATTCAGTTTACAAATACTGAGACACTATGCATCTTTAGTTGCATTTCTTTGGCAGATTCCATTTTTTTTTTTTCTCTCTACCATAGTCCTTAAACCTTCCCTAGTTTTGGTATAACTATGGTATTTGTCCAATTAAATTTTACTTTCTCTGGTGGACCAGATCCAATATTATTATTTGCAGGGCTCCACAGCAGCATTCTCTTTTTAAAATTGACTTTTTTAACGGTCTTTCAGCTAATTTTCAGTTGTTGGGACAGCATTTATATTCAAATGCACGTGACTAATATTTCTGAGGAAATTTCTTACAAAACACTGTGGGACAGCTATGTAGCTTGTGATAATCCACTGAATTACAAATTTAGACCAACCTAATGCTTCTCTTAACTGTTTTACTGAAACCCAAATATATAATAAAATTGTCACTTCCTCAAGAGTTGCTTATTTCTAGAAATTCTGTCAGGAAAACCAACTGTTTGGTTCTTTAACAGGACACCTTCTTTTTGCAAAAGAAACAGAAAATGTTTTAAAAACTTTGTTAAACTTCTAAGTGCTTATTTTAATGTTTTTTAATGGACACAGGAAAATTTAAAAGGCATTTGATGCCCTTTGCTCTCAGTATTGCTCATGTTCTGGGGAAATCACAGAGCGAGGAATTTATCACCATCATTTCACAAAGCATCTTGAACAGAAGGCTCTTGTTCATATAAACAGAAATACCAGTTTAAAAGGTTAACTTCTCTGAATCTCTAAGGATTCACTGTTGATATTTTTAAAGGTAAATATTCTGTAAACATTACAGTAACCCAACATTTAAAATCCATTCAGTTGTTTTTAGAACCTCTTCCACAATCGTACCTTTTCATGTAAATACAGTTTTCATTACTTACTGACGCTTTGTGCAAACAGGTCCCAAGTCCTTTCTGTTTGATAACTAAAGGACTTAGGAACCTATAATGCTGGCTTCAGGCAGGAGTATTGGTCAAAACCCCAATCTGTATGACTGCAAAAATACAGGTAACAATAAACTTGTACCTGCCTTTTCTTTGGGTTTTTTTTTAAAGTACGGAAAAGTTCTGTGTAAGAAAGTGAAGGCAAACTAAGGCTCCAAAATGCATCTGGTAGAACTTCAAACCTTGCAATTCTTACGGCTAGAAATTTGAACCCTGATTCTTTTGTATGAGAAGTAGTTGAGGTAGTTAAGTCAGTCAACAACGGAAACATTAGCTGTTTAGGGTATGTTTTGTTTTTAATTCAGGGGAATATTAATTATCTCTGTTAATAAAATCAGAACAGTGGATGGATCCATTTAATATTAAGCCTGAAACAGAATTTGGATCCTTGAAATGTGATGAGTTAAGACAGCAACATCATCATTGGAGAAGGAACTTCACAAGCAGCAAAAGACCCATGAGAAAAAATGCTAATGGAATTTATAAAGATGAAATGCTTTATATGTCTGTTTTAAAAATGAATGTTTAAAGTGGCAAGCCTAAGCCACTGAAATAAAAACAAGCTGTTCTGTTTCATGACACTGGCTTGGGAGTTTTACAAGGTCTTGTAAAACATAAGAAAGAATTTCTATAGTGCCCTGAACGTTTTGTAGGAAAATACCTCAATTACTAGAGTGGCACTGAGCCAACTGCAATCAGTGCAAATGCTGCTGGAAGGAGCATCGGCGCATTTCAGGCTAAAATCACCTGTGCTAACCCACAGGTGTGATGTGGTTCCCAAACACATAGCATGCACATGCAGGTGGACTTTTCTGTTTTGGTTGTTTTCTTTTTTTTTTTTTTTTTTATAAATAAGTTCTTAATTCTTTTAATTCAATTGGCATAAATAGCAGAGGCCAGTGGTTGAATGAATCTACTTAATTTTATCAGACGATTAAGATAAAGCACAAAGGGAAGCAGGGTTGTTTAGGAGCGAGAGTGATTTCGTGTAAGATTAATTTTACAATAACTGTGGGCAATGCACACCTTTTATTTTTCCTAGCATAGATGGCTGAGAATACCAGACTGCTATTTTAACCTCAACTAGTAGAACTGCTCTTAGTAAATTAATCATTTACTATTTGGCAAACATAATTTACTGAATGTCTAATAAAGCTTGACGTTAGCATTTCTTTTAACAAAACGAAACACACTTCCTTAATTTTGCAGGAATTCTGCGTTTGTATTTTCTTTTCACTGGTGATAAAAGGTGTTCAAACTGAAAATGCTGGAAATACCCGTAAAACATTGTCAGTTTGTCTCACCTATGGCTGTGAGTGACAAACTGCAGGCACAAGGCATTCAACATATTCCTCCTTTCAGTTCCTTGGATTTTTGCTGTAATTGCCAGCAAGGATGTGGAATTGTCAATATTGGAGGTGCTGGATTTTGTAGAGTGAATGATCATGGGCTGCAGCCTGGACTGAAGCCAAAGAAATCGTTTCATGTTTGCCAGCAAGCAGCCTTCAGAGGGCAGGGACTTTCAATTGCTCTCAGCCTGGATGAATCTTAAACACACAATCTGAATGTGGAGAACTCATTACCTTGATTAATTCTTGATCACCCAGGTCCTGGTCAGTATTGTAGTTTGCTAAACTGTATTTCCTGAGTTTTGAGTGAGCATCAATAAAAGTTCTAGAAATAGTCTCTGCCAATGATGCAAGAAGAGAACTGTTACATGCTTATCATTTGTTCTTCCACAGAGGTGGGATCCTGGCATATTGAGAATTTTCAAAGAACGAAACGGACTGGTTTGGCAGACCTAAAGAGCCTGAATTAATTCACTGGTTAGAGCATTTGAACGCTGCTGATGTGGAACAGCACAGCCAGGAACATAAAGGTATGTTTGTTCAGCCTGAATATACTAAGTCCTTGATTTCATACTTTTACAGGCCCTTGAGCTCTTCTTTTAAGTTACCTATGGTGTCAGTTAGTGGTAATTAATACATGGATGGAATGATGGATTTGATGCAATGTAATGCATTTAATGAAATAGTATTAAAAGGAGATGCTTGGTGTTCTGTGTTAGTTGCCAAGAGAGTCTGTTTAAATATTATACAGGTTAAAAACTAAGAATGATAAATGTATTTACCATCAGTTTTAACTAGTGTTATTCTGGGTATTAATGTCCATGTTCAGGTGTGCATTTGGGAAGAGAAGTCAAGTTTAGGGCCCATCATGTCTGGGTTTATGTGAAGCTCATTATAAATAATTAATTTCAAAGTTACTCAGTTTCCTGTTGAATAAAATAATTCCTCAGAGCTACAATCTACTTTTTCCTCTAAATGCTGCTCAAACTGGTATTTCATATGCTCTTATCCTGAAGTTACTGTGTAAGACAGAGCTGTGCTGGGGTGTCAAGAGGACACAGAAGGTAGAGACCTGCCTCACTGCAGGCAGCTAGTAGAGAAACTCTGCTCAGACAAGTGAAACTGGTGCTGGGAGGCAGCTCCTGTTATCTCCACTCTGATCTGTGGTAACTCCTTTCCATCAGGCCATTACTGTCTGTGTGGGACAGGGCTCAAACATCTGCAGGACATACATCCTGATGGGGCATTTATTGACTCCCCTATTGTTCTCACACGGGAAAGCTCTGGGTGGCACTTCCCACTATGTTGGGATCACAGGGAATGGAAGGAAAAGCTTCTCAGCCCTTCCAACTTTAAGTAAATGCACTGGAGCACTACAAGCTACAAGTCCAAGTCTGACCTTAGGTGTTTAACATTAGGGAGAAGGGAATTCATTAATATCATTTATATGTTGTGTGACTTCATGCAATTCAGCTGAGAATAGAGCCTCTAATTGGTTAAGATTTCATAAAATGATTTAGAGAAAAAGCAATTAGAGATCAAGATAACTTCTAGAATTACTGTCTCAGGATATAGCCTGAAATTCTCCATATGCAACAACTGGAGCACTATTCAATTTAATAAAATGAAAGAGAGCAGGTTTCTCTTAAGGACTTTAACCTGTGAAAAAATGCTTCACACAACTCCATGCTGGAAATACTGATTCTGCCATTCCTTTCTTTACCTCGAATTTTGAGTTTCAGATGCGTAAATCAGAAATTAATCTCCATTGCATCGTTTTTGATAAGATTCCCAAACATGGAAAAGTTAGATATATCTGAACTCCATATTTCTTTTCTAAGGTACCAAATAGGAAAAAAAAAAATCAAATCCAGTTCAAGTGCAGTGTTTCCAACATAACCCACACATTAGGATTACTTTCTTTGGTTTTTATGGCTACATGCTTACCTCTGGGGTCAGTGCGTTGTTATCTGAAGTCTGACTCGACAGCAAAATATGTGTGAAACCATCTTCTTTCCGGACTACAATGTCCCTGAACCGGCAGTTACTTTCATTTTGACGGACACTGTATCTTAGTCTCTTATCGAAGACATAATCTTTCTCTCCATCTAGTTTCCTTTTCACAGTGCTGTGTAGGTTCAAGCTTCCATTGGCCAGAGAAGAACCTTTCAGATGGAAAGAATCAAAGCATAATTATTTCTATCCTTTCAATGAAATGGAGTGATACTTTCTGTTATTTACAATACCTCTTACGAGATAAATTTGATAAATCAAAAATATGCCTGCCTACTCAAATGTGGCCTCCAGCCATTCTTCTATTCTGTACTCTAACATGAAGTACTTTTTGTTTTCTACTCAGACAACCTCTAGATCCAATGAACTGTAGCAAGCAGGACTGGGGTTCAGTTGTGCTTTGAAGTCAATTGTATCATGGTCTTTCATATGAAATTGAGGTGATCCCTGAATTCACAGGAAGATTCTAATTTAGCTTTGGAAGATGTTGAGGTGACAGGTGTAGTTCAAATCCCATCTTTCAAAGTTACGTTTTCATTCTCTCATGGTGACCAAAAGATCTTTATTAGTTTCAAATAACATTCTGAATACACGTGGACTGCATATCTCTATATGACAGTAACTTAGAGGAGTTCTTACTCAGGTGACACAACCAGCATTCTCTTCCATGTATCCTTGTGGTCAGTGCTGGCAGTAGCAGTTAGCCATCCTCTTTGCGCTGATCCCAAGCTTCTGCTCCTTGCATTTTACAGTAATAATAATTACTTACTTTTGACTAAAAGATAGGCTTATTTTAGACTTTGTACTTAGAAAATATGAATGCTGATTGCTATTTTGGAGAGTATTCAGCCTTCCAAAAAAAAAAAAAGGAACTCTTACAAGACAGATACAGTTCCTCCTTAAAACCAAGTGAGAGCAATAGTGCATTAATTTTAAAAGACAGTTTATTCTGACTGATGCTGTGTATGAACTGTAAACTATTATTCTGCTCATGTTTACAGTTCCTCTGTAGTAGGCAATATATTATGATTGGTAACAATGTTGAGTCAGAACACTAAAAATACCTTTATGAGATTTTTATGCAATACTCTTTTTCTAATTACAGACGTTTCACACTGCTGCCATTAAAAGCAAAGCAGAGAGAGGTTGCTGAGGAACAGAGATTAAAGTCACTCTGCTCATCGAAATAGTTTCCAAATCTGTTTTTTTGTTTAAATAAACATGAGCCCACAATACAGCATATTTGAGAATGGCCAAGAAAGAGATGAATGAAAACACCTTTGTTTGTTCTGTTCTTTACTCCCGCCAAAGCTGACCTGTTCCAGCTTCTGGTATCAACTAGCCAAGGGCAGATGACGTGAATTTAGAGCATAGATTTAAATGCTGTAGTTAACCACTATGCCATTAAAAGTGCTTTGTTGGAACACAACTGAAATCACAACAGATTACTCTCTGAACTAAGATCACTTACCCCCATTTTGGATTAGCTACGTTTCAACTTGATGTTTATGTAGGTAACTGAGCTGTCACCTCTCAGTTGGCAATGGCCTGTGGAATCGTTCATAAGGTGTGAAATCCCTCTATATACCCTGCAGTTACAATATCTGATGATAAAATATATAGAGCGCTTTGTAGTATTTAACTGGCCTCATCGTGTAAAGTGTGCATGTGTGCACATACATCTACACATAGAAATGCATGTTTGTTAAAAAGCCTGCCATTTCAGTCAATCATAAAACTCTTTCATTGCTAAATTGAGAGATACCACCTCAACCATCGCCTTTATTGTATTGAACAGGGGATTCGATCAGTGCAATGCAAACATCAACAAATTACATTAGCTCATCAATTTGAAAATAATAATAATTTGAAGCCAGTAGAATTTGAAATTTGTTTTCTTGACAGGAATTATGTACAAGTGCAGAAATCACTATGTGCTTGAGTTTTTAAAGCCATGAATAATCTCCTATGGCACGTTTCTTCTTTTTCGACAGGTTTTGCTACTGCACATATCTTGACAAGTATCCTTACAAACAACAATCAACTTGTTGAATTACTGGTGGAAAACAAATATCATTGGGAATAATATACTGAAACAAATTAATTAATTGCCTGAGGCAGACTTTTAACCATTGCATTTTAATCTATTCAAGCCCTACTATGTTGCTTAACCCAGCAACAGGCTACTAAGATGGGAAGGGTTAAATCTCCCAAAAAAGTGTAAAGAACTTACAAAATCAGAGGCACAAGCATTAACAGAACAACATATAGTGAGTAAATTGTTGTTTCAGTGTATATGGTGCATCCCTGCAATCTTGTTTAATCTGATAAACTGAAGAAAATCAAAAGGTAAAGGTAAAGCAAAGAGGAAAGCAAAAAGCAAAAGGTAAAGACAACACTCATGTGAAACCAGGTCAATTTATCATGTCTGTTGCATGGGTATGTTGGAGCTACTCAAGGTTTGCTCTGGACCTATGAAGCATCCAAGCTGTCTATGCATGAGGGTTAATAGCACCTGCTTAATGCCCATGAGGGTAACAAATACCTTAATTTGTCTAGATGAAAAATGACTGTGACATAGGAAAAAAGAGACAGTCTCAAAGCAATCCATAATGCATGTGAAACAAATTAAAGGACATTACAAATTAACTAAGGAAGCTTTAAGTACTTCTGTGTGTGGTTTAGTAGTGTCTTAGTAGTGTTTAATCTATGTATAAAAAGAAAACAGCTCAGGAGAAAATATTAATTCATTTTGTGAGAGTTTACCATCAGTAGAACATGTGGAATACCTAAAACCACACTGATACTTAGAAGTTGTTTCAGTGTTTTTTAAGAGAACAGAAGATATTCCCAGACCACTGGCACATCTAGTAATCCTTCCTGTTTCCTGCAGTATTTGCCTGTGGACTTTTTCATGGGATTCTCTAATCACCTTTTGAGCCTGTTGATGCTGTCTGTCTCCACGCTTCCTGTGGTATGGGTTTGAGAAGTTGTGCAGCCACTACACAGAGAAGAATTTTCTTTCATCTATGCTTTTATCTGATGTTCTACCAGTTTCAGCGAGTGGTCCTTAGTTCTGCTGTTGAGGGATTTAGTGAACAACAGTTCTGCATTCCTCAGTCTTCCCAATAGCTCTTCTCTGTCTCCCTTCTGTCTTTCTTGTGGGTAATGATTAATACTGTACATAGTTAAAAGCAGTACTCTGTTGATAATTTACTAATAATTTCAGACTTCTCCAGCTAAGGGAGCATCTGTAAGATATCTAAAAGCAATGAGATTTTACCCAATCCGAGAAAGCAAGCATATTTGGTTGTCTTTTACTGCCAGTACTGCTCCAGAATAAATAAAGCAGAACAAGCTAAAAAACCACAAGGAAGCAGTGACTAAGTTTATAGAGAGTATTTAAATTAAGGGCACCGTGAGACTGCAAAGATTTTTGTAATGGGGAAAAACAGTGGTTAGTGATACATGACAAGCCAGAATTCGTTGGCAGATGGTACAGAAATCGAGCGATGTAGAAAGAGGAAAGAGAAAATTAAAAGGGGATGTTTTTTGATGCTGTCAAGAAACTCGACAAAACAATCACTCTCAATTACAATGTCTGGAGAGAAACAGAACTGTGATAAGAGAAGACAACAAATATCATCAGAAAGAATGGTAGCGTTAGCTCCTGGGAACTGTACTGCGTGTACTGCAGGTTTTCAACATTTTCCAATTTGCAGGCCCTTGAATAACTGGCAGTAAAGATGGGTCTACTCTCTTGATGACAAGATGTGTAGGTGAGAGGTTTTAGTAAGAATGGTCTGTCCTGACCTCAGCAAGTTTCCAGTTCTCCGCCGGGGTGCATATATGATTTTGTGTGTACTTCTGTAGGTATACAGTTATCTTTCTGGTGAGAGTTTTATCTATAGGTTGAGCAGGAGACACTTGTACCCAAGTGGATGTATACACAAACTGGTGGAAGTCCATTCAAAGAGTCATCAAAAACTAGTTTTCAAATAGCTATTATTAGTTTCAATGGAAGTGGCATACCACAAACAAATAAATAGATGCTTTTTGAGTAGCTATAGCTTATAAATAACTAATTCTACTGCTTGGTTCAATACATTGGTAGTTAAACATTGTTATAGTATGAAAGAATACTCAATCAAGTGAATGGGTTTTGGAGCCCTTCATCCAACACTGGTAGCAGAGCTGGGCCTGCAGCTGTTACCCTGCTGTTCGAGTTTTCAAATTGTGGGGAATTTTTGAGTTTTTCAAGTCTAAGCTTCATCTCAAGAACAACTTAAAACTTCTATATCCTTTTTCTGTGCATTCTCAAACTTCACTGTTAAATGACTCTGACATTCATTTGGACTCCATGTAGGTAATTTCAAAGATGACACAAATGTCTGCTTCATTGGTTTCTGCCTGAGAGCCACAGCTTCTGGGAGCCAAACCCAGGTCTTCCAGGCTTCCTCTTTGTTCTTCATATAGTGCCTGAGAGCCCTGTGAGTGTTGATGGGGCATGCTGGGCTTTTGACTGCCAGACTCTGTGGCAGACTGCCTGAAACCTCTGGCATCGCTGGCTGCCTCAAAGCTAAATGTGAGAGTCCTCGCCAAGCAGAGTGCCACATTGCTCCCAGTCTCAAGGGACAAAGCCTTGGGACCTTGGCTTAGATTTGGAGAAAGTTTTGAAACTCAAAACTTGTGTTATTCAACAAATGGGCATTTTTCTCTGAAACTTTCTTAATTTTCAATTTGTAAAATTTCAGAGCAGTTTGAGTGTGACATCTATCCCAATTAGCATGTTTGTGATCCTAACAACACACACGGCAGAATCACACTGGCATCTTCTGTGCTGCTTCCCCATGAGTGTGAATACTGAGGGAGTTCAGTAGATTGTTGGACTTGTTGAGGAGTAGTGCAAGTTTCTTCAGTTTGACATTTCAAGGGATGCAAAACCTTGCATTGGGAAATAAGACTTCTCTCAAGCTTGTAGGGCAATACTAAAAAAAAAAGCTACTATTTTTATTTTGACCCTTCTCCAGTTTTTGTTTGCTCTTAGCTTGGTAGTCTCATCTCTCCTCTTTGTAGTTTTCTCCACTATGCATGTGCTGGGTATCATATCTCTCCTCTTTGTAGTTTTCTCCACTGTGCATGTGCTGGGTATCACAAAGCAAGACTGGAGAGACTTCTGACCTTGGGAGAGCTGCTGAGTAGGGGTTTTTCAGACGAGAACCAGAGAGAGATTTAAATATCTCTTGTCTACAGGGAGGTCAGAATGCAAGGGAAAAAAGGTGAGCAAAATACAGAAGTGAAGGATTTGGAGAATGCCAAAACCATCTTAAAGAAATGTTTTAAAGGAGCTGCATACATCATCCGTTAGGCCAGGAGCCCTCTGTACATGGCAGAACACCTGTCTGCTTAGGCAAAGCAGCTTTTTACTGAAATAGAACTCTGTCACAGGGATTATTCAGACAAGGGCTAGTGGATGCCATTCATTAGTTCCTGTGGGGACAAATGAAAGGCTCGTTTTACCTTACAGTTGTTTGTGGCCCTTTAGTTCTTAATAAAACTAATATTCTAAAATATGGGAATGAATGCATTTTAAAGATGCATTTTATATTAGAACTTCCCCAATGAATAAAACAAATTATCAAAACAAACTTCATCAGGAACAGCAATAAAGCAAAGAACTTCATACATATCTGTAATTCGATATGCAATTCTTTTTAAAGCAGCAGGTGACGTTTAAAGCAGTTTTACATGAGCTCAAACTCATCAAAATACAAAAGTCTGCTCAATTTTAAGTGTTGTTGACATCATCACGGACACTTATGCATTTAAAGCTGTCTGCACATTTAGCTGGCTTGGGAGTCTTTAACAAGATACTTGACGCCTGAACTGAAAGATCCCAGTAGTTACAGGATGCAAGCAGTAAGGCTAGGCAAGATCAGTTTTACTTCCCAAATCAAGTAGCATTTGCCAGGTTGCCGGTAGGGTGGAAAACGGAAAGCGGGGTGATATAATTTATGTTGACTCTTGAGAAGTTTTTGGCAGGGCAATTCACAAGAAGCTGTTAAGGAAATGAGTGCTATCATGGGCTATAGAAAATGGCTAATAAAAATAAATAATTGGAACAAATGGTTACTTTTCATCATGTCAAATGATTAGTAGTTGGCTGCCCCAAGGACCTGCAGAAGGATTAGTTTACTTAATGTACGTGTTAATGAACTGGGAAGAGAAGTATGAGAGGAAAATTTGAAGGGAGTATAAGTAGAGTAAAAACTAGGAAAGATTTTGAAGAGCTTCACTGACTCATAAGAAAAAGGTGATTTGGCAACAGTAACACAAATTAAATGCATCATGAAAAGATTCATGCATATAGTTCTGTTCTAAATTAACTGTAACCAGCAAGGAAAAAAAAAACCCAAACCCTAAGAGTCACTGTGTATCACTCAATGAAAACCTTTACACAGTGTATAACAGCAGAAAAAGTAATTCTCAAAAGGTTGTATCTCCAGTGTATCAGTAAGCAGTAGGAAATAATTTGGAACAGCTCCTGCTGTTTTTAAAAGGTATTAAAAAATCTCCCCCACACCAAAGGCACAAGAGGATAGTGAAAACTACCAGGAATCTGGAAAGACTTCCACACGGTAGGAGGCTAAAAAGGCTGGGGCTGCCCACTGACTGATGCCTTCCACTTTATCCCTTCATATAATCACAAAAGCTTATTCAATGAAAGCTCAAAAAAAAACTCCAAACAAACCCCCAAACCCCAAACTCTAATCAAATAAATGGTGTAACTCATTGTTAACTCCTCAAAATTACTGCCACAAAGCACTATTGAGGCTTCAAATTTGGTAGGATTGAACAAAACAAACAAACCTCAAACAAAAAAAGACTGGACTCCTATAGATAATGAGAACCTAACTTGGTTGCATTAAGCTGAATAGTATTTATAGAGAATATAAACCTTTATTCTTTGAGAACTAAGCCAGTCGATTACTATGAGGATTAGAAATTTCTCCTATTTCTCCTCATTCACTTGAAAGCTGTTTGTACCTTCTGTTAGAAGTCTTGATACTTCTGATGTATCCAGTCACTGTCAGAGACAAGGACCTGGCAGTTCGAAGTACTCCTCAATATGACAAGCCCTAATACTGAGGAACTCGAATGATATTCAGCCATACTTACCAGGATACTTTAGCAAGAATGGTATTAATTCTGTTTCTAAAATAATCCCAATGTTTGTAGACCATTGGGTCTGAGCACACATAACTGAGAAGTGATTTGTTACTTGGTGATACGCAAAACCAAAGTTGCAGTATTATACATTCCTCTGTTGTAATTCCTACTCTGTGCCTTTTCATCATTTCCCCACAAAGACTTTATACTGCAAAGGCATGTAAGAAAGGCCACACTGCTTCATGTCACTCTGCAGGAAATGGGAGGAGAGAAGCCAAATGATTAAAACGTTGTATAATGTATGGAGAAAGAGTGTGAAACTTGTTTATGTGTGTCTCTCCACTACACTCGTGTAAGCATGACAATGATTTTTTTCATGAGTGGACTCTGTATTTGCAGTTGCTGCAGTTACCACCCCCTGCCCCCTAAAACTGTAGTTGTTTAAATCACATACCAATTCCATTCACAACTGGTGAATCGTTACTAACTTCCAACACGCTGGGCAAATTCTCTTCTCCTTCATGACCATTTAAATCCACATTTTGCTGTTGTGAGCCATTCCCAAAATGTCTAGAATCTTTTTCATGAGTTCCATCTCCATTCTGTAGACCATTATGTGGCTTTTTGAGTGGCATGATCTGTAAACCGCTGGGAGTAGTTCGGTAAGTCACAGTTTTAGCAGCTCTGTCATTAGCAGATGCTGGTTTTGCTGCATAACCTCTTTTCTGTTTTTGGAGAGATGCATTAATTCTCTTCCTTTTGTGTGTTGACCCTTTAGACTTCCCAGATTCAGAAGGTCTATGGGATATTTTCTCAATGGATGACCCTCGGCTTTCCCGTAAAAACTTTGGAGCACCGGCTTGTTTCCCATGTCTTGCTCGCTTTTCTCTGGTAACGTGTAGTCCATTGAACTCATCAATAAACTCCTCACAATGTAGTAGATGATGTTCAGGTTCCCAGGTGTCTTCATTGCTTCCATATCCTTTCCATCTGATAAGATATTCCCATTTGCCCTTCTTATTCTTCCTTTTGTCTACAATCCTCTCTACCTAAAAGGAAAGCCAAATATTATATTAGAAAGAAAAAACAGTCTGGTCATAAAATGATATTCTTTGTTTACAGATAAGCAGGGCCTCCCTCACACTGTAAAGGTGCCTTAGTATTAATGAGATTCTCTTCAACTATAGTGCCTAAAATATGATCTGACTCTGACATGGAAAGCCCACCCAGGCAAGCCAAAACCCATCAACCTGTTTAACAGATTTAAATTTACCTTACTGTCACAGGTTGCAGTCCAATACTATATTCCCATTGGATCCTTTATAGACCATGTCGACTGCTGCTGAGAACCTACTTGGTGTAACCGCTCGCCATAATGTTACATGTTTCTCTTTGACAAAGAATTCCCATGAACAGACTTGGCAACTCAGGTGAAATATGCAGCAGCCTCAGCAGTATTTTGATAGCAATTTCCCCTTCTGGAAATGTTAACAAGAGGCATAAACACCTGATCAAATCTGATCGGGGGACTTGCATCCCCATACTTCTTTGTGTCTTGAGACTATCTTGAAGAGAGAACTGATTATAACACATGATAGTATTTTACACTAAAGCTCTTATTTGCAGTAGTGCACTTTCACTTTGCTTCTTCCAACTTCTAAAAATTAGTTATTTTTTAAGTACAATGTTTGAATAAATACACAAAATTTGTGAGTGCAGCAATAAAAACATAAAAGGAAATGAAAGGCATAAAGGCAGGATTCCTATGTAGAAGTAATGAATTTCAGAACCTGTGCTATAGAATGACAGTTTAAGGACACTGTTGTGGAAAACAGACTGTACCACTGAGGAAATCTTTGTGCTATCTCAGTACTGGCAGGATCTCAACTAGAGGGAGAGTGCATGTGAAAACCCAAGCACAATCGGTGGACAGCCAGCCATGGGCTTAAATTGCATCGAATGAAGTTTAGATCAAGCCATTAAGGAAAAATTTTGCAGTGGCAGTAAGAATTAAGGTTTAGAACAGGTAATGTGGGCAGCTATGGAGGGTTTTTAGAAAGAACAGTTTTTGATAGACAAATGCCTGCCATGAAAAATTGTTGCTGGAAAATCAAGTTATGATGGAAAAGCTTTTGAAGTCTCTCCAGAGTTTTATTTTCCGATTCATCATTTTTTTAAACATGGCTTATGAGGGATGGCACTAATGAAAAAAAATCATTAACCAAAAGTACTGTTGTTAATTTAGTGAAATAAATAAGTGGCATTGCTCTTCAAAGAAAAATCATCTCATGTGAAGAACAACAGTGGAATCTGTTTGGAGGATTTAACCTTGAAGAAGGGCAATCACAGCAATGTAAGTAATTGTTCTTTTTAGGTCCCCTGTTAGAGCGAACCGGTGGATTAATTCTATCTGTTCACTGGCTGGAACCATACATTCATAGAAATCTTGGTGGGTTCCCCAAAGGAGTCCAAATCTAATTAGCAAGTAAACATTATACTTCTATCTCAGTTCATTTACATGAGAACTGCACTGAGATATTTGTGTCTGAGTCATGGTGGACAGCTTTCCTCCATCTTCAGGGCACTCAACAGCAGCATCCCAAACAGCCCATTCCTGTGCTCTCATCAAATATCTGCATAGAATTACAGCAGAAGCAAAGAAAGGCATCCTCTTCACTCAGCATTTACCACAGTCCCCTTCAGGATTGCACAGTGGAGCAAAACAATTCACTGGAATTCAGTCTCGGCAAGTTTGAGATCATTTGTCTGAAAAGGGAGAAATCCTCACCAAAAAAATAAAGGACTGTCATTTTTTGTTAGTCCTCATTTGGGATGTGTGGCTTTCAATTGTCAAACTAATAGACTTGTTATGGTCTTGCTTATTGAGAGCAGCTGTCCAAATTATCACTGGCTTTATCCTCCTATCTGGGACTGGCCAGCCAGACTGTACATAGAACCCTGGAACTCTGCAGTGGTCTCTGGGTTGTCTGTGGATTTGTTGCTTTCATTACTGCAGTTCACTGTACCAAGGAGCAAAATATATATATATATGTATGTCCTGGGGAAAAAAATGAATTGATTCTAAACTCAGTGGACCACAGCTATCATTACTGTAGAGGATTTGGTTTAATGCTGTTCTGTCTGTACTAGCTAAACAATACATGCATTCCCTTCACTTTTTAATTCAAGAGTTTGGACTTGGAACACAAGCTGTGTCAGGTTGATACCACCTCAGCGCAACAACTTCATTTCAAGAGATGACACCAGTTGCATTCACCCACTTACTTACTGAAGGAAGAAGCTCAGAGAGGATGGACAAATACCTTGGCATTTTCAGAATCACATACAAAAACCATCTCTTCAACGTCACCTTTTTTCACTCATGCCCACACCTTTGAATTTATTGATTTCTCATTTTCACATTGTTGCTCTACTACAAGGAGAAGTGAAGGGAAGAGGTTTTATGGAGAACATTTTTAAATATGGAAAACCCTTTTAAGTGTTGTGGTGATGAGGCATTATGCATTTCAATTAAGAGGATAAAGAGGGAAAACAGGAGTGGTTTTTGTTCTGGTGAAACAAAATACTGGTGGGGGAGAATGTGATTAACCAGTTCAACACATCATGAAGGGAGAATGAAGCATTTAGGAAATTGGGTCAACATTAATAAATGGTTTCAGAAAAAACATTCAGAAAGCAAATATATTTGGGAAAGACAAAGCATTTCATTACAGTATTTTCAGAACAACTAGTGATTCACTTCACATTTAACTTACAAAACTAAACTCAAGCGGGACTAAAGAAATTGAAGACAAAATGTTTTGTTTCTGTTCAACCCTTTTTTCAGTTTATTGTTTTTCTGGGGAGAAAATGAAAAAAATGTGAGTTGATCCAAAATTAGTTGTTTTCTTTGAGTTTCTTAGTTCAGCCATCATACCCACTGGCTTGGCTAATGATGCATAAAAAGTCTGAGTAGATATTTGCCTCGTCCTCATTACTGCCTCATTGTTCATTACTGAATGCATCTGAGGGTAGCATCGAACATATTTGACCTCCCAACATGGTCCCTTTTCTTTATCTTTTTTTTTTTCTCTTCATTGATACTTATGTCCTTCAGAATGATAGTGTGTTCCTCCACTGTGTACAGTGAAGTGCTTCAGTTTAAGCATAAATATCAGGTTTTTACCCACACCTGGCACCATCTGTCCCATTTTCCTTCTGCTCACAGCCCATAGTAATGAAAAACAACACTTTGGTTTTTTTACTGATGTATATTTGTTATAACTGGTAGTATATAATCTTTCTGCATTTATTTAAGGTTGCACAACTTCATATGAGTTTTCTTAATAAGAAATAATTGTGTGACAGCTAGTGATTAATAGAAATAACACTTTCATTCCTTCCCTAGAATAAGCAATACACAGTTCTGAGAACATGCAGAAAATATCTATGGCTTCAATGTCTGATTTCCCATTTCTCCCCTCAGTTCTGTCTTCAATGAGAATGGAATAACATCTTCCCAAAAGTGACTTTGGTAGTTACAGTTTGCCAAATCCTTGAATTCACTATATTTAGTTTGGAAAACTAAGTAGTTAAATTTAATAAAAGTGAAATGACTGCAAACAAAGTTTGCAGGGGTATGACAGTTAAGAGAGTGCTAGAACTGACATACACCATTGCTTTCCTGTATTCTCTTTCTCCCTGCCTCTCCTGCCTAATTCTGGATGGACTGAGGTGCTGATATGTTACTATAACAACATGTTTAAAGAGAACTAATAGAATGAGAGTATGGCATCTGTGTAAATGCATTTGCAACACACTTTTTAAGCTTCTAAGTAGCCTTAAACATAGCTCTATACACAGCTGCACAACCTAAGATTAAAGTAAAAAATAAAGGCTTAAAAAAAATATTTAATTCTAAATGTGAAAATAAACAATTACTGATCAGTTATACTACACATATGTAGAGATTCACCAACGTTGTTTTGGTCTGGCAATTTAGTGTTTATATCTGCAGCATACAACACAGACACACAGACTCACACACATCTTCCTTCACAGAAGATTAAATGTCAAAATCCCTCATTTAACAGCACAGTGTTAGTGTTTGCTTATAAAAAAAAAAAAAGTCTAGGCTAAGTTAAAAAAGGGGTAATTCCTCTACAGATATAACTGTAAAGTCAGAACAGAGTATACTTATCTCACAGTTCAAGGAGCTCTACAGGTCATAAGTAAAAATCCTGATGCTCCCAGAAAATGTCTTCCAGAAGATAATAAACTTTAAGAAAGGTTTGGAAGACTGTGGATCTACTTAGTGATTTCTAGAATGAGTACATGTCATCTCTTCTCGCCATGCATATCTGTGTAAACAATTTAAACTGTAATCTGTGATGCTGAGATGGTTTCTGTTAGTGTACTGTACAGAGCAGCTGACTGATTTCATGACATGCACTCGAAAAACTGCTTTTCATTGCTATAAATTACAGGACTTGTACCATTTTATGCATGTTTTTTTTTTTTTCATTGGAGGTCTTTCTCCCATGTTGTGCCTCAGGGTGTTGGAAGGGTATTTGAAGAAAGCTCCAAGGAAACAAAAGCTGTAAGATTTCTGAGAGATAAAGGCCATCTGATTCAACCTGTTTGTCTTTTAAAGATTCATCATTGCCCCGACTTCCTCCCTTTTGTTACCTTCATTTTAAGAAATATTGTATGTCATCAATTGTAAATCTCCTGCTTGCTCTCATTTGTAACTTGTTTGTGTTTGTATTTAATTTCTCAAATCTGGTAACTGAAGCATTTGTTCCAGATGTACAAAACCAGTGGCACCGTATCTTCTGGAGCAGTAATCGTGGAATGGATGCTGAGTCTCTTTTCAAAATCTGACACACGGTTTAAGAACAAAGTAGATCCAGTCAATGTGCCAGCTATGAAATCCTGACAGTAGTAAATTTGTGTTACCTGGAAGGGTCAAAAGGAAAGCGAAAGGGCTAAGTAGTCATAAAAATGAAAGGGAAGACATTCCTCATCTGAATTATTCGCAGGCAAAACATCAAATGACATCTTCCCAGGAAGTTCAGTGAACGCTCAGTTAATGTCAAGAAGACACTGCTTTTTATTCAATCCCTTTTTACTTGTTTTAAACATATGGATTTCTAAGTTTCTGCAATCTTCTTAGAATCAGAAGAGGTATTAAACTTGCTAGGGAAATCCTGAAAGTTCTGCATTTTCACTGGAAAAAAAACCCATCAGCCTCCTATTATCCATGGTTGCAAACTGCTGTGTTAGGTATCTGTGTCCCCCAACACTCACATATGAAGACTTTGAACAGAACAAATGAACGCGGAAAAAGCTCCTGCTGCTCTCTGTATGGAAGTCTAAATCTTAGATCTTCCACTCCTTATAGACAGTAAGGCTGCAGAGGCTTCCTGCCATGTGATGCGATGGTCCAGGTTTATGCAGAGAACCAGACACCACTGCAGGTTAGTTGTGGTTTACGGTAGTGATGTGATAATTAGAAAGTACTGTTTCAAATGGTGTTTTTCACATTGCTGAGACTTTCCTGCACCCAGCATTTTGCCCATGTGAGTGCGGTCAGTTAGTTACTTTCCCTGGTATGCAGGTAAAGAACCAGAAAGTTTCACTCCACGCTTCATGCAAGCAACATGATTTTCTCTTTGTGTAAGGGGTATTCTGGCAGAAGGAGCTTGCCTTTATTGCCAGCTTAGATCAGATGAAGCCCTGGCTGGCAGCCTGCAGAAAGCAACCAACCACGTACATTCACATCTCTAGTGACCTTCCGCCACTGTTCTTGGAAGGCCCAGCTTTCTCTGAAATTCAGTCTCATTGAAACCTTCTTTTCTGCCTCTTTTGAAAAAAAACTGCTCTGGTGCTGCATCTCCAGTTCCTCACGAGGGCTGTGTTTCCCTCCTCGATGCTCTCTGTCCCTGTTGCTGACTCTACTGACAGAACCCATTTTTGTGCCCTTCTCTTATTTTGTTTGTGACATCTTTCTCCTGGTCAGAAGTTAAGGCTGCTCAAATCTCCCAGGCTGTTGAAGACATCTCACTCTCCTGCTAGAAACGTAAGGATGTTATTTTAATGATTTTCTTTTATTAGGATATTTAAGTGGATAACTGTAAGCAATACCTGTGTTGGAAGCGCCACAGTCACTGTTATCTGGAGCAAAGACTGGCAATATACGTGAGAATCTTGCATGGAAAGAAGGGCATGTTTGTACAGACTGATACTGTTGTTGTTGTTGAGGAAGGACTGGAAAAGGAAAATTGACAGATGCCACATGGATCAGGAAGGGGCTTCTTGGTCAACATGTGTAGTCCCTGTCATTGTTGGCAGTTACATCATATAAACCCTTTCATATTGGATATGTTCACGACATAGAATATATTATTGTCTGGGCCTGCTGTTGATGTGTTACACAGCGAACAGCTGGTCATTGCTAAGCGTCATTTTGTAACAGATACTTTAGCTTTTCATTTGAAAAGCAAGATAGTTTTCAAAGGTGCAAGAAAAGTGCATTAAAACATAAAGATATCCTTTTGCAGTAAGCTAAGGTAATCTTGACAATGCTCTTTATTTATATGTAGGAAGAATGGGACTTCTTCCTTTGCCCAAGTTCAAGCGTGTACCTGTGCCATCGAAAGAACTGTTTGCAACGCGAGGGACACCTCTTTAGGTCTGCTTCTCCATAAATGGTTTCAATCCCTTTCAATTACCAACATTAAGCAACACATACAACATAGGTGGAAATCCAAACGTGGGGGGTTTCTCCTTATTTTAAAGCATAACAATACATTTAATGTATCAAATCCCCGTTTTCTTTTGTGCAATGGATCAGTTCACTGCTGCATCTCAGTGTTTGTATTTCTGAAGGAAAGGAAGAAGCTGGGCATACAAAATCTTCACGTCTTTTCTATTAAAATTGGCCAGTTCTGAACACATCCTCTACAAACTTGCCAGCACAATTTATTTCAGAATCAATCTGTTAGAAAGCTGAGAACATTTGAATTTGATGATAAATGCTTACTTTTATTTCAGTACTAAAGTACAGCTGGTATTTTTTACTATACTGTTAAATTTGTTTTGTATGTTATAGTGCACAATTTGAATTGAGAAACAACAGATATTTTCTGGGTTTGTACACCAACAAAGTGAAAAATCAATGCTGTTCCTATTTACTATCTTCAGAGAGATTTAAAAACACAGTTAGTGTATGCTGCTAATGTAAGAGAACTGTGACATGGGTAAAGCTTGTTTCAAGCAGAACTTCTTGTATGGTCTATTTCTGTGGCAAGCACAGGTGACTAAAATATCAATGAGAAATCTAAATTCAAGGAGACAAAATATTTTAAGCTCTACAAAGAGCTGGCTCTTTCAGACAGGTGCAGGGCTCTCAGCTTTCCAATATTGTGGATTACTTCCTCAAATGATTCTCTGCTGAATTCAATGGGATTCTCCAGTTTTATACAATCTGAGAGCATGTGTACAGGAATCGTGGGTGTTTATCAGAACAGAGTTCTGCACAACTTAGTAAGGACCTGATCCTGCCTGTGCTTCCTTTACAATACAACAAGTCAGCAGAGGCATTTCCAACTTGCTCAGCTGCAAGTGAAAGCAAAGTAGGAATCCCTGGGATTTAAACCATGAGGTTTTCAATTTTTAAAGTAGCTGACAGCAACAGAAGCAGGACTTGATGAGACAGAATTCTAAGCAAATCAGAGTTTATGTGAACACACATCACAGTTCTTTCAGTAAAACTGCCTGGAACTTGTTAAAAATACTCTGTTTCCAAAGAAATGTGGAGACGTGTAAGCAGTGGTTAAAAGCTGAAAATATGATTATCGCTAAAGGTGCTTTGCACCAACATTAAGGCAAGTCCAGAAATGCAGGAAGCAATTACTAGCTTACATAAAAGCACCACTTGAAATCATGAGAAAAATAAAATGCACTTTTCTTTTACATTCATTTGCAGTTTGTGCTCCTTTACTTTGTTCAGGTCTGGCTTGTTTTAGTGTTCTGTAGTGTTCACTCAGTCTTTTTCTTCACCATATGGGCTTCATTCAGACTCAACTCGAAGCCAGGACTTCAACACTTTTACATCCATCCCAAAGCTTAGCCAGACGTGAAGATTCCACATTAAAAAAAATACAAAGGTTCAGCTATAATACAGGATGAATAAATATTTGAACTACTCTGCTGTACTACCACTCAGTGACTCATTGCTTTACAAATGCTACTAGTACGACTGTCATAAAACAAACCACATGTTCTTGTGTGGTAGGTAGAAAAATATTTTCTTAGCCCTTTTACAGCAAAGGGGTAAACTTGAGCACAAGGAAGTGAGAGCCTCTGTTTTGGGGAGCTCTTTGTCATTTGGTGGTTTCCATAGGTGCTGAAGACTCAGGATTTCAATGTGAGCATGAACTTCAGCTGATCAGAGAGGCTTTACCAACGCAGTGTGACAACCGAGGAGAACTGAGAATTAACCCACGAGCAGCTTGCTGGCTTTGCAAAAGTTACACACCGGGGAGAAGGCAAGATACAATAGGAGGAGGGTACAGCATTTGAGGGCACAGCAAGGTGATGCTGGTCAGTCAAAGTGGCCTTTGTACAACACACTCTCCTTACCAAGGTTTTTGAGGTGAATTTTCCAATGATCTTTGAAAAAGGCTTTGCTGATATTTTCAAGGAACATGCCCTGTATTAAAATGATGTCTTGGTAAAAATTAAATGCTCGGTGTTGGAAAACTGGACAAATGGCCAATTAGAGCAAGTGTTGGGTAGTTACTTAAGACATGGGACGTGGAATAGCAATTTCTGATTAGAGTGTGTAAAGAATCTCCAGTGACAGCGTCTGTTTTCTAGCTGCCATTCAGAGGGAGATGTAAGTATTTTTTAAATGATCAATACATATTTGACAGAGCAGGAAGGCCAAAAGAATTCTCAGCTTACAAGCCTGAACATGAAGGAGGACGGTAATCTCTCCCTCATCAGTGAGACAGGACGGAGAAGAAAATGAAGAACTGTCCATATTATATTAATGGCTAGACAGGGATAAGGAGATGTCAGAAGGATAAATCACATATTCATTTCATGCTTTCTATCCAAACTAGAATAGGAGGCAACTGGTTTGAAAGCATCTATATAGCAAAGGTAGTAACACTCAAATTTGTGAATAATACCACACGGGGATAGGTTTTAGAAGGAAAGGGCTAAAAATAGGTAACTTTGTACAATATAGAAGGCTCAGTGAAAAGCTGAAGTAGCAGTTTGTAAAGTAATGGGATAATAAGAGAAGAGAAGTCATGAAACACAAAGGTTTCTTTCAGAATTCAGTAGAATTCTTCATTTTCTTGGTTGCACAAATGAAGCCAATGTGATGGTAGAATACAGAAACGAGCCAAGAAGAAAGGTAGAGTAGAAAAAAGGACTAAAGAAACACGCTTTAGGCAACTATAATAGCGTGATATGAGAACAGAATTGTGCAAGTATCCAGGACACCAGTGCAACATCACAGAAGAGTGGCACATACAATTTCAAAAATTATCTGTGAAGGAGTAATTGTCAAAAAGGAAGAATAATACATCATTATCCCCTCAAAAATAGCATTCAAATGAGCAAGGTCAGTAGGCCAAGTTCTGGTCTCAATTATTGCATTGGTTTTCACTACAGATTTAGTTTGTGTTCGAGGTCTGAATTCCACCCAGTGTAAAACCAACTTACTAGTAGTGTCTAGAAGGACAGTAGTAAAGGCAGTTATGAAAGCTGTCAGCATTACTCAGATGGATGCATTTTAAACCATCTGAGAGTGCAGCCAGTTAGAAATCTGCATTTAAAAAGTGGAGACATGGCTCTAAACGTGGAGACGCAAAGGCATAAAAGCTTAGTCATTGATTTAACATAAGAGTGTGTTTCAGAGTACTTAGATGGACTCTGTATGAGGAGCACACGTTTGCTTACAACGTGGGTGAAAGACACTAACACATTTGTGCTTCTACAAATGTCTGCAGTGAGTCACACTGACTATACCACACTGCATGGCAGGCTCTGACCACATGCTACTGTGGAACTTCTCTGGCAATGGCAGAGTCCCCTGGGGGACCGATATCAGGGCACTGTGTTGGGAGGAGACAATCACAGGTTACTCTTCTGCTGTCCTCAGGCGCTAGATCCTCTGGAAAGCTGACTTTGGCAACAGATGGTCACCACTCCTTGACCTAAGTGAGTCTTTTTGCAGCCTTGGTAATTCACACAAGCTCAGTATGTGTTAATTGATGAGTTCTTTTAGATCATTCCCTGTGATGGAGTTTCAGCCAGGCTTTGGCAGTACTTCCAGCTGTAGGGGTTGCTATAGACTGGAATCCATTAGTTCTTTCAGGCAGGTCTCAAGGAACAACATCCAGGTTTCTCTGGTGGAGAGGTAGAGATCTTGCCATCCTGCACAAAATGCCTGCCAGATCACTCCAAGGGTTACTGTTGTGGCACGTGCAGCATCTTCATGCTGATGGCTATCTTTCTGTTGATAGATGACTCAGACATATTAAATGCCAGGGTGAGACTGGAACTCTGATGAAGCTGTGGAACCATTTAGAAATGTCTGTGCTTGAAGCAGTATTGAATATTTAAGTAGTGAATATATTACTGAGGAAATTTTCCATGTATTTGTAAGTCAGATTCCCAACTTGGCGGTTGTGTTAATACCTCAGCTGCTCCTGGATGTGTTTACAGCAATGATGTGGCAAAGGGCTTTGTTCCACGTGTGTGCCTCTCTAGAATGGGGCACTATATTTTTATAAATGTAGGGTTTCTGAGATTTATTCCCTACATTTGTCTCACTGGGATTAGGCTAGAGTATGTTCCCTCTGTGGCACTGTGCCAGTCACAAACTGAAGCTGTGGAAGGCTGCAGCTGTCTGCTTCTTATTAATTGAGGGTTAGTGCAGAGACCAACATACATCGGTGCTCCACCACCCATCCTGTTTTCCAGATACTTTATGCATGGAAGCTTAAACCCACACTTCAGTATAAGAAACGTGTGGGTCCCATTTAACACTAAGATTCCACTTGCAAATGGTTTATGAAATTACAAAAAAGAGTTTTACCAAATGGCTAATAAGTTGTTAGAGAATCTTACGAATCTCACACCTAATTAGTCTTCTAATGAGTCTGTGATAATCTTGTGATGTCCTCACTGTCATCCCTAGTACAAACTATACATGAAGTCAAATGCCGGAACAGATCTCCAGATAGGTTGTGGAATATCAGTCCTTGGAGATACTCAGAATTTGACTGAACAAGACTCTGAGCAACCTAATGAAGTTGGTGTTGCTTTGAGCAAGGGATTGGATCTCATGATCTTCAAATGTCCCTTCCAGCCTATTCTATGAATCCATATATAAATTTTGCCTAAAATAATGTACTAATAATTTACTAGTTCATTACTATTTCTCTTCCTCTTGAAAAAGCAGCTTCATTTGGAAAAATGAGTTCTATATAATCAGTGGATGTAACTTGAGTTTAAATATGCCAGGCAGCTGGAAGGGAGTTTCCCACAAGCAGCTCTGAACTTCCTTCTTTTCTTGACCTGACACCCTCAGGGTTTATTGACGTTCAGGTCATACGGCAAGAGCAATCTACTCTCTGAGATGTACAAGGGAGAGATGAGTTGGAAGGCCAAAGTCAGCTAATCATAAGATGAAAAAGATTTTCTTAGTCATTAAGTAGATATTTTTTTAATACTGAGATACACTTTGAAGTAATTATTCAGTGTATTTTAAGCGTTTGTATGAAAAGTCAGAATTTACAGAATATGGAATGTGTTAAATTGGAGTGTGGACATACAACATGCTTCACCATAGCAGCTGTATATTTGCTCTTCATCCAATATGAAGGAATTAAAGACAAGGATAAAAGGGATAAGTTACCATACATTTACCACAAAGGTAAGAGGAAACGTGCTAATAAAACTTTACTTTTACTTCTTGCATCATCCTGGAGGTTTATGCAGAGATAGTAACAGAATGCCGCACAGAACAGGATGCTTAGATGAGGCTTGAAAGTGTGAGTTGCTGTTTCTAGTCCTCCTCACCTCCTCAGCTGTTTTCATTTTTATGTGCCTTATCTGAGAAGAACACCCTCTCTCCAAAGTGACTTCAGACCTTGTGTGGGAAACGGGAAAGGTGCATTGAAATAAGTTTTATGTACAGAAGCCTATAAAAGAGAAAGGCTGATGAAGTGAATCTGTTTTGAAGCCTAGTGAGTAACATTAAAATAGGGAAAAGGCCCCAAGATTAACTTGTGCCAAACATCTGCAGTTAGTACTTGTGTTACCTGCTGATTTTATTTATCCCTTTTTTAGTAAATTATGCAGTGTAATGTCCTGAGCAGACAATGAGGTTCCTCACATACTATGGAATGGTAAGAGACTAAGATGAATACATGTTTCCTTTTGCTGGGAAAAAAGAATACACCTGATTTGGTGGCTCTAGAATTACATAAGGAATTTCTGATCACACACCTTTCTTATTCTCAAAAGAGCAGTTGTGTACAAAAACATACACAGAAAAGTTAATGTAGAAATAAACAGCAATTCACATGATGGGAGAGTGTTAGATTCTTACTCCTTCAACAGAAAGTACTGGGAACTTATTGTATTATGTTTGCTAGCTGTAGCCCAGTGAAGGGACATAAACCTCATTGTTTTGGAATATTTTTAGAGATATTAACTAGACTTGATAAGGTATCTAGAACACAACAGAACTTGCCTTCTAGATAAGAATAAAGTATTTTATGCTTTGCTGTTTGGAAGATTTCCAGGTGATATGCACATATATAAAGTTTTTAGTTGAATTCCAATGAAATAAGAAACTTCAGGTGGTCATTGAAGGATTTAAACAAATGGACAGGTTGCTTTTAAATAATCAGAGAACCTCCCTAGAGAGTACCTATTTCCTCAAATACTGCTCTGAAATGTTACTGTCATAGTTATAGAGCACCATCCGAATCTATCCTACTGAATGGATACTAATGATCATTACTATTATTTAACAGCATAGCAGGTGGAGCTTGGAGCAGTGAACACCTTCCTTTAATGTATAGAGTACAGCATAATGTTTAACTTGTTCTTCAACTTAAGCGGTCAGAATATGGTAATCACAAAATGCAGTATGGAGTGTCTGTCAGATGAGTGCTAACGATTGCTTAGTATGCCCCAAAGACAGAGCATAAAAACTCGGTGTTATTCTGGAAAAGACCTTGCCCTTGGCTGTTGAATGTCACACGCAGCATTCAGGATCTGCACTGCGTAGTACAGGGCAAATACTGCACATGCAGTACCGTATGTTACTTTATCTGTGCCATTTCTGCCTTGTTGATTCCATTAATGTACACAATTACAAGCAGTGCAGATTTTAAAAGGCAAGTTCACACCTGTGAATTACTTTTAAAGGGAATCTGAGATATTTCACAACATGTGTAAGGATATATGCTAGTTAGATGACAGGCTCTGGGGAAAATGAACAGAACATTCTTCAGTTTCTCTCTAAATGGCTAGAAAGAGTCTTCTGAAGGTGACAGAGAGGGAACAAAGTGTATGAATCACCTGTCCATCCCCTGCATTTTGCTGGAAATTTTTCTTACTCAGATGAGCACTCTGAGGTGTTTTGTAACTTCCTCTGATGGTCATATAATATGAAACAACTTTTAGTCAAGATAATCCAAATTACTGAAATCTTTTCACTTCCAGTTGTCTGGTGGTATACTTCCTTATATTTTAAACCCTTTATAATACTACACATATTAAGAGTGAAGAAGCTTGTCCAAGTGAATCAATAAGCCACTTCAGTTTTGTGCAAGGAACATCATTGCATTTTTTCTTCAACACAAAAATCTATTTGGCTTTAAGTTTTTTAAGGTAGATATTTATAGAACAGAGAGCAAAGAGATTTTTTTTTAAGCTCTCTTCTACCCCAGAGTTTGGATTTTAGGATCTAGTTGTTTTCATCTACCTGTCTAGGTACAGGATTCATAAGCCAGCAATATAAAATCTAATTATGTAATTGTAGGCGTTGTTCAATGAATGAAATCTAACTAGGCTACACGTACAGTAAGAAAGTCTATAGAGTCTGAAATAGTTGAGACAGAAAACTTCCACTACATCAGAGTGATGTGCACCTTATAGTTTATTCACACACTAGAACTCATTCTTGAACAGTTGGTCACCATGCCTTTCTTAAAACTGTAGGTCTGTTTAAACTGCTGTTTAAAATAAAAGGCTAATAATAGCCTGTTCATCAGATGTTCTAATAATAACGGTGAAACAGACTCTGCACGTTTGAGGTTGTTCTACCATTTTAGCTGTTTATTGTGTAGTACAGTCTCAAACTGAAAAAAACACGACACTATTACAACAGTGACCTTCCAGAGTGAATGACATGATACTTTTTTTTTTTTCCCAATGTGACTGCAGTTTTCTTTTTTGTGACAAATGATCAGCGTGTGATTATAAAACCTTCAGGGATGTGGTCTCTTGGTAACACTTTGAAAAATGTCTAGAACACAGATCTAGAATAAATTTTCTATATCGTGGCACCAAAGAAGTACCAATGCCATTTCCATTTGAGAGGAACGCACGTTCCTTTTCAGTGTGATGGCCCAGACTTGACTAGTTAACTGCCTTGACTGCACAGGTCCACAGATTTGAAGGCTGGAAGGGACAATTCCATCCATTCAGCCTGTCTTGGGTTACACGGGAATGTTTCTCCTTCAGCACTTTCGTACTAAGTCCCAAATTCTGATGTAGTTAAACAACATCTATTAGAAAATCATCACATCTTAATTTGAAATGATTCACAGAAAGTACATCATTGCTGTTGGTGAATCTTTCTAAGTGCTATAAATCAAATGCTATAACCTTAACATTAAAAAGTGTGTCCCATTTCTAATTTACAAAGAATAAACTTCCAGCCACTGGCACCTTTTATATCTCTGTTAGCTGATTTTCTAGGCCTTAAATCCTGCAAAGTGGTTTGCAGCTAACTGAACAGATGGTCTCCATATTTCTTTAAGTTTTGTAAAATTTGGGTGCTAGTGTGATGTCTCTGACTGAAATTTTGTAACTGCTTCAGAAGCCACAAAATTTCATCATAAGTAAGTGTTAGGGCTCATCCTTGTGTTTAAAGTTCAAATTCACATTATTTCATATAATTGTGAGGAGGAACATTTTTATTAAGTGCAGGACTATAATAACTGCATTCACCAGATCAATGGAAGTCACTTATTTTCTTTCGTTTATTGCTTATGAAAACAACGCTTCTCCTAACGATGGCACGTTTTTGACTAAAGAAAAAACAAATGTAAGGAAGATGTGCAGTGTTCAATTCTGTGCCTTGGTTTTATTCCTGCTATGCAAAATTTTACCACTTATTCTCTTAAATCTGTACCCATGTGTTCCATCACATGGATACAGAGAATTGTTTTCCCTTGTGCTATATTGTATAGAACTCTGTAATTACCCACATCTGTGTACAAACTTCTTTACCTCTGCATTAATCTGAACCCCTTCTGAAACAGGGCAACAATATCCTCATTCGTTTGTGAGAAATTCGAGTGCTAAACATTCACCTGAATTTATTTAGAGTCATGAATACTACACATGACTCGATTCTTTTCAAGGGCAAAACCTTGAAAAGAAGTAATATATGACAGCTACACATGCTGTAAACATTTAATAATCTACCTTTAAAAAACCCCACATGTTAAGTGTTTGGGTTTTTTAGAATCACGTGCTGTGAATTCAAAAATGCTAATTAAAAAATTACTTCAGGAATGTTCTGAAAGCAGCCATGTAGAGCACTAATCAAATGTAAGGAAAGAATTGAAATATTTTGTGTTCACTGGTTTCTGTATTTTTTTTTTAACCATAGTAAAGTATATTCAAGTCTTTTTATCCAAAGGATTAGTATCCTTTAGATACATGTGCACAGCAATAAAAAAGGAGTTGGTTTTGCTGACCTGGGAAATCATGTGCTAGGCACAAGTGATTCACAATAAACTGTGCTGTGGGAAACAAAGACATAGCAGCATTTTCTTCTCAACCTCAAACTTATGAAATAGTTTGTTGAGACTGTTGGGGTATGTAAAAGAACTGCTGTCACTTTAGAGCAGACAGTGAACCAAAATTTACATGATTTTCCCAAATGAAATTCATGACTAGTGAAAGGATTTCTACTAAAATAGGCCACTCTGTGTGTCAGAGGTCAGAGGCAGCCACAAGGTAAATTCAGGCAGTAGTTTGCATTAGTGGTCCATGAGCTCACTGGTCCCTGGCAGCCAAGTATGAGTGAGATTTTCATTCATTGATCAAAGTACATAAGCTACACTTCCCTGTCCTTATGGTACTTTCGTAGCCTACATGAAAGCTTTACCTATTGAGTGTAATTTTGCAGCCAGGTTTTCTGCGGACTCCGCCATGGACAACCTGTCTGACTTTCCAGGCTTTACTGTGTGCATGGAGGCAGCAGAGAGAGACAGTGGGGTGCCAGGGAGCTGGAGACAGGCAGCAGGGGTTGCAGGGCTGCCAGATGACTTCCCAAAGACAAGGCCAGCAACATCCAGGGAAATTCCGCTAGCAGCACAAAGGGATGGGGTGAGGTGGGATGGCAAAAAACACAGAAAAGTGCCTTAGAGCCTTCAGAGTAGAACGAGCGCTTTGGGATTAGGAACGATCTGGAAATCACTGTACAAACTGCCTAACTTGTATGGCCTTGCCGGTGAAGGAAGCAACTGCCTTATCCACGTGTTCCTTGGGAAACTTGCTGCTTTCTTGAGCTACAGAAGCACAAGTGAGCAGCATAGATTTATCATAGGGAAAGGTAACGCAATCCTGTTGTGTTTTAGGATGCCTTCCTTTTTCTGAAGAGAGCCACAGTCACATGCACCATGAATGTTCTGGAAAATGGTGAATAGTTTAACTTAAGGGCTGGACCTTGAGGTATTTTAGTTTTAGATACCTGAAAGCCCTTTCCAAAGCCTTTATTAAAAAAAAAGGAAAGATAGCTTTACTGAATAGTAGGATGGCATTAACTTTTTTAATACACATAAATTATGCTTCTGTAAATGACAGCAGAACCTAGCTTATCAGCCATTTCCCTAATCTCCAGAGTCAAATGCTATAGATGATGTCTTAGAAGAAGTCACCAAGAATTACACCACTGGTGGATTCTGCTATGGTATTTAAACAATGCTATACTCATAGCTATGCACAACCAAGTCTTTCCAACACTGTAATGAGCAAGGTCAACTTGGTTAGTTGAAGTTCTGTTTTTTAAATGACTTTTATAAAAATATTTAGCCCTAGGGCTTTTAATTTTCTTGCTTTATCAACCATACCTCTCAGCTTTTGGCTTTAAAGCACACTGGAATAATTTTATAAAGGTAATTTTTTAGTTTTTGAGTGCTCTGCAGTAGACTGCCCAAGAATACATAATTTACAATACATGGCCATTAATAAAACTGTACTGTAGGCAGAAAATAGGTGTGATAGTACTTTTCTTTTAAAATGATACCAGTTCATCACCCTCAGTCATTTTTAGGTTTCTACAGTGAATGTTTTTTCCTGTAGAGGAGGCCTAAGAGTTTGCTGGATGACTGGGTCTTTCCTCCAGTGCATGTTCAGTCCTAACCACCATGGGAGACAGGTGTTAAAATTCCTTTCTAGAAGCAGCCTTTAACTTTAGGAGGAGACAGTGAGAACTCTGCTCATTGTAGGACAGGGTCTGATCCACATATCCATTTCTTTTGATGACTGTGATTATATGACATGGGTGACTGTGATGAAGAGTTGATATCCACGACTATAGAATTAGTAACTTAAAGATCTCTTCCCATGCTGCTTTGCTGAAAGTGAGATAAATGGTGCTGCAATGAATGTTGCCCTTTGAAGGTCAGTGACCATACTGCACATGAAACGCATCCTTTTGCAAGAACAATATTAACATTCAGGAACATTTCAGCTTTAACCATATGATGAGTTTGAATATAGAAAATGTCAACTTCTTATCTTCTGTAGGTATTTATTTCACAAAGCAAATCAGTTTGTTTCTACATGAGTATGGACCTCCTGGAATTCATCTGTGAACATGGTGACCTGGGGCCGTGAAAGACATTTGCAGTACAATGCCAGTTAAGCTCCATTCAGAGAAGTCTGAACAACTTCATGCTGAAAACAGCTGCTAAAGCGGGTGAGCTACTTACACTAAGGCTGCTGATGTTGCTGAAATTGGTGCAACATAGAACTGGTGCAGTTTTGTAGGGCTCCACATGGTGTACACTGCTTAAAGGTCATACTGAGAGCGATGTTCTGCAGGACTGAGAGCTCCAAAGAAACTCTCAGTCCTATATAGGATTTATTAAGCTCATTAAAATAATACCCAGTCCTAAATGAGCCACAGCTTTCCTTCCTCTCTATTGTGGCTCTTGAAACTTGGAGAGTGTGATTCCTTCACACAATAGTGGTGAGAAGCGACAGATCGAAAGCAGCTGCTACCATGTTTGCAAAGGGGAACATGCTCTTAACCGTCTGCAGTTTCTGTCCCAGAACTGCTGCGGCTACCGGTTTACCCCATTCAGAGATGTCTCTGTTTGAGTCAGAGGTTGAAGTAACCTTCTCAGAAATAGAGTTAAAAGACTAGTCAGTTCAAAAAAGAAAAAAACCCAACAAAACTGACTGTAAAACAGCCTTGGTTCATTCTGTCTCCCTCAGTTACGCTGTCACTGCAAAGCCCTATTGCACCACTGTTTAATCAGAGGAGGAATGAAAAGGTAGGTCTTGCTATCAGTTCTTCTGTGAGATCTAAGGCTTATCACGCAGTTCCTCTGCTAACCCTGAGGCTTACCACTCAAGTACTTTCCAAATCTTGAATAAGTGATACATCAAATACTAAATATCTGTAGGCAATCCCCAGCTACCCCCTCGATGCCTGTAAAAGTGTATGCATTTAAATACACATCCAAAACATACCTTTGTGAGTCTCAGTACTAAACAACTCAGTGTGTAACCCTTCTCTTTGAAAGATCAACTGCCACTAGGCTGCAACTTTTGGGTACTGGTGATGTTTGTGATCTTGGAATGGCAACAGGAACAACAGCAGCTGGACATGAAGCAAGAAAGATGTTCAGGGGAAGTTCTGTTGCAGCTGTTCAAAGCTGCACAAAAACCTTGACATAATAAGAGAATCCAGACATTTTACAGAAGTGTTAAGGCAGAAATTATTTCGGTTACCTAAGGAATTCTGCACCGTGGCTTGGAGATAAAACAGCATTAAAGGAGGTTGTTCTTAGTTTGTGAACTACACTTCGGACACATATCTTAAAACAGACGGCAGAAAATCAAGGAGTGTGTACTCTAAGGTGTAACAGCAGTGCAGTTTGCATAGCTGAAACAAGGGAGTAGTTTACACATCTTAATTGATCCATAAGCAAGACTTTTTTTCTTGGTATACTGAATAGGCTGCAAGAGTTAATAGCAAGGGAGGAAAACTGCACCATGCAAGGTACACATAGAAGGTCGGTCCAGCTCCCATTAAAAGGAGACCTGCCTTTGCCTTCTAAACACAGCAGGTTGTCAGTGGTAGTTGGTATGAGTGAACGAAGCACAAAAAATAACAGCAGCCCGGTTGCAAAACAAGTCAAATCAGAGCCCACAGTGTTCTGTCAGTAAGTGGTAACCATGCACACACTGCAATGTTTGACACCACTTCTAAGAGTGAGAAATGTGGTATCACGGGCACTCACTAGACATAGTGTATGTCATGTCAGAAAGCCAAAGCGTAGGATGGTCAAACAATGCAGGAGAGAGATCTGGCATCCTTTCTGGTGCTCATGACAAAGCTAGGGGACATGGTACTCAGTTGTGAGAAGCAGCAGCCTTCCATCAATTCTTCTGGTAGTTCCTTGAAGCTTTCTGAGGCAGCAAGAACAGTTCATACATGGTTATCAACTATGACAGGCAGTCCATGTGTTCAGCCATGCTGTTCTTCCATGACAGTGCATTCTATCAGTCAGTGTAACAAAAGATGGACAAAGAAAATAATCCAAAGCCTGTGATGTATACGGTGGGGAAAAAAAAGGGTGCCTTCTTTGGGGCTTGGAATTTTTGTTACCTTGATCCACTTGATGAATGTTATACAACATACTGTTTGCATAGGCCTTAATCAGCAGGGAGAGATGACAAGGCCACCTTCGCACTCCTGCTTTGTCACCTGATGCAAGTGTAGGCCGGTATATGGGACAGGCACTGGAGGCCATTGGCTGCTCGTGGGAAAGGCACCATAAAGGTGGCAAGAGGGTGAGGGATGATTTTCCTTCTGAAGGCCTCCAAACAGTCTTAGGTCTCAGCAGGACCTAAACTAAAGGGAAGTTAGAGGAAGGAGCTGATCCAAATCACCTGAGCTCCAAAGGCATTGCTGAGCACTGTGATGCCCAACTATTTTGCTGAGAGACCCCCAGCTGCCATTTTTGACACCAAGAGCCAAATAACACGTGGCAGTGAGAAAGCTACAAGAGCTCGCTAGGGGCCTCACCCTTTTTATTTCATTAAGAAACATGAGTGTTTCTGTGAGTGTAATGCAAAAGAGCCACTATTGCCCTGCTAAAAATATGTCATCAGACCCAGCTTTCTCCAGAGTTTCTGCTGCATCTTCAGTGCACAAATCGTCGGGGCTTCTACTGTGCATAAGATATTACCAGGCCATAAAGGTAAGTAACGGGAACATTCAGTGTTACTAAGCTTTGCAGTCTGAATAGTCTATTATTCGCTTGTGTGTCTCACACTTTGTTTTTATACATAAGACAGAAATCAGCCATTTTGCATTTCCACTGGAAAAACAAACAAATAAATAAAAAATTCGACTCTTCTGCCAAAATGACAAATCTGATACGTATTACCTCTTTCAGTTTCCTGTTACTTTTATCACTGTTTCCATACTACAGTCTATTTTGCTGACTATACAAATACTGTATACTATTATGTATTAATCAGCAGCATATAGTAGTATTAGGTACGGAATAGTGACTACTTGAAAAAAACATGGTCCAGTTCCTCATCATCTCAACCATCTCCCTTCCTGACTGTTTCAGTACATTGGTTATGACATTTCAGCTCAGAATAAGATTATGGATCTGTAGTAATGATTAATTTCACAGGAGTGGAAGCTGCCTTTCGACTTTTCACATTTCTAGGTTGTGAAAAGGTTAATTTTTGTGCACTCAGAAGTCTTGCTTCCAGTTACCACAGTTTAACTGCAAAGTTTTAATTACCCCTTATCAGTCAATATTTATCCCACCCCGAATTTCCAGGTTATTTCCCCTGGAGTCATGTGAAGGCATTTTAGCACATGAATGCGGTTTTCTCTATAATTTTTAGTTCTTATTTTCCTCTTTCCCTGTATGGATTTTGATAGGTGAATCATATTTCTGTTCATTTTGAAGATACACTGTTATACCATGGCTGAACCTAAAATGTGGCTATTTCCTCTGCTTAGGTAGAGACAAGTTCGAGTACCTCTTATCAAAGAAGGTCTTTTCACACTGTGTCGTTCCTGCATTCATGTTTGCACCGGAGTCCACTACTGAACTCTTACATTCACCCCCCAAAAACTTTGTGGCCAACAACTTTGCACTCTAAAGAGTCTCAAAATCCACTTATGAACCCAGTAAGCATTACTGTGTATTTTCTTTCCACGTAAACTGTAGTTAGCAGCAATTCCCCAGCACCTTTCCTGTCAGATTTCCTGTCCCGAAACACCTGACACCTACCGCAAAAAGATTTCCGAGTGCGTTAATGCAAGAATGTGATTTGTATTTTGCAAAGCAGTCCCTTCTCCAAAAACACACACTATTTAACAGTTTCAAGAACATTATTAGAACAAATTTCAACTGCATGATGTTTAAAGCAAAGTCCATTAGCGGAGTAAAGCAAATTTTACCAAGTAGTCTTTTAAAGAACCCTATGTAATGTCATGCTTTATTTTGCAACATCTCTCTGTAATGAGACTAGTAAGACACAAAAGCAAAGCTCACTCCTTCAATAACGCTAGCATGGCATCAGGGAACAATTTACAAGACCACTGCTCATTGCAGTGACGTCAAAAAAAGTTGATCTTGTATGTGTGAAAGAATTTGGGGAGTTGAGCTGGCTGGTTAGAAATCAGACTGTTTCTGTTTCAGTATATTAGCAATCACCATTTCTGGAAAAAAACCCAACACGGCAGCTACTTGAGATGGGTTTGTTAAGTTTGTGGCTTTTTAATGTCTATTCAAGTAAGGCCTTTAAAGATTGATACATGTGTATTAACAACCCTGAACAGCATTAAGGAAACCCATGAAAACCATCCAAAAACGTAAATACAGAAAAGATGTGGATAAATGGTTTTAGATGCTGAAGTGCTTTTCTCACAGAAGTGGAAGAAAGCTGTTTTTGTTCATCAGAAACGTTTTATTACATCAATACAACTTTCTAATAATACTGACTTGATCATTTGCCTCATTCCATGCATTTACTCAAATGTTTTCTAGTTTATCCCCTTTACCCCAGTTATTAGCCACAGCTACGGCAAAGAGCCAAAGCTTCATTTTTATTATGCATGTTTGATTCAGTGTTACTTCATCACCTCCTCCCTTCTTCTACTCTTTTGTTTGCTCCTCACCACCTGTTGCATCTTGTTAGAAGTCTAGGCTGAGAGGTTTCTAAAACAGAAACTGACTTTTTGTGTCTCGGGAATGTTGATTTGTTCTTTAGTTTGCAAGGACACTAATTGACAATGATTAGCAATTAGAATACCAGAATACAACTTGCAAGGCAGCTATGTTTGTGATCTCTGCAGACCGTATCAACATCTTAGTCAATACCTCTGTTTGTTTAATGACTATCGTAAGTGCTAAACTAAGAACTGCCATACGAGGTCAGACTAAAGGTCCACTTAGCTCAACATGTTGTATGTTCTAATAGAAATTAGTACTGGATGCTCAGGAAACGGCATCTGTCAAGCAAGAGCTGCCCATGCTCTACCCTTCTAGCTTCTGGTGATTAGCAGTTTAAAGGTATTTTTTTGTGCTGCAAAGTATAAAGGAATCTGTCCACCAACAAACTGTTTTGCTCTTTTTTGAAACCATTTACAATTCTGACTTCCACAACATCCCATGGCAACAAGTTCCAAGATTTAACTGCTGTGAAGAAGAACCTCCTTTGTCTCCGTCCTTTGCCTGATCTTTTCGTTTGCTGCATGCCTTTTCTTGCGCAATGAGAAGTAGCATTCATCACCAAGTTAACTAATCATCCCCCATTTGCCTTTTCCATACCATTCATATCTTCCTTGATCACTTCTTCTGCCAGCCAGAAAGTTGTCATAAGGCGTGTTTTCACGGACAGCCATTCCATACTGTGCAACACCCTGTTGTCCTTTCTCTACATTACTTGCAGTTCTGCGTTCTTCTGGAACTGGCTGCAGTACTGCAGATGTGGGAGCACAGTGGCATTCCCCAGGGACACCCTGGTGATCATCTCTCATTTAATTCTCAATTGCTTTTTAAATAACACGCAAAATTCTCTTTGCCTGAGATTTACCTCTGGTAAACACTGTCTGGTCCCATGGACTGGGCACTCATTAGGAAGCTGGAACACATTTTGGGGTTCAGTTTCAACTGAAGAGAGTATGGTCACTGCTCTCCAGGACAGTTCTGTGATGTAACTGGAGGTGTGGTAAGTGAGGATCGCAGGGACATTCACTTCAAAAGCACGCACCTGATCCAAATTAAAATACTAATGTCGACACACCCAAAAACTTTCCACAATGATTCCAAGATCCCTCCTGAACAGAAACAGCTTCTTCAGGGCTCATTGCTATGCATATATAGTCAGGATTATCTTTCCTTTGATCATTAGCTTGCATCTATGAACAGTGTATTTCAGCTGCTGTCATTCAGCTCTTCGTTGTCAACCTTGCTCTTGACAATGCTAATAATCTTTAGGCTACCAGCAGTAAATGTGATTATTTTCCAGTAACTGACGCCGCTGTTGTACAACACAGGCCCCAGTACTGATGTCTGGAGATTCTGTCACAGCCATCCTTCATTGTTTCCCCTTTGTGAACCAAGTAGTCCAAGAGATGACCGACTGTTCCAGAGCACAGATTTGTTTCATTAGCAGCTGCACCTGTGGGATCTTACAGGGTTTTGTTTTTTGAGAATCCATTTAAACCAGTCAGAGCCATTCTTATTCACACATTGACTAAGAGTTTTGTGAGATGTGCCTTTCCTCTAAAAACACACGTTAACTCTTCTCCAAACCAAGACATGTTCACATATACCTGCTCATTCGGTATCTTTCTATAGGTGCTACTAATTTGTGTGCAATGAAGCTCAGACTTAATGGTCTGTAGTCTCTTGTAGCCTTTCTTAATCCATTGGCTGCTGAGCATATGTAAGTGATTACATTATTATAAGATGATTCCAGATAAACCCTACAAAATCTAAATTAGTGCAGTGAAGCATGTTACAGAAGAAAATCTCCTCATTGCTCCTGTTTTGCCCCTCCAGAGAAACAGGTTGTGAGTTTTGTGCCAGTCTTCTGTGAGCATTCTATCAAAGTTCAAGTGGAGCAACTGCTATTTTCAAATAAAAGTGTCTTTCTGTCAGATGTTTCCAATACTGTTTTTCGCTTTGCTGTTTTGTTGCCATCTACCAATCCTGCTGCTGCCGTTTACAGTTCTGCAAAGAGACAACCTATTTCCCCTTCTTTGGTAAGCCACAAGAAAATTTTGTTCCTACACAAGTTGATCATATCAACTTATTGTGAAAGTTTCTAGAACCCCAATAGTTTTGCAACACTGTTTTATATTGTGACTGATGAGCTAGTGTTGAAATAGTATCGGAACCTACAATTTTTTTTTTCTGTGTAATAGATGAAAACAAATTGAGGTGCATTTTCTGCCAGCTTTGCTATATTACCAAAGTGTTGATAATAAACAAAGAGTGTGATATTGTTATTCAACAGGCCAAAAGGACAATTTTCCTTTTGTCAGAACCAGAATGTTCTTATTTGCATAAATGTAAAGCAAGGCAGCACTGACATACTCCACTACTAGTTGCCCTCCATTGCAAATATTACACTTTAAACTGTTCGATATATTACATTGTTCTAATAGTTTAAACACAAGCAACAGTTTATCTAATTAATCCTTTTTTTTTTTTTTGCCAGTGCCATAAAATGTGCTTCAGAAATGGTCTGAAAAGTATATGGGCAAGGAGAAACAACAAAAAGAGATTGCACTGATGAAAATGTACACAGCCAAGAAACTGTAATGCTGCTAAAAGTCAAATGAATGGACAAAGAAATGCTATTTACAGCATAGCTGGCCATCACAATTACTCCATTGAGTTAACAAAAATAATTAGCCAATTTCTTTCAATATTAGACCACATTTAAATTTTGCCATTATTGTAACTGTCTCTCTCAAAATATTTAAGCTTTCAGAAACAATGACTAAACAATGCTGGGTTTTAATTTTGAATCAAAGACCAACCCAAAGTAAAGCACCGTATTAGTCATTCAGAAGGTGTTACAAAAATGTATGTCATGTTAATCTTTGGGAAAGGTAGGAGCACTGAATCTGGACAAAAAAGGGAGGCATGTTCAGATCAGTTGTCTTTGGTGGTGGGGAAATCTCCACTGTAAAGGTTTAGGCTTTGGAGAATGACAGAGAACATATTTTCAGTAGTCCTTTCAAGCAGGACTATGGGTGTGATGTGTACCTTGAGATAAACTACACTTGATCCAGATAAAGCACTTCATCAAGATTGTAACCAAACCGTAACACACATAAGGAATGGACTGGTACTCAGTATCCCAAAATACGCCAAGCAGTTTACAATGTAATGAGGAAGTTGAAATAGTGGTAACAGAGTGACGTTGTAGGTAAACAAGACAGTCATTATGTGCATTGTAACGTTCCATATGCAGCTCGATACTGGAATTTCTTATTGAGATAATGAATATTGCTCGAGTTATCCAGTTACACTTTTGACACTCATTCACCATCTTTAAATTAGCAAACGACAGGACCCGGGCAGTAGGGACCTCGGGTTAACACTTTGCTATTGGCTTTACACCTCCCTTCTCCAGATGATTGCCTCCTTTAGGATTAAAGAATACTGTCTGCACTGCAAATCACACCTAATTTGGAATACAGTCCTCAAAACTTTCATCAGACTTCTATCAGCTCGGGGTATTCTTGCTCACAGTTTATTTTGAGGACAGCTGTCTTCTAAAAGCTGACTTTGACAACAGTTCAATGACAATGTATAGGGAAATAGCTAATTCTTCAAAATAATTGTTAACAAAGCTTAGCTTTTCCATTAAAAAGAAAAAAGAAGGTGTTACTTTACAGATGACCAGACACTTGCTGGTGGGAACAAGCCTCTTATTACTGAAGGCAGCACTGCACCCGTAGCTTGCCATTCTGTGGGAGCAGGTGCAGTTCTATATTCTCCAGGTCCTGTTTCAAGTCATTGTTTTTTCCTTGTGAAATCAGTCCCATTTCTTCAACACGGAACTGTTATATCAATAAAGAAGTTGGCTTAAGTTGAGCAATTCTGATGTTTACTTAAAAATACCATCTTCTTGCAGGTCACCTCTGTCTTGGAAACACGTGTGAGATACTTGAAAAAGAGATTGCTGCTCTTCAGTGCAATAAGCAGGTTTCAGCACTGTCTCTCCTAAAAAGTGACTCCATTGAAAAAGATGCAAGATGGAAAGCCATGATGCTCAAAAAACTTGCATTGCCTTACTTTGTGAAACAAAGACTATTTTCTAAACTCTTCATCTGCAAACCAACCCCAGCATTCAGATGTTCAGCCGTGTACCCTCTGATGTGTCTGTCTCCACATGTAAACAGTCACAGCAGGCCAAACGGTGCTATTATTATCTTCAGATTTTGGCTTTGCTGGTACCTGAGCGCAGGTATAAATGGAAGATGCTGTAACCCAGCTGGAAGTACATTATCTTTCTGGTGGATCACAGGAGCTCTTTCTTACACAGCTACATATAGATAGATTTAATTGAAGCCTGTCACTATGGTGGACAAGCTTCCTATCTATGGACATTGTATCATCTTAGTGAGAAGACGCCACTTTTTCCAGAAAAAACACTACTTTAGTGCAAAACCTACTAAATTTTAAAGACCGATTTTATTATGATGATGCAGTGATCTAGCTATAATCTTTAGATCACTTAAGGTGTTGTAATATAACCTGACATAATGTTAAAGTAAGACTTTAGATTTCTGTGTCACTGTCCCTAATGTCTAATTGTGTTCATTGTACAAAACATCCCCTCCAAATATTAAATAAAATAACAAGCATCAAAGGCAGCTTCATGGACACCTCTATGATAGATAATGGATTCACATATTCATCAATAAAGTGGAGTTTTATTGCAGTAAACAGGATGCTTAGTGCTAAGAAAAATAACGTTAGGTGCACTGTCCATTTTGAACTTTTTGCCCCTCTAAAGCCATCTCATATACTTCTGATACTAAAACCTTTGGTAGATAACTATGTGGGTTAAGGTGATGTGAGAACTCAATTATACATGGAAAACA
Source organism: Urocolius indicus (assembly GCA_013401255.1). NCBI lineage: Eukaryota > Metazoa > Chordata > Aves > Coliiformes > Coliidae > Urocolius > Urocolius indicus. The sequence continues at coordinate 113,453 of WBNH01008426.1, read as the reverse complement.
CGAAATATTACTTCAAATTACTGACAACAACTTTAGTGTGAATTGACCAACTTAGTATTTAAGAGTAAACACACTACCCTTTCTGTCTGTTACCAAGGTTAACAAGGATTTCCTGTCAACCACCCTATCATAAAACAAAACAAGGCCGCCTTTCTGAAGTCCACTGTGAATACTGTTTTGTCAAATCCTTTATTTTCAGTGTGTTATTTCCAAGGAATATGCCCATAGCCTATTATTTAAAGGGTTGCCTCTTATGAGAGAGGAAAAAAAAAAAAGGGACTATTCCATGACTCTTGAAGTCATAAGCACATGAAAGTCAAGTAAAGCCAAACTAGTATTTCATACAGCCTGAGAATTACACTGAAATTTATACTGCATTCCTTACTGTGAAAGGGAAAAAAAGAAAATCACTTGAAGACTAACACCCATCTTCTATCATATAATGGAAGCAACTCTCTTTTGATGTAAAGTGTCTTGGTTCTAATACACAAATCTAGAACTGACTGCCAGTAAACACAGAATTCCCAGTGGGTGTTCTTTTGCTTCTAGAATAAATTGGTACTTATTTCACAGTCCTGAGAGAAATACAATAGGATGTATTTCAGGTGATTAAAAGCCTTTTCTAACTAGAAAAAGGCACCTAGTTAACCAAACACTGAGGTTATTTTGGCTGTGATCCTATTTTGCTTCAACATAAAGACAGTAACTGAATTTATCTTAAAGTTTAAAAGGTTGAAAAACTGTGTTTTTTTTTTTTAAAAAAAAAGAAGTAACAGAAGAAAATGAATGAAGTGTCAATTGAAATGTGCACATCTCTTTCCCAAACTGAAAATGTTATGCTTAAGCTTCTTGAGTGCCATCAAAAGATGAGAAGTTAGTGCAGATAATGCAGCCTGTACCTTTCAATGTGCTTTATCACGGCTCCTAGATCACAATTAGCTTTATCAAAAACAATTTTGCAGCCAGCATTAAATACTCCCAATTGTAGAGGTAATTATTGTCTTATTTGCTGAAGTTCAGTAAGAGTCCTTGAAGGACTCAGGTATTACTAAAGCAGCCAAGGAGAATCAAGAGGGTAGCATCTCTTTGGAATGTCACCATCAGCCACAAATTATTTATTTACACCAATGGTCCCAACATATTTCTAGCTAAAAATCGTGAAACTGTTAATGGTCAGTTTTCCATCCACATAATGTTTCGCTTGGTCAGGAAGACAGAAAAGGATGATGTATCCAAGCAAGAACAGACGTGTCAGCTCTGAAGGCACTTCATCTCATGTGCTAGGTGTAAGACATCACAGCTCTAAGCGCCTCTTTGTAATGAGCCCCTTTGATGGGGTTAGTGTTCTGGGATGGGAAGGAGCAGGGAGGGAAAGCTGAGCTCCTACAATCTACACACTTGCTAAGTACTAGACATACAAACTCTTCATCTTTCCAGACTCTTCTCCTGACTTCTGCCACGGAGAACTTCACGGTGGAGATGCAAAAAATGTACGTGAATTGATAACCGAAGCCTTGCACACACTTATTCCCATGTGTCCAACACGTAGGTGAAGATTTTACACCGTGACCAGATGAGAAGGTCATATTCCACACACTTCACACAAGAAGCAATGAATAGCCATACCTCTACTTACCTGTTCTGATGGACACAATTCTTCCATATTATACAATGATAAGCAAAAGTAGTTCATATGGAGTAACAAACAAAGGAAGTGATTCAGAAGCTCTGAACCGTGGTACTAACAATTGACATTCATGCATGCAAATGCCAGCAAAGCAACTGGGCCCAAAATTGACTGCAGATTGGGATGTAGGTCTGCTCTCTCACAGAACACCTCCATACCAGGTCACTACTTGAGCAGCATCAGTCCTATGCCACACAGTATTACCCAATGCACAGCCCACATCCAACTGCCAAATGCCATCACCTTCCAAGAAACACAGAGATCATCAAAAAGCCGCAATTTTTAACGACGAGTAGGAGCTAGACTGCCATGGCTACCATTAGCCTAAGAGGCACTAAAGGCACTAGTTTTATTTCTTTCCAGAACTGACCCAAACATCTGAAGAAAACTTAGGCAAGACCAGGCAAAGATCCTCTACGTGTCCCTAATACAAAATTCCTTGGGTCAAAGTCGTTCTTCTCATAGCTCCCGTTGGTTATGCTTGGAGTCATGATGGTAATGCAGATGACATGCAATACCCGTACAGTTGCAAAGTATATGAAACACACCACAAAATGGTGGGGAAAAGGTCACTGATACTATTCAAACCATCACATGCTTCTGATAACACCATAAGCACTCTTTGCTTGAAAGACACTCTGTGTACCACTCAGCAAAATAAAATCCTAACAGAGTAATGTCATCCCTTAACTATGACCTTTGTGAAAGACTTTGAAAGACCATGACAAAGTAAACACTCTCTACCTGAAAACTGCAAGATCCTCCATGTCTTTCACTTAAGACCTTACAGTTGATCATCAAGATCATCAAAGAGAGGAAGAAAGTCCAACCATGCCCAACTAACTGCAGCAGCAATTCCAAGCACACCCTGATGTTTGCGCAGCGCCTAATCATCAGCACACAGCTCCAACTGGAAGGCGATCATTTCTGTCCTGGCCCTTAAACCCTGCACTCCACACCACCCCAGCCCAAATGGCCATTGGATGAGGAGGCGCTCCAGACCAAGAACTGCTGTAGGATGTCCACTCCTTGGGTTTTTTTTTTTTTTTTAAATGGTGGACTTCCACCCTGGTTCCACTTACTGGAGATGGGTATTTAAAACACCTGGGTCTTTAGGCTTTAGCATTTTTAGTTTCTGCTTTCTCCTCCTCTGGCACAGCAAGAGTGGCTAGACTTGTTCTCAGTTTGGGCAGTAGAACTGGGTGCCTGAGGTCAAAATTTGGCTGGGTCTCGCCCACTGCCTGCCAGCTCCTTTTTTTTTCCCTCTCCTCCTCCCGACCTGGAATCCGGGCGGCCGTCGCCCGACGCATCGCTGCTCCGGTCACCGCCGCGGCCGAGGGTGCGGGACAGCCCCCCATCCCCGCACCCCGCACCGCGGGGGCCGGCGCTCCCCGCCCCGTCTCGCACCCCGGGCCGCGCGGCCCCACCGGAGCGGGGCCCCCGACAAACTTTGCCGCCCGCCGCGGTGCCGGGGCTGCCCGCCCGGCCCGGCCGCCGCCCCCGCGGGCGCGAGGTGAAGCAACCTGGCGCCGGCTCCTGCACTTTGCACAGCGGGCGCGGAGCCGCCTCCATCCCTGCGCCTCCCGGCAGCGCCGAGGCGCATTTTTTCGCACTAATCTGCACATTCAGCACGTCCAGAGCGCCTATGACTTTACCTGGACTTTCTCCACTCTCCGGGCTCATCGCACTGCGATCGCCTCCCCATCCTACCGCTAACTCTCGCTCTCCTTCACTCCTTCCTCCTTCTCTCTTGCAAGGCCTGCTAAGATCAAGCCCGATGGAAAGTAGAGAGAGAAAGAGAAAGAGAGAGGCAGAGGGAAGGGAGGGGAGCCGCTCCATCCCT